>JAJOZX010001521.1:0-447500 GCA_023014485.1 Bathynomus jamesi
TATGAATCATCTTTCAGTATCCCAAACTGATAAGCTAATATTCGATAGGAACGCGTGACTTGAAGGAGAATTACAAGGAGAAATTATAACGGACTTTGATTTCACAACAGATGATATTACACAAGAGTAGTATGACCGCAAAATGGACGAGTGCAAAGCAATTGCAATGTTGATCATATGAGTGCCAGTGCCAGTGCCACCCCACCCACCCCTTGTTGAAAGATGCAGCCCCCTCCCCCCCAGGGTGCCACCAAAAAAAAGGAAGCAAGGGGGAATCCTCCAAGCTGCCACAAGCTAGGGGAATCCCACCCTAACCTAACCTAAGAGAGAGGAGGAGAGGAAGGAGAGAAGAAAGCGCCTAGGAAAGCACTTGTTTCAAACGTTTATTGGATAATAAAACACAACTACACCATTCTGTTTATTTAGACGAATTATTGGAAATAATTCAACATACATGAAATATATAGAAAATAAATATACATTAAAAAATAGTTCAGAAGAATTCTATACAGCAAAAATACATACTTTAAACGAAGGATATATATATATATATATATATATATATATATATATATATATATCCTTAAATAATAATATTAGTACAGGAGAAATCTATATACACATTTAATATATGTATGAGCAAATACACACATATGTAAACTTCAAAATAATATACATCAAAATACACGCGCTTTATGTTCTACTGCGCTTGCTTAACTAAAATACTAAACTCGCAAGTGATCGAGTCTACAGTTACATCATTATTGCTTTGTACTATGCAATAAACACGATTTAACATTATTTCACCAATCAAGGTATGCGGATGCCTATACTCTATGTAAAGGGCCCTCAATTCGTTCAATACTATTTTTGTACCCGCTTTACAATTGGTTGGCAAGTTATTATTCTCTTTAAACACGGACAGAATACAATCAAAAGCACGCACAAAGGAGGCCTCGTTCGCCACAACGTCATTAATAATTAAATTCAAGTTTATAAACACTCCTTTCCAATCGAGGGTTTATTCTTTCCAATCCAAGCTTTTCAACCGTGAACTCTTCTTCACAACGCATATCGGCAGATGAAATAATCTTCTTAGTCGTGGCGACAGCTGCTCGTTATATAAAGAAATAACTCTTCAAGGTGAACAGTGTAGGTGAGCTCAGTCCTATACCGATATTTCGAAGAGTCTATACCTTTTAAATTCGCATCCAGTTCCAGACCATTCTCGCCATGTTTAGTCCTACACTCAGCAAACCGGTCGAGTAGAGCGGTGTATGCGTATTCAAGAATCATATCAAAATAAAAAATATCGGCAACATGTGCGTCTAATATAGGCTTTAGTTTACGGAAACCGACGATTTCAAACATTCTGTCGAGGATGAAACGGTTTCGCGTGAGGACAAGGACGTTATTATCAGACACATTCTTCCACATCAGCCGTATATCAATGCATGGATGGTCGCGATTTATACATAATGTACAAATAATGGCATATGAGGGTACATCACTAATCTGTTCTATTCTTGTGCCTACACCTGCAGGTATTTTATAACGATCCTCGCCCCACTTCTCAACTATCACGAAGATTCTATTCATCTCCTCAACACTTAAATAAATAACATTCCGTTTACCAGAGTTTGATTGCCTACAAGTCGTTTCAAGTACATAGTTAACGGCGCTGGTTTTACGCCTGACCACACGCAATGACTTCTTCACAGACACATCGTATACGGCATTGACAATGCTGCTCAAAGGAAGTTCCATCGTATTCTATTGTGAGGAGTGCACGTCCAGTCGGGTCAAGCTCTAAGGTGACTATGAGGAGCCAGTGCGCGGTTTGGCATGGAGGGAGGTGAGGGGAACGAGTCACACGGGCGTGTGTGGTAGTGATTCGTGTACGGGTTTGTTCCAGCATGAAAGAGTCATGTGAATATTTGTGTCCCATTATGTCGGGCAATTAGAATTTTTCTGACACACGAAGTAATAACGGCTTTAATGTTTTACCACTCCCACTCCCCGGAATGCACACCAGACATCTTCGTTCAGGAGTATTCAACATTGCATTTTCTCGAACTACGCACATTTTATTAACACTCCGGCGCACTATTTCAGAGAAACAGGTGCCCATATTTGCCCTTTTTGCTTAGCAAGAGATACTCGTCTCTAAACTCTATTAAACACTTGCACAGGCCTTTAACCACAACCTCACTGCGAACCTCGTCATGATATATATGAATGTAATAATAAAAATATTACAGATTGTCCATATTGACAAGATTTATTTTTTCAGCCGCAGGGTATGCGTACTCGGTATGATGCAGCATGACATAATACCGCTTGTCCGTCCATTCATCAACAAGACTCACTACCCATACCCGTTGCTTCTCTTCTGCACGTGTTGTTTCTTTCACTTCACGGTGTATATATATATATACGCCTTTATACATTTTAGTCCTACGACGTAGTCCATTACATCGTTTGTGCCACGAAAGCCCGCAATGCTCTCGCCAGAATATCCATAGAGTATTTGAACCTCTTGCTCTTCACGCTTCGCAGGGGTCAATGTAGCCTTAAAAGCCTCAAAGGAGGGAGAGCTGGGGATTCTTTCAGCATTCGCCACATCTGTAGACTTTATCGAATGCCACCTCATAAATGCCGAGCACGCAATATCAAAGGTAGCCATCACTATTTATCGTCTACGCGAAAATTCTTCAAAATACACGTCTGAGATCCAGGGCTTGCTGCGGTCAACTCAGCACACAGGGTAGAGATATGCCCAGGTAGTAGCAGGAGTCACGTGACCCTTTCTTTGATCATACAGTGGGCGGTGCTTAGCCTTTTCTTGCACACACACACACACACACACACACACACACATATATATATATATATATATATATATATATATATATACTGTGTATATATAACAAAACAATGAAGGGTCATGGTACCTAAAGGGTACGGTGTCGTATTACAACACACTTTCATACCCCTAAGTTCCTTCACGCCCCCTAGTTTCTGTGCCCGAAAATTGTGGGTCCCCACAGTCAGTTGAGGCGGTTGGTTGCCCTCATCTTCTAAGCACACTAGCTCCTTCAACAAGTCAAATTTAACGATCCGTCAGTTCGCCTGGTTAAGCGTGATGCCATTCACCTTCACGATATATTTCAGCTCCTCCCCCACCTTCACCCGTACCCCATACGTTTTTGGACCTGTTGATACAAAAGAGTCAGCGTATGCACTATCATCATACTCATCCTTGATCTCATCAGTCAATTCTCCGAGGAATTCCCCAATAGGCGGCATGTATTCACCCTCCCTCTCTGTGAATATCACACTATCTGTGTCTGCGTACAGGACCCTCCGCCCAACAGTGTGCAGTAGTCCCCAAAGTTTGATGCGAATGTATGCTGTTGTGAAGCTGGCTACAGGTATGTTTGTAACACGTGATGTATCTGTAGCCAATTCGGTGATGTTATACTTTATTATGTACGTATTACCTACATTTACAATCTCCATGACCTCTTTATCGGGAGCGTTGGCATAATCCCACACCTCGTTTTAACTTTGGGCTAGATGGACGTTCCCCTTGCCTGTATTTTTTGCAAATTTCCCCCAAAGACTATTTAGGCATAACTTTGCACTAAACCGTTTGCTAGGGTTCTTTACAATTTGGGACCGGTCAAGTTGTATCCCGTCACGATCACGGTAGCGTTGAATATACGCCGATTTTTCATTTTCGGTCTCAACTCCTCGCGGATACCCTGATGCTTCTACCTTGTCCTTCAAAAAAGTGTTTATATATGGCGTGAAAAGGTTGGGTAGCTTCTGAAACCGCCACACCTCATATATCTTTAATATTCTGTAGCCGTGGCGAACTGCTAGGGACAGCTCAGGACTTGTATATACACCTCTGATATTCCGCTGATTGGTTGTATGGTTACAGGTCCCATTGTTCTCCTCTGCTCACTTCACGCACGAGGGAAACATGAGCTTGTGCTCTATAACGACTGGTTAGATCGCCATCCATAAGTCGCGAGGGGGGCGGCACGTCTACGAAAGAAAGACCGAAATAGTTCTCGTTCAAATTTGCTGAGAACTCTTCGATGGTGGGCAGGGCTGGGCCCACCAGTTTTTCAGGTGCTCCTACGTGGTACGAATTGTTCTTCATCACGTAGGGTATAAAGAACAGAAGTCGTAGTAATGGAGTTTCACGCCCTCCGTAGGTGGAAAGTATAGCTTGAATGGGTTTGTACGCCCTCCAAACAAGCTATCACCGCATTTGAGAGGATCCAACACCATTGAACGTTTGATTGTGTTTATTTCTTCACGGTACTCACCATTTGCCTCCATCCGTGCATCATATTCGTGCTCCCACAAGACGTTGTGAGTGAACTGGGAGCCTATAAGCTGATCGCGGGTGCGAGTCCATGCAAGACTTTCGGCAGGAGATCTACCATGGAAATCTACGATTCCACACTCAGGACGGGGGCATCCATGAGTGGCACGGTCTTCGCTTAGACCATCCACCCAAAAAACCCAACCATTGACCTTAATGGGTACTTCCACCGTGTTGCGGGAATGTTTTATGTATACACCGGTCTGTTGCTGTAGGTGTATGAGCCAGTAAGTAGCCTTATGCCCATAACTGCGTGGGTTGTTTCTGTGAATAACGGCTAAGGTGTCTTTAGGCATGAAATTGTTCTTAAAACCGGAAAGCACAATGAGGCGATCGTGGTTGCGACTTGTAGCGGGTCGCAGTTGAACCGGTCTATGTACATCCTTCTAAAGGCTTGGAAACATACTCTAAGCACACGCACATCATTCACGCAGTAGCGCTCATATTCATCCGCTATATTGTATGAAATTTCTTCATTAAAACTGTTGTAGTAGCGGTCAAAATCTTCACGTTCACAATCACTCATGTTGGCGGAGTTAAAGTAATGTTTGGGGGGAGGGGCAGGCCTATGTAATATAAAGTGTCGCTAGTGAGGAAAGTGTATGGGAAATACCCTTTTGAAACTTCGGCGGCTACACCCATCACTCTGGGTAGCTTGGCTAATTTACAAGGTGTGAATAATAAAGTGTCTTTAAACTGCACATTACCGCTTATTTGCATCTGTATAAGTTTGTTTCCTCTTTTCAAGGGATCACCTGTAAATATCTCAGATGACTCGTGTTCAAGCAGTTCCTTATAAAGGAATTGTGTGTCAAATTTTGCACCGTTATGGCCAAGAATATACACAGCCATTTTTTTGAACTTGTCCTCTAATTTAACAATATAGGACACAAAGAATTTTACGGGGTTGTCGTGTGCAATCGTTTTAAAAACGTTAGTTCGTGTCCCACATTTGCAACACTCATCACCCTCGACTTCCATTCACTCATCCCAGATATTCTGGCTTACAAGTAGATGTGGGGTAACCTCTTTGATTTCAGCAACCGTATATGTTTCTATATCGTAGTACACAGTTATACAAAGTCTATTTTTAGGCTTAGCATCTTTCATATAACATACATCCTTTACACCATCTGCCTTATATTTCTCATGGCATGTAGAACAGTGAATTTAATCACATTTATGCGTGAATTTCCCCAATTATCCATCATATGAAACACACCACATTCACAGATTCTCATTTTCCTGGAAGTGCCAATTGACTTATGGAGCTCAAACCATTTATTATTGAAAAATGTGCGTCTACACACATTACAGTTTCTCTTCTCAGCTTCAACTACACGACTTTCACGTTTGGAGCTTTTACACTGCTCACACACCATGTGACATTCCTTGCAATATTTCACTATATCATCCACAAACTCGAGACAGCCCTCACACAAATCATGATGCCTTCCATATTTTCGACTTTTATCATAACTCGCGTAAAGGTCCTTTATATTACGGATGGGGAGATACGTTGTCCCTGACAGCCCTGAAATAAATAGGGGTCTTGTACGGTCTCTCACACTGCTTTTAAAAACATACACAGTCCTACAACGATCATGCATCCCAAATACAACTATTTCCTGCTCTACCCTTCTCAGCTCTTCAGGACCCATATAACAGAGAAACTCAAGCTTGCAATCTGAAGCCAGTTTACGAGCACGCTGCACAACCGTAGGCAACCAAATTTTTTTGACCCAGGTATTTAGTACAGTAAATATATGGGCTAAGACTACTGCTATATAGCCGCAACCACGCTCGGTGTTTATAAGCCTTCTGTAAATAGCCTGCGAATTGAGGTTAAGAGTATAAGGTGTGGCCGCATGTCCCGCAACACGAAATACCCTGTCAATATCTATCGTGAAGCTGTCCATGTTGAAGATTGTACTACTTTGAGAGGCCTGCATTATACGTCCCAAAATATATTCTATATCTCCATCAGCCAAGCGTCTGTTGGGTATTACTATCCAAAAATCATTTACATCCCCGTCATCTGACCCGAACCCAAAGGAAAACCTCGTCCTGACTTCACGACCGTCGCTGTTCTGAAAGGCAAACTCCACAACACGTTCAACTACGCGTCGGAGACCGTGTTCGACACCATTGCTATACATGGCTCCAGGGTCAATCCTGACTACGTACCGACTTCTAGTGAGGGCTGGGGTGCGGGTGGCGGTGCGCACCAGCTCGAATGTTATACAATCCTCTACAGAACGAGAAGCTGCTTCTGCTGTGGAGGGTGCGACCGGAATTGAACAGGAATAAGGGGACACATTTTTATTTGAGGAAGGAGCTACTTGGGGGGGGGTGTATCGTAAGACGTAGAGAGTTGGGGCTCTAATACTGGGGTCTAACAACCGGTGCACTCCTGGCACGCTTTATACCTGACGTGGAAGGCACTTCATCATCATTATGCCTCCGCTTTGAATTGTCGCGTGGGTGCGCTACAGCTGGCGTTGGTGGGGGTTCGCTAGCGGTGATGGAGCCTGTAGCCACAACTACACTGTCATTGGAATCGTCTGTAATATCGATAATGGGGACATGTTGCTGTACCGCATCGTCATTCACGGTTCTGGGAAGAAGAGGAAAAACAAGACTAGAATATAAGGAACATCACTTAAAATTTTATTATATTTTGTAAATGTTACACTTAGGAGTGTGACGTGTTAGAGATGGATTCTATAGAAAAATTCAGGTTCAAGAGCCCATCCACATGTATTATATCTGGCCCTACAGGATATGGTAAAACTGTGTTTGTGCGTAAAATCATTAAAGATAAGGGCGAGATGTTCTCAAAATTTGTGCACAAAGTTATATGGTGCTCTTCGACATACCAATCAGTATTCAACGAGTACCAAGATGATATTTTGTTCCACAAAGATGTATATGACGTTAATTCGTTAAAGGGAAATGAACATACGGTCATTGTAATTGACGCGCTCATGTTAGAAATGGATAAAACGTTTGCCGAGACATTTACAATGTTCTCACACCATCTTAACATAAGCGTATTCTTCATCAATCAGAACCTATTTTACAAAAATAGATACATGCGCGATGTGTCGTTAAATAAACAATATCTAGTCTTATTCGCGCAGCGTAGAGATGTGTCACAAATTGAAGTATTAGCCAATCAAATGTTCCCGAAACAGCGTAAGGAGTTTTTGGAAGTTTATAAAGAAGCTACAAATCAACGTTACGGATATTTGCTTTGTGACTTTCACCCGAGAAACACGTTTAGGGTGCTTCTAAGAATGAATATATTCCGAAACGAACCTGAAAGTGTATATTCCAGAATGACAAAGAGGCTAAAGAAATACCATGAATTAATAAAAATCTATCATCGACTGCCCTGGGCATTGCAACAGTTGTTTGTTAAAAATATTGACTCCAATTTTTTAAAATGCATCTGCGAAATCTGTCTTAATGTTATAAAATGTAATGTACCAATAAAACCCCCTCAGAAGGCTCGCCTACGCCGTTACAAGAACAAACATAATACGCACACTAGCTCGTAAAAGTCAAACTGTCGGGAAGAAAAAACGAATTATTGTACAAAAACGGGGCTCATTCCTTCCCATCTTATTTTCAGTTTTGGGGCCTTTACTGACTAGATTAATATAATGAAGAAAGTAGTCGTGATTCCGCACGAGATGTATGCTTCGTTGCAAAGTTCACAGAATCCAGATACGGTTCTAGAACCCCGTAAAAGCAGGCTTAAAAGAATGGAAAGCGAATTGTTAGACCAATTAAACAGTGAAAAGCCACCTGATGAGAAAAGAATCTTATACCAAGAACCTCTGAAGAAATTTCTTCATGAGTACGAAAATTATAAGAATCCGACAGAGGTCCCAGTAGTTATTAGGCACAGCGCAGACAACGTTGAGCATGGAGGCATAGGGCCTGGGGTCGACGCTAGATGTCACCAGTCAAAGAATAACGGATCGACTCCACAACATATCGAACATGTGTTAAAAAGCTGTCTCCCACATACATTGAGGAATAAAGGCTTTATAATCTATAGTCTATACTCTATACTCTATAGTCTACAGTCCATAAGCTATAGTCTTTATAATCTATTGAGTGAGGATCCCATCATACAATGGACCGATACAGGTGAAGGAACAAAGGTACAGGGCTCGAATATCGTTGACATCGTCCATGTCTAGTGAGAAAGTGGGATAAGCCCTCACCATCAGGATGGAAGCATATTAAAGGAAGACTACAACAAATAAATGTCCCCAAAATATTGATAGAAATCTGACCAGATTAAAAGACTTGAAGCAAGCCTCGCATGTGCCAGAACTGAGCACACCACCATCCCCAGCGGTAGCATCTCTGAAGAGGAGAAAGAAGAGGCCAAACAACAACGGTCAACCCTCCCCGATATTCGTAGAGCGCCGCCACACGCTTCACGTTTCAAAATCAATGATTATGTAAGGCTATCGCGTTCGGGAAATAAATTCGCGAAGGAATTTGAGCAAGGATGGACATGTGAGATTTTTAAAGTTAGGGCTATGAGATCTAAAGGCAAAGTAATGCTATATTACGTTGAAAATTTGAATGAGGAAGAAATTGCAGAAGGCTTTTACTGCGAGCTGCAGAAAGTGACATTTAATTTAGGAAAAATGTATTTAAAATTGGACAAATTTTAGGCAGCAAAGGTTCAGGAAAGAGGAGAATGTACCTGGTGAAATGGCTAGGTTACCGAGAAAGCTTCAACACCTATATAAAAGCTGCTGCAATAATGAAGCTTAAATAGTATGCAACATGGCGCCTAACCACTTCTATGTCACTCCCGTCCTCTTCTTCTTTGTCTGTACATTCTGGCAACACACTGGCCAACTTTGTAACAGAACTCCACGGCCCCATAGGATTGGGTCGTGAGTCATATGAGGTTGGAATTTGTGAATTTCAGTCAGCCACCAAATTTTTAATTGTTGAAAAGGAACAGGACATTTTTCTGGTTCTTAGAAGATTCGACGAGTATGAAAAATTAGGCATAACCTTAGATGATACTATGCCATCAGTCTTGTTCGGTGGGACACAGTACTATAGCACAAAAGTAACACTAGTGCTCGGTCATTATGACACAGCTTCGGATATTGTGTGGGGTTTAAATAAGTCTTGAAAAGTCGTACCTAACCGCCGATTTAGTTTTTGAAGTCGTACACATAGACACGCCTGTCCACACGTTGATGTTAAACTCAACGATTAGTAGAAATACTAAAGACAAAGAGCCGTTCACAATTATGTCCGAGGGTCGATACGGTGCAGCCCTCCAAAACCTTTCACGAAACACAACATGACTTGTCCAGCCTAATGTATCACCTGAAATTGAAGAAGTTGAACGATGGCCACCCTGACCCAGACATGTTCTAAATTTACAGCAATATCGCGGAGCATCAGTTTGTTGGGGATACACAGGCGCGCCTGTTGCGTATCGATCACGTTCCCAATCATAGAGGACAGAGCTTGAGCATTACATATGACAAACCTCATTATGTCAATGTCGCAACTAATCTGTTAACCAATGAAAATGAAATGAAAATGAAAAGGTTTATTGGCAGACTATAGTCCATATGACAAATATTATTAATACAATGACAGTTCATATACTAAGGATAGAAATATATACAATTGATTAGAAATAATACTGCACTGTCGAATTTAAGTGGAGCTACAGACAGACGTTTTCGTACCAAGAAGTCCATAGCTTAGAGGATAAATGTCAGGACTCATGGATAGCTTGGATGATCGGGTTGGTTGATTTTTTAATTCTTTGCATTAGACTGTGTTGAGCACGTCTTGTTACCTCCGGGAAGCTCGGGACATTGCGGGTAGCAAACATTTGCGAAGCTGAACATCTCAGGGGTAATTTATGTAAGAGTCTAAAAGACCTGTTGTACAGCAAATTTAGGGTTTTTCCACAACCTTTTTTATAATTCACCCAGAGTTGCTGACCGTATATATTACTGCAGAAAGTACGAAAGAGTGTGTCTTTAGCTTCACTTGTACAGAAACGAAAGTTCCTTATGGTCATATTCGCTTTAGCACACAGGCTTCGAGATTGTTCTTATATCCGAGTCATCACTCAAGGAGCTGGTAATAGTTTGACCCAAATACTTAAACTCTTGTACTTCCTCAATTACTTCACCATTCATCTTAAACCTTATATCAGCTGGCTTGAAATTGCATAACCTTAGTTTTTGTAACATTAAAAAGAATATCATGTTTCTGCGAATACACTTCGCATACTTTTAGTAGCCGATCCAGACCTTTAACAGAGGGACTTATTAACACCATATCATCGGCATAAACTAAGTTATTTATCCTTGTGTTATCTATACAACATCCCACTGTTGCCTCATTAAGTGAAGCAATTAATCCGTCAATATACACATTAAACAGCATAGGGGAGAGCAAGGAGCCTTGTCTCACCCCGCAAGAGGAGCCAAAACACTCGGATAGTACATTGCCCCACCTAACAGTGAAAGATTGGTGGGAATGCCAAAATTTCAATAAATTTAATATGTACATGGGAATCTTCCTGTCTCCTAGTTTTGCAAATAAAATATTGTGGTTCACCCTATCATATGCCTTACTTATATGTAGGAAACAGCTATAAATGGTTGAATTACTGTCTATGTATTTAGATATTGTTTCTTTAAGTACACAGATACACAGGTCAGTTGAGTGGGACCTTTTAAAGCCAAACTGATTAGGAGATGTCCATAGGAAATCATTTAATCGGAGTAACAAGAGTTTTTCTAGTAGTTTCGAGAAGCAGGAAGCGACAGCAATTGGCCTGTAATTATTGCTGGACAGAATGTCTCCGTACTTATTTTTGACCAGGGGCAAGATATATACCCTCATGATCTCTGCAGGGATATAGCTATGAGCAAGCATGGCTCTCAATATATATATATAAGAACGATTGAGGGGAAAAGCTTTCCAATCAGTGACGGGAGCTTGACAGTGAAGCTGCACTTTCCTCGTACTGTGCTCTAATGACCCGAAGGCCTTTCACACTCTATCAAGAGGTGAGATACCAGCGCGGGAGTGGGCTTGGCTCCATTTTTTCAACCATACTACGTACGGTTGTCCCCTTGTTGAAGAGGGATGCCATATATCTCGGAAGGAAAGCGTTACAATCAGGTCTTAACATGGTAGAAGACATAATGGCAGGGAATAAGCCGAAAGAAGCTCTAAAAAAGCACACGGGACGAAATCATCAAAGATGCAAAGAGAAAAATGCCCGGTGGTGGGAAGAAGAAGAGGTCTGTCCGGAAGAAGAAGACGAAGGGGTTACCAACACGTGGCGTTAAACGTAAAAGGACATCAAAAAAGAAGCGTTTTAAGCGACTGAAACCTATGGCTGATCATTTTTTTTAACTGATATAAGCTAAGGACATTGGTCTCATGAATCATAGGCTGTTTACTACTTGTCGAGAGAGGTGGCAATATTTCTGACTCGTCATGGCCCGTTTCATCCATCCGTGTAGTTCACAATGTTGTAAATCGGAGCTGTGCCTCTTTGACTTGCCCCCAACTCAAGTTTCTATTGAGCACAGTGACTTTATTACGATTAACCCGTCAAACACAATTAGCTCCCTGAGTGCCCTATAGAGTTCGTGATCCCCAGCTCAGTCCCTTACTTTTTTGATCCAAGCTGTGTGAATATATACGCTAAACTGCTTATAGCGCATTCAGATGGAACGGATTGCAAAGACAAATACGCTGTATTTCCAGAAACAAACTTTCTACGCTCCATATTCAGTCAGTGTGACGTGTATTAAAACCAGGTTAACATCTCTGCAGGAACGAGTTACTATCACCTACGAGCAGTGGCGTACTAAGGGGGGTACGAGGAGGATGGTCCGCCCCGGGTGACAGCCAGGAGGGGGGGGTGCCATCGGGAGAGTTGAAATACCAGTACAAGTTTTCAAACCAAATGAAAAATTCGCCAAAGTAAGAAAAAAAATTTAAAATGTTCAAACTATTACAACAGCTTAATGTTAATTTCCACTATAAAATAAATTTTTATTTTTATTGGCAATACAAAATTTACAAACGAAAAATTAAATATTTGATAAAAATTACATCGAAAGGCGAACGTTTTTTGACGTTTTAGTCATCAGTTTGTTGAGCATAGCCAGCTGGCTGCAACTGACATTCCAAGTCTTGTTCACTTGACACTGTGACTCCACATACATGAGGTATGTTTCATTAAATAATTATGAAAAAGCATAAAGTGCTGATGTTTATAACAATATCATGGTACTTATACCAGTGTCCAGTAATTTTTGACAATGTGGTATCATAGTGATGTTTAAGTGTTTATAAATGCATCGTCGTGATGCTATAATACCCGGTAAATGCATCGCCGTGATGTTATAATAAATGCATCTTCGCGATCCCAAAGAAAATGTGGACACAAGAGGATCAGCTCAGATTTTGCTGTCTGCTGTATGTGATTTCTCTTTTTTGAGTTACCTTTCTTTCTGGTGTGAAGTCCTGGAAAAAATTAATATCACACAAAAGTATTTGCAAACAGTTGGAATCAGCCTTGAAAAGTGCATTGTGAAGCTCCAAGCTCTAAAACTGTTTCTTGAAGATCAGCGCAATGAAATTGTGGAGAGAGCCATTCATTATGCAACTACAAAGTGTGAGGAAATGGACATTTCTATGGAAAGAAGAGGGAGAGTAAAGCTCCGAAAAAGGATGCCAGGAGAGATGGCAAAGGATGCTGGTCTCACATTGCCAGAGGAAGTGAAAAGGGCTATGTTTGAATGTCTTGATCGCTTTCATCAAGAATTGGAGATTCATTCTAAGGCAATGGATCAAATTCTGTCAATCTTCGCTGTTATTCAGCCAAACACTTTGGTTGTTGCAACAGAAGAAGAACTTCGGAAGTATATTCCAAATTTGATTCAGATTTTCGATGAATTCTCTGATGAAGATATCAATGTGAAAATTGGACGACTTCGGAGGCATTTGAAAGCTGCCAAAATCAGCGCTGAAGAGGCAAAGAAATGGACAGCATTGCAGTTTCTGGAGTTTATTGTGAAATGGGATTTTTGTGAATCTTTGCCAAGCTTGTCACCGTGTTTGAGATTCTTTTTGACTGTCTGTGTGTCTATTGCTTCATGTGAAAGAAGTTTTTCCAAATTGAAATTGATAAAAAATTTCTTTCGCTCGACCATGAGTCAGACAAGATTGACAAATCTGGCTTTACTTTCAATTGAGCATGAATATGCAAAGAAGGTAAATTTTGATGAGGTCATTGATCAATTTGCAGAAATTAAGGCTCGAAAGCAGAGACTGTGAATCCTGTCTATTTACTTTTGAAGAATAGGCTGAGCGTTGAGACTGGATTTCCTGTGTTTCTTGTATAAAATAAAATGTAGTATTACCTGTTCACTGAATTTTTAATGTCCTGCATTTTTCTTATTTCCAATTTACTTATGACAGTACTGCACTGTTTAAAAATCTATTTGCAAACATAATGTTTTTCTGTGTGTTTAAATTTTAAAATTATTTATGGGGGGTGCCAAAGGAAGGATCCGCCCCGGGTGCCAAATACTTTAGGTACGCCTCTGCCTACGAGCCTATCTGGAAAATGTCCTCAACTTTTCAAAAGAAGCGAAGGACACCTTTATAACTGCCGAGGGTTATTATCAGGCTAAAGACGAAAGCGGTATAAAGAACAAATTTAAAAACTTTAAACAGAAAATATATTAAGGCTTTGGACGCCTGCACACAGATTTCACACTGCAGGAGAAGCTGCTTGTGAATGGGGTCGATATGAAAATAAAGCTCACTCGCACGAATCCTGAGATCTGTTTAAATCTGGGGTCTGACCAAGAAGAGAACGCAAAGCCCGTGGTGATTCATGTTATGGAAACATACCTTCGCGTACGCCGAGTGAAATTAAGCTCGGCTAAACAATTAGAAATTGAAAAAAAAATTTACTACATGCCACAGTAAAATATCCAATTAACAGAGTACAAATCAAACTATACACGATGCCAGCAGGGCTGGCATCGAAGCAGATAGAAAACGTCGCCTGGGAGTTCTACCTAAAAGGTTATTAATTGGAATGCAGGATCACTTCGGTGAATGGAAAATATAAAAAGAACGCCGTTAATTTTGAAAATTTCGGCCTTAAAAATATAACCCTATACGTCAATGGAGTCGTCTTAGGGGGGACATTAGAAACGGATTATTCAACAGACGCCGTGTTTCCGCTTTGCTCGAGAGCTTATAGTAATCTTGCACATATTGCTGGTGCTTGCGATGAATTAGGAATTGGCGTAATGCAAAAGGAATTCATCGAACAATTTAACCTTTACCCGTTTGACATCACCCCGGACTTATCTGCTAGTGTAAACACGCAAAGTGGAAAGAGCAAAGTGGAAAGTGGAACAACAAAGTGGAAACATCTCAGTCAGATTGGAATTCGCCAAACCTCTAGACGCGCCTATTAGTGTACTAGTATACCTTGAATCACAAGCTCTAATAGAAATCGATAGGTTTAGAGGTGTAGAAACAAACTTTTAAAATGGATGCGAATACACTCCAAAGAGTAATGAATAGTGACCAAATCACACGCTCCAAATTTATCGGTGTGTTTGCGAAGAACGAAACGCTGAAGATCCCAGCTACGATACACCGCGGCGCACTTATTCTAAATACAGATGTTAGCGGTGGTGAAGGAATTCACTGGATTGCCGTCTACTTTAAAAATAGAGAGCGAATGTACTATTTTAACTTACTGGGGATTCATCCCCGGAATGACGCTATTACTGTAAAAATTCTTGATCAATTGCACATACCTCAAATTGTCTGGAGCCCTTATCAGTTACAGTGGTACTATAGCAATACTTGCGGAATGCATCCTCTTTCATTTCTCTCGCGTTTGTACACATTCGGTGTATTGTGTGAATGAATTACTTCAAACTTTAAAGGAAGGGAATTCCAATGGTCCTAGGTTCGAGACCCGGTAATGGCAGGCGATAAGTAGTATGTCCAGCTAGGATAAAAGTACTTCCAACTCTGTAAATTAAAGTAATTGTACTCTATTAATTAATTATTTAGAGATCGAATTTTCAAATTACTTTGTTTACTAAATAATTAATAATTACATAATAATTTTAAAAAACTGAAAATTTATAGAAAGTTCTACAGGTAGACTTTTATAAATACTAATTGCATCTCTTTTAAGCAACTTTTACCATACAATGTTTATCAAAGTATATGTGAATGACCCGGCTAGGCTAATTGTTTATCTACCCATGGGTTCGAGACCCTGTGACGACGAGCGATGCGTAGTATGCCCAGATGGTCACCCTTCCACACAATAAAGAAAGGGGTTGGTAGGAAATTGGCATAAATTAGGCCTTTTTTAGTGTACGTGTTATGATTTATTATATAATCTTCACTAAAATTATGAAATGTGATTTAATCTGATTACCGCTCTTTGTCTATATATATATATATATATATATATATATATATATATATATATATATATAGCGAGGAATAAGAGGACGAAGTTGGGGAGTAATATCGATGCCACTGATTTGGAAAAGGACTTGGGTGTGCTAATTAGCAGCGACCTCAAATTTACGAAACAGTGCGTAGAGGTGGGAAAGAGAGCCCAGAAGCTGTTGGGTTATATCAGGAGGCAATTTCGATTCCGGAACAAGGAGATTGTGCTCTCTCTGTACAATTCTCTGGTTCGGCCGCACCTGGAGTATGCTGTGCAGTTCTGGTCGCCCACCCTCAGGAAAGATATTGGGCTACAATCGACGCTTACGCGCCCTGAATTTGTTTTCGCTGGAAACTCGGAGGCTGCTCGGTCAACTCATCGAGGTTTTCAAGTTCTTACGCGGGTTCAACAATGTCGATTTTAGAAGCATGTTTAGTTTAAATGATAACCCAACTCGCAACAATGGTTGGAAGTTGGATTTGAAACGGTTTAGGACTAGTGTGTGTAGGAATTACTTTACGTATAAGATCTGTGACACGTGGAACAGGCTACCTTCAGAAGTTGTGAACAGTTCTTCTGTGGATCTGTTCAAGAAAAGTTTAGACCGAATCTTGCACACTATTTGAGGGTGACAGAATTTTTCCCTGGCACCCGTTGCCTTTGGTACCTCCTCGGTGTGGGCTGCAAGGCCTTTTGAGGTACTACTTTTCCTTGTAACTCCTTGTAACTCCTATTCCTCGCTAAGCTACGCTTCCCTAAGAGCAAACCATTCAACCAATTTATATATATATTTATTTCCCTAAGAGCAAACCATTCAACCAATTCATATATATATATATATATATATATATATATATATATATATATATATATATATATATCGTGTATCATTCTGCTCAGTGATTAATACGGTCCTTCATTATATTAATCAAGAATCCTTTACATGCATCTATGTAGTAATAAATTGGCTAGAAGAGTGGTTGCGAGGTAGGAAACAGAGGGTGGTCGTTGATGGAGCGGAGTCGTCTTGGGCTAATGTAGCGAGTGGCGTTCCTCAGGGTTCTGTATTGGGTCCCTTCCTTTTTCTTATATATATTAACGATTTAGATGTCGGCCTAGTCAGTACAGTTTCAAAGTTTGCGGATGACACGAAACTGGGTGGTAGGACGATTCAGGGCCGGATTTAGGAGTGGGCAAAGTGGGCAGCTGCCCATGGGCTTCCACATCTTGGGGGCCTCCACATATTGACAAGCCATTATCAAAATAGAAAAAACCCGAAACTAGAAAAACCCGATAGATGATCAACAAAAAAACACGCGCATCCAATACCACTGTAGTACATAAACTTTTACCAATTACTATTTGTTGTGTACTGATTATTATTTTGTTTTTATTACTCTTTTAGGCCTACTCTCACTATAATGGAATACCCGAGTAACCCGAGGCTTTCATTTTTTGCAGAAATGAGTGGAATGGACAGACACAAGAGTGCACGATGTTTTGAAAGTGTATGTATGTTAATTATATTATGAATCTTACGGATGACTTCAATTATGTCTTCCCCTAAGGTAGGGGGGCATCCACATGGAGGCTGCCCAGGGCCTCCACACGTCTAAATCCGGCTCTGGGGCGATTATTGACGAAGATAGAGGTAAAATCCAGGAAGATCTGAATAAAATCGTTGATTGGTCAGTCACATGGCAAATGAGATTTAACGTGGATAAGTGCAAAATTTTGCATATAGGTTCGCGTAACGGTAATTTTGCGTATAGTATGTCAGGGAAAGAGTTAACAAGCGTAGAGCAGGAAAAAGATTTAGGAGTTATAGTCACTGGTGATTTAAAAGTAGCGAAACAAAGTACAGCAGCGGTCAATAAGGCGAACAAAGTGTTAGGTTTTATAGCTCGGAATTTTGAGTACAAATCGCGCGATATTATAGTTCCTCTTTATAAATCATTAGTTAGACCCCATTTGGAGTACGCGATCCAATTTTGGAATCCGCATATGCGCAAAGATATAGACAAAATCGAAAGAGTCAAAGACGAGCAACTAAGATGATTCCGAATCTTAGGTCAAAGTCGTACGAGGATAGGCTTAAGGAGTTAAAATTGACTACACTCAATACCAGGAGGCTAAGGGGTGATCTAATCCAGGTTTTCAAAATTCTGAATGGGTTCGATAACGTAGATAGAGATAGCTTTTTCCAAATATCTCAATATAATAGGACTAGAAATAACGGGTGTAAGTTGACAAGTAGAAGGTTCCGAGACAACAGTTGCCAAAAACTTTTTTACGCACAGAATAGTAAATAGCTGGAATAGGTTGCCGGTAGAAGTAATTAGTAGCACGTCTATAAACATGTTTAAAAATCGATTAGACGCATATGTTGATAGATTGGGTATAGTTTAAGGTAGTAAAATTAAGGCTTTGTGGGGATAGATCCCACAGCTCAACACAAGTGTTGTGGGATTTAGGGAGGCAGCATCTTGGGTTGGAAGATACTCTCTGTCCTTACACACCCCATTTAAAGAGATTCCTCTGCCGAGCGGTGCCCCCCATAGTACTGTGAGGTATTGAAAAACTCATGATCTTCACTTGCCCCACAAACACCTTTAAATGGGAGACCCAAAATGGGTGCACACTTTTCCTCCTAAGTGTATATATTGTAATGTATATGGTGGTAAATTTTGACTTGGTCCGCAATCGATATGGATCGTGACTTATTTTTGGTTGGATGGATACCGTAATGAAATTGACTGGATCCTTTGGATCTGATATATTTGCATGTCGGTTATAAATAGATATACAGGGTGTCCCATAAGTCCGGCATCATAGGAAAAATAATAAAAAAGGCAAAACAAAAGCTTTTATTTACAGAACGTGCTCAATATGTCCACCATTGTTTTCAATACACAAATTCAGACGTGATACCCAGTCAGCAAGCACACGGTGAATGATGTCAGGAGTAATGGTGTTACATGCCCCAATAATGCGCTGCCGCAAATGTTCAACACTCCTAATTTTCTCTGCGTATACCAGCGCTTTCAAGTGGCCCCAGAGATAAAAATCTAGTGGCATGAGATCTGGGCTTCTAGCTGGCCATTCCACAGGCTCTCGACGTCCTATCCAATGACCAGGGAATTGTTGGTACAGGTATTCCCTTACTTGGGTGCTGTAATGTGCAGGAGCGCCGTCTTGCTGGAACCATGTTGGGAAATTTCCTTCTTCGTTCAAGACACTGGGAAATGCTTCTTCCTTGAGCATAAGTAGGTAGGTGCCTCAAGTGACACGTTCATCGAAAAAGAGGGGGCCTATGATGCGATCCTTCCAAATGCCACACCATACCATCACCCGAGATGCACCTTGTTCCTTTGAAGAGGTATACCAGTGAGGGTTGTTTTGAGACCAGTAGCGGGTGTTCTGTCGATTTACGTCACCATTTCCATAAAAAACAGCCTCGTCACTGAACAGAATGGTGGACGGGAAATTGGCATCCCGAGCATAGACATTATGGCCTGTAGAAAGAGAAAAATATGAATTATGGTTTGTAGAAATAGAAAAATATGAATTTCTCCTATGATGCCGGACTTATGGGACACCCTGTAGAGTGTAACATATTTGTGGATAGTAGTCTATTATGACTTGATCCTCTGGATCCAGAGATTCTATCTTTAGTTTTAAATCGATAATTAATTAGTTTTAAATTGATAATTATTTAGTTTCGTAAAAATTGGTCGTTGCCAATGTACAGGCAGTTTTTACATAAATTTCTTATGTTCTTGTGGTTCGGAACCCACGTAAAATTGTAGGTCCCCTCCGCCACTACGGAGGACATACACAATACACAATTACGAACACAGTTAGGTAGACCAGCCATGAGTGGATCCTAGGGTCTTTGTTGGTCTGAAACATTATAACATTATATATATATATATATATATGTGTGTGTGTGTGTGTGTTGTGTGTGTGTGTGTGTTTGTTTGTGTGTGTGTGTGTGTGTGTATATGTGTGTGTGTGTTTAATTCAATAATTTTTTTGTGGGCCCAGCATGAGTATATATTCTCTCTCCATTAATATATATATATATATATATATACACTACGCCAAATGGCTGGTTACGCCTTTTAAGCCAGATTAAGCCTTTTAAGCCAACTGGCGGATTACACCTTTTAGCCAACTGTGAGGTCAAGAACTTTATTATACGTCTGGAGGTCCAAACGAAAAATGTTCTCTCTCTCCTCCTCTCCTCTTTTTCGTAGGTTAGGTTTGGGTGGGATTCCCTTTTCTTTTTTTTTTGGTGGCACCCTGGGGGAGAGGGAGGGGGTTGGCACCTTGCAACAAGAGGGTGGGGTAGCGCTGGCACTCAATTTATCAACACTGCAATTGCTCTGCAATTATAGGGAAACTATAATTATAGGGAATTAATTATAGGGAATTAATTATAGGGAAACTAAAAGCACACTCGTCGGCATGAACGCACAAATGGAATGCCACACTGATCAAAAATTGCGAGAATGGAATTGCTGAGCTCCTATATTGGATATGAAGACGATCACTAGACACGGGAGAAATACTGAGCATCCTGAGAAGGAACATCGTTCCAATATATAAAGGAGGAGATCGGTCCGAAGCTAAAAACTATGGGCCAGTGTCGTTTACATCTCATATCACCAAAATATTTAAAAGAATAGTGAAAAAATCTATGATATTTTAGAAACTCGGAAAAATTAAATGATAACCAACGTGGATTCTGGTAAGAAAGATCATGCCTATCACAACTAATGGAACACTATAACAACATTATTGATGCGCTCGAAAACAATGAAAGCTATGTTGTGATATACAAAGACTTTGCCAAGGAAGGCGTTCGACAAGTGTGACCATGAAATCATATTACATAAACTGAAATATATGGAAATAACAGGAAAAGTAGGAAAATGGGTTTATAATTTCCTTCGTGAGCAACAAGTCGTTACAGTTCAAGGAATATCTTCATCAGAGTCGGAGGTCGTCAGCTCAGTACCACAAAGAACAGTATTAGCTGCATAACTCTTCATAATCATGCTAACTGATATAGATGAGGAAGTTACCAGTGACTGCACAGTAAGATTCTTTGCCGACGACACAAAAATTAGGAGAAAAATAAGAAACCCAGAAGATATAGGATCCCTACAAACAGACCTGAACAGAATCTACATTTGCTCTAAAGGCCAATATGAAATTTAACGCTGAAAACGTTCAACTATTAAGGTATGGAAGGAGGGAGGCTCTAAAATCCATGAATATTATACCCCAACTGAACAGGAAACTCAGAGAAACTCAAACGCAAAGGATTTGGGAGTTGTAATGACTAATGACGTGAAATATGAAACCGAAAATAAGATAGCAGTAAACATAGCAAAAAAAGAGTAACTGGACAGGATACTGAGAATCTTTAAAAGAAGGAATACGACTATAATGACTCCTCTGTTGAAAACACTGATCATATCCAAGTTGTAGTATTGCTCGGTCTTAACATCCCCATATGAAAAAAGAAGGCATTAGTCAACTGGAAGGGATTCAGAGAAGCTTCACAGCCAAAATCAATGGATGCAAAGAACTAAATTACTGGAAAACGTTACGTGAATTGAATTTATATCCACTGGAAAGAAGAAGAGAGAGGTATATCATTATTTACATTTGGGGAAAAATGGAGGAACTAGTCCCAAATCTTACTTTGAACCCTATAACCACTCAAATAACAGTGGAATGTAGAAAAAGAAGGATGTGTTGTGTTCCCAAATTAAAGGCTAGAGAGGGAACATCCTCAACTCTGAAGGAAAATAGTTTTGTTGTGAGAGGACCAAAACTGTTCAACCAGCTGCCCAAGGAGCTAAGGAACATGAGTGGTGTAACGGTGGGTATCTTCAAAAGAAGACTAAACACCTGGCTCAGAACAACTCCAGATAAGCCGCGAGTATCTGGCTATGTGAAATGGAGAGCACAAGAAACCAACTCTTTACTTCACCAAGCTAACTTAAGAGGAGGTGCAACAACTCTTACCTCCAAGAAGTGAGGAATCATTGCACGAAACATTTGAAAGGTTGAAAGGTATATACGTATACCCCGTAACCTCGTAGCAGTTCCGTGTGTTGGTCTCTCTTCACACGAAGGTCAAGCTGGCGGCCCCACCTCTAGGCCTGGCCTGGTGGAGGAGCGCGTTACTCTCTTGCGATCTCCATCGTACATAACAAGGCACACCTGGCACATCTGGTACCGTCCTGAACCAGGCGTCTAGTCTTCTTTTGAAGAATTTTACGTTGACACCAGTAATGTTCTTGGTCTCCTTCGGAAGCTGGTTGAATAGTCTTGGCTCCCTGATAACAAAGTTATTTTCCTTTAGATTTGAGGATGTCTTTTGTCTGGCCTTTAGTTTGGGAACACTACACAATCTACCTTTCCTATTTGCCACTGTTGTCTGGGTGGTTACTAGGTTCAGCTTGAGGTTAGGTACCAGTTTTTCCGTTATTTTCCACGTGTAAATTAT
This sequence comes from Bathynomus jamesi, assembly GCA_023014485.1. Lineage (NCBI taxonomy): Eukaryota > Metazoa > Arthropoda > Malacostraca > Isopoda > Cirolanidae > Bathynomus > Bathynomus jamesi. Next base: position 22,468 of record JAJOZX010001521.1, read on the forward strand.
AGTATATCTCTCTCTTCTTCTTTCCAGTGAATATAGATTTAATTTCCGAAGTCTTTCCCCGTAGTTGTGCTCTTTGCAACTATCATTTTTGGCTGTGAAATTTCTTTGAATTTCTTCTAGTTTATTAACTTCTTCCATTTTATATTGGGACGTCAAGACCTAGCAGTATTCAAGTTTTGGTATGATCAGCGTTTTCAGCAAGAGAATCATTACTTTCTTGTCCTTTCTTTTAAAGGTTCTCAGTACCTGTTCCACGACTATTTTTGCTTTGTTTATCGCTATCTGATTTTGTGTCTCAAATTTCACATCATCGGTCATTATAACCCCTATGGCATTTGTTATTCGAAATTATCCAGAATCAAAGACAATTGAATTCCTTGCCTTATTGCTAAGTTACACTGGTATTTTCGTCTAAATCTGTTTACAAACGAATTTTATAATTTCTTCAGAAAGAAAGACCTTTATCGCTTGAACGCGGCACGTAGCCATTTTTTCTGCCTTCAAGTGTGTTCTATGTCCATGAACAATTCTTGTTTCTAGGTCAATTTATAACCAGTAATTAATTAACCTTACTACATTCCTCATATATAACAATATACAGGGTGTTTCATAACATGTGGGACGCATTTTCAGGATGGATTCAGGACCTGAAAACAATGAAAAAAATTTATATAAACATATGCCCGAAATCGCTTTGTTTTCGAGTTACAGCCCGTTTGGTGGTCCAGCAATTCTTTCCGCAAACTGTTTACAAATACCATTTGCCGACAATGTTTGTGAGTGTGTACGAGACTTATTTCATGTATGGCCTTGCCGACTGTAATGTTCCGTACACTCTATGACATGTTTCAATATCGTTGAGTTAGAGCCATCAATCAGTCAGAGGTGCATCGCGGTGTTTCACTGTTCGTATTCGTAACTTCTTACTGTGAATAAGTGCCGTCCAGTGAAAAAAAAACCTTAAAAATTTTTGTGCTATTCAGTGATAGTGTGCATTTGAAGTGAGAATGGAGGCTTATTCAAACAGAAAAATAGCAGACATGCATCTCATATATGGACTTCCCGAATGTAATGCGGCCGCAGCAAGACATCTGAATGCGGAAAGGTTTCCGAATCGCCGTCTGCCAGATAAGGAGACCTTTCAGAGAATAGACAAGCGTCTTGGTGATACAGGATCATTCAACAAGCGAGTTTCAAATGGTGGTAGACCAATCAGCACCAGAACTGTTGAGTTGAAGGAGTGGGTCCTGAACCGCGTGGAGGAACATCCTGGTGTCAGCACCCGAAGGATAGCAGCAGCAGAGGGTGTAAGATACACAACTTTGTGGAGAATTTTACGGGAACAACAGCTTTACCCATATCACATTCAGAGAGTACAAGGCCTTACTGAAGTTGATTTCCCACCACGAGAGGCTTTTTGTACTTGGTTCCTTCAACAGTGTGCTCGCGATCCTCTTTTTCTATAATCCGTGTTTTTTTCTGATGAGGTTGCCTTCACAAGAAATGGCGTGATCAATTTTCACAACACTCATCACTGGCGTGGAGGAACATCCTGGTGTCAGCACCCGAAGGATAGCAGCAGCAGAGGGTGTAAGATACACAACTTTGTGGAGAATTTTACGGGAACAACAGCTTTACCCATATCACATTCAGAGAGTACAAGGCCTTACTGAAGTTGATTTCCCACCACGAGAGGCTTTTTGTACTTGGTTCCTTCAACAGTGTGCTCGCGATCCTCTTTTTCTATAATCCGTGTTTTTTTCTGATGAGGTTGCCTTCACAAGAAATGGCGTGATCAATTTTCACAACACTCATCACTGGCCCGAAGAGAATCCGCATGCCATCATCCAGTCAAGAGTCAAGACACCAACAACAATTTAGTATCACTGTATGGGCAGGACTTATTGCCCACAACTTAATTGGTCCTTTTGCTTTGCCTGGAAGATTAATAGGAGAATCCTATTCCAATTTTTTAAAGAATGATTTAAGCGATTTACTAGAAGTTCCTCTTGGTGTCCGACGTCGTATGTGGTTTATACATGATGGCGCTCCGCCTCATTTTAGTCGAGTAGCCAGAGACTATTTGGATGACCATTTACCTGATAAATGGATAGGCCGTGGAGGACCCATTGCGTGGCCTGCTCGCTCCTCGGTCCTGAATTCATTCGATTTTTACCTGTGGGGTCATCTGAAATACATCGTTTACGTGACGCCCATCAACAACGTTGAAATGCTTCGCCAACGTGTCGAACAAGGATGCCAGAAAATCCGAGCAGTATCTGGAATGTTTGAACGCCTCAGGCAGTCTATGACGAGTCATGTTCAGGCGTGTATTCAAGCACAAGGTGGACATTTTGAGCACTTCCTTTAAAGGTAAGGCGGATACTTGCTAAAACACATAAAGGGCTGTAACTCGGAAACAAAGCTATTTCAGGCATACGTTTATATAGACTTTTTTAATTGTTTTCAGGTCCTGAATCCATTCTGAAAGTGCGTCCAACATGTTATGAAACACCCTGTATATGGAGCTCAAAAGTATTTCTCAAGTTAGTCAAAACTAAATTAACCACATCCTTTATGTGTAATTAGTTGAAAAGCTTAAGCGAGAAGGCCAGTGGGGGACGCACACGTAGCGACTCGTGTTGGGCCTACGTAACCCTAGAGTGAAAAATACATTTATACTGTAGGGTGAATTAAACAATTTCTTGTTACTAAACAATAATAAAAAATAACTTTCGTGTAGTAAACTACATCATTTCCAGAAAACAAATGTACTTTTATTGTAAATAGACCAGGATGGCTTTCTTGGGTTAAGTCAGGAATTTAGACGAAGTATTTCACCCACTTAGTTTTTAGAAAAACAGATTCATCCTACCCGGAATTAGTTATCGTTATAGTTATCGTTATAAACGTGTAACACCTTTGCAAAATTGTCAAATATCATCATTTAAAGGGCTCTATGTTTATTGATATTGTAGTGAATACTCTTATTTTAGTTTCAAGTTAAATGTTAATTTTACCGTCTTGAATTTCGGAATAGTATAAATTCATTTTAAATTAGTTACCCCATTATAATTCAATTGTAAACCACATTAATACTAATTTTATGTATACTATATTATTTTATTGTATGTAAACATAATTAATTATATATCACAATTGTCAGTTAATTATTTATATTCAAATATTTATTTTAATCTAATACCATGTCCATTTTACAAATAAATAATAGAAATCCAAGGGTTATATTTTCCACCTTTGGTACTGTCGCAGTTTCGCCTAACGGACTCAATACGGCTAGTGAGATAATCACTGGTTGGCACTTAACCAGCGGCAGTGCGTATGGCTACATCATCCAGGTTAACCTATACCGGATAGATGCGCTACGGTCCCAAGCCGTAGCTTGCCTAGGCCAACGACGACGACGTAAACCAACAATTGGTGACTCCGGAGTTGGATTCCCCCCTTTTACCCGAACGACTAGGATTAGACTGTAACGTCGTTCGTGCCCATCACCCCCTTCACCCGAGCGACTAGGACCAAACTGTAACGTCGTTCGTGCCCATCACCCCCTTCACCCGAGCGACTAGGACCAGACTGTAATGTCGCTCGTGCCCTCTGCCCCTCACCCCTGCCCGTGCGCTCTGTGCCTGCGCTCGTCTCAACCTCCACTCCTTCGTTGGTAACTTGTCGTCTTGCTTGTACGTCAGCAAGCATAGGAGAAGATGCCTGACGACGCTGGTGCCATCTCCCACTTGAGCGTAAAGCTCCCCGTCTTCTGGCCGGGTGATCCATTTATTTGGTTCCACCAAGTGGAATCACAATTCAACTTGGGAAGGATCACCGCTAGCAGGACGAAATACGATCATGTTTTGTCCTCCCTACCAGCGAGCATCATCTCTGAAGTCCGTGACGTCATCGTGTCTACTTCCACGAGTGAGGACCCATACAACGATCTGAAGTCTGCCATCCTGCGCCGCACCACTGTCTCCGAGCGTGAGAAACTACATCAGTTAATCTCAAAAGAAGAACTTGGAGACCGTAAGCCCACTCAAATGCTGAGGGCTATGCAGTGCGCTCTAGGCGAACGCGCACAAACCTTCAATAAGGACATCTTTAGACAGTTGTTCTTGCAGAAACTTCCTCCATCAGCTCAGCGTGTCTTGGCCACTATGGATCCTGCTACTCCAGTTGATAAACTAGCAGAAACTGCCGACAAAGTAGTGGAGATTGACACAGCTCCGGTCAACAACGTGAACACACAATCGGAACTGGAATTGAAAGTGAAAGAGTTAAGTCAACAACTCAACCACGTTTGTTCTCTGCTACAAAATCAACGGCAAAGAAGCCATTCTCGGTCAAGATTTACGAAGAGGCATCGTTCGAGTTCCGGGAAGATCTGCTTCTACCACTCGAAATTTGGAAAGAAGGCTAGGAAGTGCATCTCCCCTTGCAATTTTTCGTCGGAAAACCCCAGCAGCGAGTCCTAATGGCGTCTAGTACTCGCACTGCCAACCTGTTATTCATAAAGGACAGGAACTCTGGTGTCAATTTCTTGGTTGATACCGGAGCGTCAGTCAGTGTATTCCCTCAAAAATCTGGTCATACGCACTCGGAATCTCCGCCTCTATACGCTGCTAACGGTTCACGCATACCCACGTACGGTACTCAGTCGCGTGAACTAAACTTGGGCCTTCACCGATCCTTCAAGTGGATTTTCATCTGTGCTCAAGTGCAGCATCCCATAATCGGCGCTGACTTCCTCCAGCATTTCAAACTCCTGGTGGATCTTGACAAGCGACGCTTATGCGACCAGGCCACACTGCTTTCTGTTCTTGCCAAACAGGTTGCCCTTCCGGACGCCTCGAACTCTGCACTTTCCCTCGTTCCCCCTAATTCCATGTACCAGTGCCTTTTCCAGCGATATCCAGGAATTCTTCAACCGATGCAGATGGGTGATACCATTAAGCACACCATTACCCATCACATTACAACAAAAGGTCCCCCTGTGTTTGCAAAACCCAGACGTCTTGCCCCGGACAAACTGAAAGCTGCCAAATCGGAATTCCAGCTTATGATAGATCTTGGGATAATAAACCTTCCAAAAGCAGTTGGTCCTCTCCCCTACACCTGGTCCAGAAGAAGTCAGGAGACTGGAGACCATGTGGGGATTACCGGTTTTTAAATTCGACAACCATCCCGGACCGATATCCGGTACCAAATGTCCAAGACTTTACTTCTCTTCTCCACGGCAAATCTATCTTCAGTAAAATAGATCTCGTTAAGGCTTTCCACCACATTCCCGTAGAGCCTTCGGATATTCCCAAGACTGCAGTTTGTACACCATTTGGGTTATTCGAATTTGTGAAGATGCCGTTCGGGCTACGGAATGCTGCGCAAACCTTTCAGAGGTTTATAGATGAGGTCACCAGAGGCTTAGACTTTGTTTATGCCTACATCGATGATTTGCTTGTGGCCAGCTCAACGGAAGAGGAACATAAGGAACATCTTTCACTCCTCTTTCAACGCTTAGAACAATACGGTGTTACTATTAATGCATCTAAGTGTGTGTTTGCACAGCCAACCTTGGAATTTCTTGGTCACACGATTTCGCAGCACGGAATTACCCCCCTTCAGGACAAGTGTGAAGTGATAAAAAATTACCCTATGCCAAATAATCAGCGTGAGTTACGTCGGTTTCTAAGTTTGGTAAATTATTACCACAAGTTCATTAAAAACTGTGCCAGTGTTTTTGCTCCTCTACACGCTATGATCACACACAAACGCAAGGTAACAAAATTGGTATGGTGTAGCGATAGTTTACAGGCGTTCGACAATGCCAAAAATGCTATCAATAGTGCATTGTCTCTGTCATTTCCTATCAGTGATGCCCCCCTAACTCTGACGGTCGATGCCTCAGATGTTGCGATCGGTGGGGTGTTGGAACAAACCATTAACGGTCAACAAGCACCCATCGCGTTTTACTCGAAAAAGCTGCAGCCAGCCCAAACGCGTTATAGTGCTTTCGGACGTGAACTTCTTGCTATTTACTTAAACGTGAAGCATTTTCAACATTTCCTTGAAGGCCGAGAGTTTTGTGTTTTTACCGACCACAAACCTTTGGTCACTGTCTTCAATAAAAACAGCTGTAACCACTCTCCCAGAGTCATCAGGCAACTCGATTATATCTCGCAATTTACCACAGATATCCGCCACATCAAAGGTGTCTTGAACACTCCAGCGGATGCACTTTCAAGAATAGAGATTACTTCTGTTACCCTCAGCTCTACACTGTGGAATGCTATTGCACAGGATCAAGATAAGGATACGGAACTACAAGACCTGCTCAGAGAAGACTCCACTCACTCACTTTCCCTCAAGAAAATGAGTATGCCAGGATTGTCTGTGCCCCTATTGCGACGTATCAACAGCTGCTATTCGCCCTTATGTCCCTCCATGTCACAGAAAAGCAGTCTTCACGGATCTTCATAAGCCCTCCCATCCTGGTATCCGTGCTTCGCAACACCTGGTTACCTCTCGCTTTGTTTGGCCCTCGATGCGGAAGGATGTCAAACATTGGACCAAAACGTGCCTTGCCTGCCAGCGTGCCAAAGTCCAAAGGCACACCAGGTCCCCCTTTGACGCATTTCCGCCCCCATCCCAGCGATTTGAGGTAATTCATGTAGACATTGTTGGCCCTCTTCCAGTGATTCAAGGCCAACGTTATCTGCTCACCTGTCTCGACCGCTTTTCCAGATGGCCTGAAGCCATCCCACTTCCTGATATCCAAGCGGACACTGTTGCAAGAGCCTTTCTTCATGGATGGGTATCAAGATTTGGATTGCCGACAAAAGTCATCACTGACCAAGGTCGCCAATTTGAGTCTTCGCTTTGGAAGAAGTTTACCAGCTTGTTGGGTACAGTACATGCGCATACCTGTGCGTATCATCCGCAAGCTAACGGCCTCGTCGAACGCTTCCATCGCCAGCTGAAGTCATCCCTTATGTGTCACGAAGACTCCCATTGGATGGATAAGCTTCCACTCGTGTTGCTTGGTATTCGCTCTGCATTTAAGAGTGATCTGAAGACTACAGCGGCTGAACTAGTCTATGGAACAACACTGCGGCTACCAGGTGGCTACTTCACTGCAGGGGATAAGTCATGTGATTCTACGGAATTCGCTCAAACACTTTCCTCTCACATGCAGTCCCTTCAGCCTGTTCCCCCTCGATTGACTAGCCAACAGAACATCTTTATTTCCCCAGCCCTCCAGTCTTGCACCCACGTTTTCGTTCGTGTACCTGTCCCAAAACGGCCTCTCCAATGTCCATATGACGGACCCTATGAAGTTCTCCGACGTACGCGCAAATCATTCCTCATCCAGCGCGGTTCCAAGGTCGACAAGGTTTCTATCGATCGTCTTAAGCCTGCGTTTTTGGAATCAACCTTAAGCGAGGTACATGTAGCTACCAAAAAGGTCCAGCGGAAATCTGTGTCGTTCGGAACTCTTTGAACTTCCTCTCTGGTGGGGGAGTGTGTAGTGAATACTCTTATTTTAGTTTCAAGTTAAATGTTAATTTTACCGTCTTGAATTTCGGAATAGTATAAATTCATTTTAAATTAGTTACCCCATTATAATTCAATTGTGAACCACATTAATACTAATTTTATGTATACTATATTATTTTATTGTATGTAAACATAATTAATTATATATCACAATTGTCAGTTAATTATTTATATTCAAATATTTATTTTAATCTAATACCATGTCCATTTTACAAATAAATAATAGAAATCCAAGGGTTATATTTTCCACCTTTGGTACTGTCGCAGTTTCGCCTAACGGACTCAATACGGCTAGTGAGATAATCACTGGTTGGCACTTAACCAGCGGCAGTGCGTATGGCTACATCATCCAGGTTAACCTATACCGGATTGATGCGCTACGGTCCCAAGCCGTAGCTTGCCTAGGCCAACGACGACGACGTAAACCAACAATATGAATCACTGATTCACTGCAATAGTTTTATTTTCTGTAACTCTCTCCTTTGAGGTGGATGGAAACTACCCACCTGCAAAGAGTACAGGAAACTTCATTTTACTGAGCATGAGAATAATTATTCAAATTTTATAAACATAATACTCGTGTATTTCCATATGTACATTGCCTTATGTATAAGTTAAACACATATGATATTGGTCAAAGAATGGCTACAACAACATCACATAGGAAGCAAACAAAACGCGTTACCACCAACTACTAGTGCGAGGGATGCAACTGTTTCTGCTGAACTAACGCCTGAATTCTGGGTTCAGTTTCGCTCAAGGCGCAGCGTAAATCGCCTTCAATGTGCAGCCGATTTCGCAGTTTATTCTTTATGACCATCTTTGCTGAAAAACCTGCATCACAACGATAACTTATCGCAAATGGCACCAGCATTTTATTTGCCTCTTCAGCAAGCAAAGGATACTCCCCATCCACTTTTGCCCAAAATGTCTCGATTTTTTTTCTGCAAACTCAAATTTCAGAATAAGATCTTGCCGCATTTTCAGGAATTCTGCTTTCAGTTCAGGTGAGTCACTGCTTTTCAGGGCGTAATAAGTGAATGGCCTCTTTTTTAGATAGCATGGCTGCGTATTAAATATGCTTCTGTACCACATCGACTCAGGAAGTCATAGACAACAACAATGGCTGGACAAGATATTAAATTTGTTGTGTTCATGTATAAAATATATCTCAAATACAATGGTAATTATAAATGTGTAACACCTTTGCAAAATTGTCAAATATCATCGTTTAAATGGCTCTATGTTTATTGATATGAATCACTGTAATAATTTTATTTTCTGTAATTCTCTCCTTTGAGGTGAGAGACTTAAATTGTGACATGAAACTTATTAATACAAAACGATTGTATGCATTTATGATGCTGCCTCAATACAAAGCATTCTTTGTTTCTAAATAATATTTCTCTCAGTGACTGTTTATTACTGTATCAGTATTGCTGATCTAGAAATAGCATTTGCTGCGATATAACAATGCCATACCAATAGTATCCATTCAGCTGTCGTCCATTTGCCAATTGGAAGATATTCTAAGCAGTGACGTATGAAACCTACAGATACCCATCAATCTGATAATGTTATAATGTTATTAAAATTTAATATGCATCAAAACATTGGGTTTTTTTCACTCATAAACATCCTGTATATGTATTAAATATATATATCAGGTTTTTGCTCTGTCTTTGTTATAACACAAAATAATATCTGAATCTATGTTCAATATTAAATGTAAATAAATAAATACATAAATAAATCAATTTGGAATTTGCTCAGGGCGCAATAATGCCTACCAACGGCTCTGTTTTTATACATTGAAACTTCAGTTCAGGATGACCGGCTTGCCAATACCATGAACATTGAACACTGTCATCACGTCCAAAAGTTTTTTTTAGTTTTTACAAAACCATTTTTTATTCACTTCATTTTTAATACACATCCCCCCCTTGAATTTATATTTAATTATTCATTTATGTTTCCTTACTAATATGTAAACCAGAGTGATGAATGGAAATAATTATGTTCTGAAGACATTTGGCAATGAGTCAACCAACCAAACAGCGCTCAACTCCAGATTCATTCATAAAATGTTACAACCGTTTGTAGTGCACAACAAATATATGCCAGGTGTCGCTATCTGTTCTCAAGAGTGTAGTAGTATGCCTGCATTTGGGTAGAAGAAATTGGATCAATTTGAAAATTTCCTCCTCATCGTCCTTCATGAGGATCCCCTACCTTCCTTTATGAAGTTTCTTTCACGAGAGATATTTAAAAACAAAAACAAACAAAAACAAACATAAACAGACAAAACAAACAAAAACATACAAAAAAACAAGCAAAATGGCTGAATTTAAGAATTTACTCCTGGGGGTTCACGGTCTTTCATGAGAGAAATTTAAAAAACAAACAAACAAACAAACATTTCCGAGGCCGGGGATAGATTAATCTAAAGTTGATTTGAGTAGGAAAAAAATTTCATGGCACTTTTTACGCAGCGTTTCGGCGCGTTCCGCCGTGTCCGGTTTCGCGGACCTCGTTAGATTATCTTTCTAGCTGCATTCCTGCAGGGGGGAAAGGCGTTTCTCACACATCAGACTTCTGATGATGTGTATATATATATATAAAACCAAAAGTACCAAAGGTATATATATATACAGTATACACACACACACACACACACACACACACACACACATATGAGTATATACATATATATATATATATATATATATATATATATATATATATATAATGTTAATAGCCGTACCATCAATTTTAAATACGGCGTTGACTTCCGCAACGGTTTATTTATATATTTACTGAGGCGTCCTACCATTATGTTTTAGCCACGACAAATATGTAGATCGTGTATCGCAGAGAAATACGCAATAAAAGGGAAAACACACAACGATGAACGACAACACGCGTAGAAGATTAGTTGTCCTGACCGAAGCACACCTCAAGGCTATAAATACATCGCTTAAACTAATCTAGGACTGCATCATCATTAGGTTTTCACTTAATCTATAGCTCATATTTTAAAAACTGTTTACATCATTAATTCACCTATGAACCATTTAATGTTTGCAAAGTTAGCGTGTATATATATATATATATATATATATATATATATATATATTATATATATATATATATATATATATAACTTATATATATATATATATAATGATAAAGATTTTGATAATCTCGATGTCTAAAACATTTTGACTGCAGAAATGAAAGGGGGGGGGGCGTGACTCAAGGTATTGCTCTCAAATTAGCGGGTAAGCATCTTAATTCTAATGAAACTAAACGTTTGGGTCGTGAGACTAAAACTGTTTTTTCGAGTGGTCTATAGGTATAGGACCTATGTGCCTCTCAGAAAGCAACCGGTTAGTTCACCTCAGCATAGAATTTAAAGGAATTTATGGAGGGGCGCGGTGCTAAGAAGTTCCCCCATCCCCTACCGATGATGGAAGTGGAGTTTTGACACGTGACCGACCATTTCACCTCGGGGATTCGCCTATGATTCCAGTTTCGGGCTAATAGTGTGGGGGAAAAATTTTTCACCTATCTTTTAGCCTATGGATAGGCACGCTGGAGAGTCCTTAGTTCCTGCCGGTATAGCGTCCCCCGAGTCGTAGGTTTGGCAATAAGTCCAAACGTGGTACGGGACACACCGAGATTTTTGTAGACTTAGCAAGTAGCCGCGTAAAGTAGCCGCGTGTAGCCGTTTATATAAAATTTCAGTTTCCCGGGTTCCTATCTTAGTTTGGAAGTGTTAAGACGCACCTATGAAATGGGAAGACCGAGGTGATCCCAGCCCGGCCCCATGCTCCTCAAGCACCTATGCGTTGACTTATAAGTAGCGCTGATAGGCCTGATGATTTGGCCAAAAAGTTTACATCAATAACGTAACTAACGCCTAGGCGCGCGGGAGACGCCTCCTCCCCGGTGCCTACGGCGGCCCCTAAGGCTAGCGTTCGGCATTAAGTCGAAGAATGAAAGTCGCGGATTGGGTGCGAAAGCGCCGTAATCTTGTGAGTTTCAATAGGTAGGTAACATCTATGCAAGGGGTGAGCTGGTGAGTTTTAGACCCGCGCATCTCACGTATCTACTAGTTGAATTAATCCCCGTAGCAATGTGAGCCAGGAGTCTGCTTAATCGAAAACTCACAACTTACCCATTGGGTTGTGTAGACCAGTCATTCAGACACCATGTATTTACTCTTAAGCGATGCTGAATATAGAAATAAATGTGCTTTGCTTTGTTTCAACTTTTTACTTTAGCATGTTAAGATTTTCATTGCTGCGTTCTTTTAAGTGGTTTTATTGACTGAATAATTGACCCTCCACCCATTTACTAAGGCCGAAGGCCCCAGCACCCGTAGAACCCACTTTAGCTAATATAATATAAAAATTGGCCAATGGCAAGCAGGAAAACCTTTGTTCATGGGCCTTTGTTCACAGCCAACTTTAAAATAAAAACGGATTGGAATAAAGAAATGAACTGATGAAGTCTGAATGCGCCGAATCGTCTCAATCCTCTTCTCTCCGCCAGTACTCTGCTTTTTATAGTGGCATTCCAGATTAATTTGGATTTTATTATAATTGTATGCAAATCTCAATAATATTTTATATTTTTGCCTCCAGCTTCAACAATCAAATTCATTCGTCTTCTCATTGATTTTAAGAGATCTTGGAACAGTTTTGTATCTCTTTGGACACTTTGAAGAGCTTTAGTGAGAACCCTCGCGAGCACTCCACGAGATGATCGATCACCACGAATATTGTTTAACATTTCATCAGCTTTTCGTTTGACGAAAGCAATATGTCTGACTCCATTTCGCTTTTTTTTTGGGGGGGGGCCTTTCTTTCTGCGAGTTGTTTATCAGCGTAGTTAGTTTTTGTTTTCTTCCCGAGTTGTTTTTGTTGGGGTTCGAAATTACCAAGAATGGGAACAATGTTAAATCATTTTCAGACAAACTCGTGTCGAACATTCAATATTTCCATAACGAACTCGTAGTCGACTGGGTTGAGCAAACCATCAACGGCAATTTTAGATTATGAAGCTGTTTCTTGATACTTCTCCGAACATTTTGCTTGCCAACCAAAGAGATGCACAAGGGTAGATCTAGGCATTTCAGTAAGGGGGAGGTCCAAAGAAAAAAGGGCATCCCCTAAAATAAAAAGGTCACAGTACAGTACTAAAATTAAACAGACCATCAATGAACGAGTGTAAAATCAAGTGTATTGTTTTATTAGATCAGTCTCATTCAAATATGATACAAGATAAAAATCTAATTTGGGTACAACAATTATCACAGACAATTTTTCAAACAATTACAAATGTCTTGCCAATTAAAAGAACTATCCAGTCCCGTAGCCAGGACTTCCCAAGGGGGGGGGGTCGAAATTGTAGAAAGGCGGACCTTTTGGTGCAACGACCTAGTCACTGCGGAGGGGGCTTAGAGTACTTTAGAGAAGTTTGTGAAGTTTCAAAAGAAAATACAAAAAAAAAATGCAAGTGTTTATAAGTATTTAATGTAATTATTTACTAAATGACGTTATATAGTATAATATCACATCATAAGTTATAACTATGGTTACAAAAGTGGACCTTTCCTGTCAAGGGAGGGGAGTCGAACGGGGGTCGGGGGGGGGGGGGCGTTCGACCCTCTCCTGGCTACGGGCCTGCTATCAGAATAAGATGAAGATAAAATTAGTGATATGGCTGCACCAGTACTGAAGGCACCTATGAAAATCACTGCAAATTTGGAAGTAGAATGTATACAGATAAAGACTCAGAACAGAATTTGAAGAAACTAAAATAACCATGATCTATTTACAAAAACAAAAATTGTTTTCAGAAGCATACACATCATTCAAATAGGGCACTTGCATTTGAAAAAAAGGGGACTTGCAAGAAAATGATGGGGTGTTCGGATGTCGCCGACCCCCCCCCCCATTAGATCTGCCCTTGATGCACATACGACTCTTTTCTTTTCAGATTGACACGCCATTTCCAAACTCTCTTGAAACAATGACAAATCTGTTAACGAAGAAGCGTCATTTTATCGCTCGAACTTTCTTCGAGTTGATGTGAAATCATTGTCCGAAACGACATAAAGCAACAGGAAAATATAAGATAGTATTGAGGTTCGTATGCAATTATAATAGAATCCCGAAAATTCTTCGATTTATTTTTGCAACACTCCTTATATGTATATACACAGTAGTTCTGTATAGGCCTACCGTTGTTGTGGTCCTATGTTGTAATTTTGATTATGAAGTGACAGTGACACTTAATGGTTACATTGTTCGTGAGCCTATAGTGAAACTGTTGCCTTACACGAAATCAGTGTTTATTCGAGATCATATACGGTACACTGAGACTTAGTTTTTAGTTTATATGAGTATACATACGGACACGCTACCATTCTGTGTGGCAGTTACTTATTTCTAAGTTCATTTGAGTTTATATGAGGTTATATCCGGTACACTTAGACATTTACTTTTGTGTAAATATGTTCATCTTCGGCCACGTTGCCACGTTCTTTGTCGGTCACACTACCATAACCACCACCGTTGTCGTCACCTTCGGCGCCACCTTCTTCGTGAACACCCCTTGATGACTCCCAAAGAGTTCATATCCTTCATATCATTGTAGAAATTCATTCAACTAAGTACGTTTAGACAATGTTGGATATTTGTGGAAATAGAGATACTTGCTGAAATTGGACCCTTTTACTCCATCAATCAATCCAGCGCCAAACCGCTGGAATAGCAGTGGATTGACAGTATTTGCATAAGCTGAATTGTTTGGGATGGTTTTTAGGATATTCCATATTTTACAGCATAAATCTAAATATTCTGGGTACGTTTCTTTCGAGTAATCAGTAGCGGATTATAATGGGGGCAAAGGGGGCGTTTTCCCCCGGCCCCAGATGCTGACCGGCCCCAAGATGCTGACCGACCCCAAGAAACTATGTAAACGCTATAATCTACTGTTGAAATAATTGGTCGACCGTGAGGAAGAAAAAAAATTCTAGATTCCGCTTCTACAAAACCTAATTTAATATCCCATTTATGTGAACAAAGTATGCATTTTCTGTAATCACATCTTTGTTTATGTTTCGTTTTCTGTTGATCGATCCCAGTCAGCTGATCACATCACTCATGTATGATGTATCAGGTAAAGAATTGTGTTTTTCTAGTGAGACCGGCCCGAAAATATTCATTGCCCCCGGCCCTAACAATGCTTAATTCTGCCCTGCAAGTAATATCTACCCACAGGTGAATAGATAGCTCCAAAGAAGGAAATAAGGCATGATAAACGCGTAGTTGTCATTACCATTCATAAAGAAGGCCCCTCGTTCCGAGAAATATTGAAATAACGAGAAATATCAAAATAATTAAATGTCTCACACAATGAAGTCGAAACTACCATCACCATATTTCGAGAAACAGGTAGTACAGGGTGTTCATTAATAGCGTACCCATTAATCGGCATCACCATCGGCATCGGCCAAATTTAGTCGATTCTTTTACCGATTCTTTGATATTTTGAAATTTTCATTGCAAAACAAAATCTATATTTAAAGAAAATTGAACATACAAAAAAACAAAATTTATGATAATTTATACTCATTTCAAAGTGTAATTATATAAAAATATTTTACATTTATGAAAAAGACAAAGCTTAATAAATTAAGTTGCGCATAAATTTACATTTTCTGTAACTAGCTGATCTCTAAATATTATAAAATATTTTAATCTATTCTATATTAATAATAATTCTGTATTAAGTTGTAGTTATAATTTATATGTTAAGCCATATTATTGTAACTTTATTTTAAGTATTTTAATAATTTTATAAACCCAAATTGTATATCCATTTTTTTTATTCAAGTAGGCCGCCATGGCCTTCAAATTTTAATGGAAAAAATTTGTTGTTTATATTGTTGAAGAAAGAAAATATAGGGTGTCCACAAAGTCTTTTCTCGATTACATATAAACTTTAATTACATGAAATCCAAAGAAGCCACAATAATGCTTTGTTTTGCATGTTGTTGCATAACACATCAAGTTTTTTTCTTGTCACTGTTTGGTGTGAATTAATGGATGATAGGGTGATAGGCCCATTCTTCTTTGCTGAAAAGAATGTTACGGCACAAGTGTACGTTAGGGTGTCCCGTTAAACCCAAAGTTGGTCGGGTACAGCATTAACCGATATAATATCGTGAAGTGGGCTACTAAGAATGCCCAAACAAGTTTTTAAAGTCCTATCTAAAAACATCATGCATCCCCAGGGGTTTACATTTTATACCCCTGATTCAGACCAAAAAATTGGCATTTTGACCTTTAAAAGACCCATTAAAGCTAGAAATTACATACACATTTTTTCCAATCTGTTAGTAGGAAGCCCCAGAACCACGTCAAGGTCGACTGGAATCTCTCGAGTTTTTTTATAGTTTTTATTATTTTTTTCTAGTTTTTTTTTGTTTTTTAGGTTTTTAAATTTTTTTTTACTTTTTTTGGTATTTTCAAATTTTTTTTTTTTTTTTTTATGAAAAATTGCATAAATCCCCTTTTTTAATTAAAAATTGCATTAATTCCCATTTTAAACTAATAATTTACCTAGTAATTACGAAGATTCTTTTTCTTGATTTCTTTTAAATTTTTTCTCTGAAGTTCTGTGGTTTGAATTTTAGCTTGAAGCTGAGCTTCATCTTTAACTGTAGGAGCCAGATCAGTTATAAGCTTAATAGCCCTTTCAGCATAATCATTGACAACCTTCAAATTACTCACAAACTCAATTGGGAAAACGTGATGGGGAACTCCAACGCAAAACTAATGTGGGAATCGTTCGAAACAGTATTTAGGACTATAAATGAGGAATGTGTACCGTACAAAATTAAGCGTGCGAAAGTAAACAACAAGCCCTTGTGGTTTACTTCTAGAGTAGGAGACATTATAAAGAGTAGAGATAGGGCTTATAGGCTACATAAGTGCGATAAAGACAATTTGTGGTTACGAAACAACTACATATCTCTAAGGCGTGAAGCGAAAAGTGTAATAAAAAAGTCCAAGCGCGAATTTGAAATCTCCATAGCTCGTGACGGTAAAGAAAACCCCAAGCGATTCTTTCAATACGTCAATAATAGAAATCCAGTAAAAAGCGTCTTGGGGCCTTTGAAAAATCTAAACGGAGATCTAGTTTCTGAAAACAAGGAAATGGCTACCTTGCTAAACGAATTTTTTACGTCAGTTTTTACTATAGAAGATGTAACAAATATCCCTACGGTCACGGACATAATACCGTTTGATAATGGTAATATTTTGGATAATATAGTGGTTAGTGAAGGGGAGGTAACGCGCTATATTGATAAAATGAAAACGCGTAAATCACCGGGGCCGGATTCCATATATCCCATACAACTAAAAGAATTAAAAGATAGCATTGTTGTGCCGCTAACAAAGATTTTTAATGCGTCTATTTCTGAGGGGTGCGTACCAGATAATTTCAAGTTGGCAAACGTAACACCTATCTTTAAGAAAGGCGATAAAGGTGCGGCGGGAAATTATAGACCAATCAGTTTAACGTCTGTTGTAGGTAAGCTACTGGAATCAATAATTAGGGATCGTATAGTCGAACACTTAGAATTCCATAAGCTAGTTAGAAATACGCAGCACGGATTTAGGCGAAACAAATCTTGCTTAACTAATCTTTTAGAATTTTTCCAAAGCGTGGTTGACGTTTACGATAGACATCGGGCGGTTGATGTAGTGTATTTAGATTTTCAAAAAGCGTTTGACACCGTGCCGCACAAAAGACTCATTGAAAAAACTAAGGCTCATGGAATCAGGGGTGTAGTAATAAATTGGCTAGAAGAGTGGTTGCGAGGCAGGAAACAGAGGGTGGTCGTTGATGGAGCGGAGTCGTGTTGGGCTAATGTAGCGAGTGGCGTTCCTCAGGGTTCTGTATTGGGCCCCTTGCTTTTTCTTATATATATTAACGATTTAGATGTCGGCTTAGTCAGTACAGTTTCAAAGTTTGCGGATGACACGAAGCTGGGTGGTAGGGCGATTAATGACGAAGATAGAGGTAAAATTCAGGAAGATCTGAATAAAATTGTTGATTGGTCAGTCACATGGCAAATGAGATTTAACGTTGATAAGTGCAAAATTTTGCATATAGGTTCACGTAACGGTAATTTTGCGTATAGTATGTCAGGGAAAGATTTAACAAGCGTAGAGCAGGAAAAAGATTTAGGAGTTATAGTCACGGGTGATTTAAAAGTGGCGAAACAAAGTACAGCAGCGGTCAATAAGGCGAACAAAGTGTTAGGTTTTATAGCTCGAAATTTTGAGTACAAATCGCGCGATATTATAGTTCCACTTTATAAATCATTAGTTAGACCCCATTTGGAGTACGCGGTCCAATTTTGGAATCCGCATATGCGCAAAGATATAGACAAAATCGAAAGAGTTCAAAGACGAGCAACTAAGATGATTCCGTCGCTTAGGTCAAAGTCGTACGAGGATAGGCTTAAGGAGTTAAAATTGACAACACTCGAGACTAGGAGGTTAAGGGGTGATCTAATCCAGGTTTTCAAAATTATGAATGGGTTCGATAACGTAGATAGAGATAGCTTTTTCGAAATATCTCAATATAATAGGACTAGAAATAACGGATGTAAGTTGACAAGTAGAAGGTTCGAGACAGCAGTTGCGAAAAACTTTTTTACGCATAGAATAGTAAATAGCTGGAATAGTTTGCCGGTAGAAGTAATTAGTAGCACGTCTATAAACATGTTTAAAAATCGATTAGACGCATATGTTGATAGAAAGGGTATAGTTTAAGGTAGTAAAATTAATGCTTTCTGGGGGATAGATCCCACAGCTCAACACAAGTGTTGTGGGATATAGGGAGGCAGCGTCTTGGGTTAGGGGATACTCTCTGTCCTTACACACCCCATTTAAAGAGATTCCTCTGCCGAGCGGTGCCCCCCATAGTACTGTGAGGTATTGAAAAACTCATGATCTTCACTTGCCCTACAAACACCTTTAAATGGGAGACCCAAAATGGGTGCACACACATTTCTACATTACTGTACAGTCTTTACAGCCACACCTACACTTTTTCTCGTAAGTGTATATATTGTAATGTATATGATTGTAAATTTTGACTTGGTCCGCAATCGATATGGACCGTGACTTGATGGATACCGTAATGAAATTGACTGGATTCTTTGGATCTGATATATTTGCATGTCCGTTATAAATAGATATAGAGTGTAACATATTTGTGGATAGTAGTCTATTATGACTAGATCCTCTGGATCCAGAGATTCTATCTTTAGTTTTAAATCGATAATTAATTGGTTTTAAATTGATAATTATTTAGTTTCATAAAAATTGGTCGTTGCCAATTTACCGGCGGTTTTTACATGAATTTCTTATGTTCTTGTGGTTCGGAACCCACGTAAAATTGTAGGTCCCCTTCGCCACCACGGAGGACATACACAATACACGATTACGAACACAGTTAGGTAGACCAGCCATGAGTGGATCCTAGGGTCTTTGTTGGTATGAAACATTATAACATTATAACATTATAACATTATAGTTTGGATCTGAGCACCATTCTCCCACTGGCTTTGACAACCAACAACTTTCTAAATTCATGATTTTAAAGATTTTCCATGAATTAGGTCCTATCAAATCCACCAGATGTATATCTGGGTGTAGTTCTGGAACTTCTGGCTTTCCTATAATAATTTCATCTGGAACTTCAGTTCCTAATAAACGAGCTGCGATACTTGCTTTTGTATTCTCCTCTAAAGTTTTACTTAAAAGAGATAAAACTACAAGTGCTTGACTTAAATACCACTTGTGTCTTAAGAATGTATCTACTGCAGCAAT
Organism: Bathynomus jamesi; assembly: GCA_023014485.1. Taxonomy (NCBI): domain Eukaryota; kingdom Metazoa; phylum Arthropoda; class Malacostraca; order Isopoda; family Cirolanidae; genus Bathynomus; species Bathynomus jamesi. The sequence continues at coordinate 41,961 of JAJOZX010001521.1, forward strand.
AGAAACTTCTGGATGTACTTCCTGCCAGACATTAACTAATTGCTTATAAAATCGCAGGTCACTGAGTGGTGCTTCTGCAGCTAATGGGGTCTTTAGCCAATAAGGGCCATAAACTAAAGATGTAAACTTGACAATTCTTCCAAATGATTCTTTTACTTCTGGTTCATAGTTAAGCTGATCTCTAAATAAGACAAGTTTATTTGAATACAGCTGAGGTGCCATGAATCTAGCTCGATGGCATGCTCCTGGTTTACGAAGATGTATCTTTGAAGGCCTGTGCCCCAACAATAAACAGTTTAATTCTAAATATTCGAAGTAATCATCGCTGAAATAATTTTTGTTCTCTAATAAAGAATTATAAATTATATTTGCACTTTCTTTAATATCCATCAACAAAGGCTCAGTTATATTTATTTCTTTAGTTTGGGATAATGTTATTTTGGACCAGCTTTTCGAAAATTCTTCAACTATGAGATAATCGGGACCAGTGCTTTTTCCAAAGATGCATTGCCAAACAGATTTTACAATAAGTTCGCGAATGTGGTGACGGCATGTTAAATATATGATAATAATGGTCTATTCAGATTTCTTTCTATATAAATGCAAGCTCCTTTGTTAATACCTGTATTTGAGGCCGTCGTGTCAAATGACATACCTCTCACCTTTCCTGTGACCTGCCAATCTGTAAGGAGCTTGAATGTAGCTTCAGACATTTGTTCACCAGTAGCATTTTGAATAATAGGTATCCCCAAACTTTTATCAATATCAGGAGATCCAGTTGCAGCAACAGCAAGCTTTTCTAAGCCTAAAATCTGTTTTGAATCCCAATGGACAACAAGAATGTTTTATATTGGTATTTTGAAAAAATTCTTTGACTTCATTTTCAGTTTTTACCCTATTTTCTTGTGTTGCTGTATGAGTAGACGTTTTTGAAACTGCATAATCGTTTAGGTCTCCACCGCCGGCTCTAATTAAAGCAGAAATTATTAATGTAACTGTTCTAACAGATACATTTCCTCTGTCTATAGCACTGGCTACAATAGACTCTTTAAGTACATTTCTAGGTAGGTAGATAGGCTTTAGTTGTTTTTAGTCTTTTATTGAGGTAATCATAATCGTTAGAACTATTTCCCTCACATTCTAATTCCTCTATTTTCACTTTAGATGGTTTGCTTATTCTCTCTTTTTCTTTCTGACGTAAACGTTCAATGGTTGCTAGCCTTTTTATTTTATTTTTTATTCTTTGCTCTGAAATCTTATCTCTTGAACCCAGTGTAACTTTATATCCCTCTCTCAGCATCTTTAAAAACTCCAGATCTTCCTCAACTTCAGCGTTCCCTAGCTTTTCTGAAAGAACTTTTTCAGGAAATGGGTGAGCGACATCAAATATTGTTTCAAGTTTTTCATAAAATTTGTTTACTGAACTTAGGTGCTCTTCAGTTTTTCTATATTTATGTTTTGTGAGAACATACCATTTCCGGTGCAATTTAAGAAGTTTTTTAACGGCATATTGTCTGCTACTAGTAGGTAAATTGCATTTATTCCAAAAGGAGAACACATGGTCTATTACCATGCCAGCTTGATGACTTACAAGTTTTCCTTTAACAAGGGTCTTATTATAATGAGGATTGCAAGCTTTAATATGATGGAAATATTTGAGTACTTGCTTGTTGGTTGGAACAGCTGTAGTCGTTATGGAGGCTATAGGTTGACCTAGAAAGGGAATTTCTGTTTTGCTTCTAGTTAATGGTTTGCTTAAAGCCATTTTATCAATTTAAATAGGTACTATGGTACCTAGATTTAGAAATTCCTGAAAAGAAGTTAGATTAGTTAGTAAATATCGCTAAAAATATGAAATAAGGAGGCTAAATTGGGCCCTGTGGGGCCCACATTTAGCATTGACATTTATAAAGCTAGTATACATTACCAGAAATGCATATAGAGTGGTAAATGTGTTTTACTTTTAATTAAAATAGTATATTTTACTAGAAAATGCCAAAAAATGCCAATTTTTTGGTCTGAATCGGGGATGTAAAATGTAAACCACTGGGGATGCATGAATTGTTTAGATAGGACTTTAAAAACTTGTGAGGGCATTCTCAGTAATCCACTTCACGATATTATATTGGTTAATGCTGTACCGGACCAACTTTGGGTTTAACGGGACACCCTAGTGTAGTACCTGGACATGCTCGAGTTCTTTGTAGTCCCCTAGTTGGAAGACCTTCAACCATCCATCATTTTACAGCAAGACGGTGTGCCTCCATACTGGGGTTTGTTAGTGCGTGAATTCTTTAACACCACTTTTCCCGGAAGATGGATTGGGCGCGAGGGGCCGGTGCCATGGTCTCCACGACCCCCCCCCCACGATATCACGCCCCTAGACTTCTCTCTGTGGGGATATGTAAAAGATTATGTGTACCATACTTCTTTTGCTGACACTGACACTCTTCGTGCAAAGATTTGCGGTGCCATCCAATGTCACGAGAAATATGCTAGCGAACGTATGGCATGAACGGAATTTATCTTGGATGTGCCACGTGTAACTAACGGTGCATATGTTGAGATTTAATGAGAAACATAATAAACTTGATGTGTTATGCAATAACATGCAAAACAAAGCATCATTACTGTGTCTCCTTTGGATTTCATGTAATTAATTAAAGTTTATAATCGAGAAAGGACTTTGTGTACACCCTGTATTTTCAACATAAGATGAAACAATTACTTTAAATATTCATATTCAATTTATGAAACTAAAATAAAATTTGTGGTGACGGCAAATTTGTGTGCCGAAATCTCTTACTAAAATAGGAACAGAAATTTTAGTTTTAAGATTTTGTTGTTTAAATCTCTAAATTTATAAATTTATAAAAGGATTCAGTCAGATTGCGCACCCTCTTAATGAAGTGTCCACCAAGGAATCTTGGGGATTGGACACTCCGCAAGAGACCGCCTGGCAATCACTCAAAGATACTCTGACAATTGACATCATACTGGCGTACCCAAATTTTGAACAGGAGTTCACTTTGAACACGGACGCGAGTTAAGTAGCCATCGGGGGAATACTCGCGCAGGAGCAAGAAGGAATAAAAAAACCAATCCTATTTCTCTCCAGAACACTAACGGGCGCAGAACTGAATTATTCCACCTACGAGAAGGAGCTGCTTGCAATCGTCTCTTCATTGAAGAAGGCTCGCCCCTTTATATTTAGTCAGAGAGTCATCGTCCGTTCTGACCATAAGCCGTTGAAGTGGCTTCTGAGGGAAGGACACTGAGATCCCAATGGAAGACTAGCACGTTGGGTTATGACACTACAAGACTACGACGTTCTCATCGAGTACGTGAAGGGCAAACTCAACAGAGTGGCCGATTAGTTGTTCCGCCCGCCTGGAGTGACTAAGGAGGTTGTGAGTGAACGCGATATACAAAAAAGCGGTCATTAATCACAGGGTAATCAGCAAACACGAGCAGAAGGACGTTGAAATAGCAGCAATTTGAGCAGCCGTCGAAGAAAGGAAGGCTTTCAGCTGGCCCGTATCCAAGCCCATCTCACCGTCGAGATTCAAACTCGTGAGAAACTTGCTGGTTTACATCGATGTGAACGGGAGAGAGGTCATCGTAGTTCCCGAAAAGTTGAGAGAGCAGCTCATTTGGAACGCACACACGGATGTTGAGAGCATTCATCCTGGAGCTGCGGGGACTACAGAAATCCTACGGAACCTCTATTTTTGACCAGGCATGGTTCAACAAGTACGGCAGGTGGTCCAAAAGCGCGACACGTGCGCGCGAAACAAACAGACGCGGAAAGAGACTGGAAACATTGCCTTGTGTGCGAGGCCACAGTCCTTGGGAACTTCTGCACGTGGACTCAGTAGGCCCTCTTCCTCCGACTGGGGATGGCAGCAACAATTATGTCCTCACGTGCGTGGGCAGTTTTAGCAAGTTTACCATCCTGGCGGCAATAAAAGATAAGTCGGCCTGGGAGGTGGCGGACAAGTTCCATCGTTTAATATTGTGCAACCTGGACTGGGCGCCCCTTCCGCAGTATTATCCGACGAAGATAAGCAATTTTGGAACTCTACTTGCAGGAGCTCTTCCGGGTTTGGGAAGTACAACACCAACGGACTGCCGCATACCATCCTCAAAGCAACGGGAAGATCGAACGTCTGAACAAAGAGCTGTGCATCAAACTTCGAATACTTTGTGAAGAAACTGGACGAGACTGGGATAAAATCCTCGACACCGTGGAATTGTCCCTGAACATCCGAGTGCACCGAGCCACGGGGATTCTCCATTCTTCTTGATGTACGGGCGAACCCCCAATGTACCTTCGAAGCTATTCCGCATGCCACAGGAGGCGTGCCTGAGCCCGTACAACCCTGAGGAATACGCCGAAGACCGAGAGAGGAGTCTGAGCGAAATCTACCGCCGAGTGGAAGAGTTCATGCGTAGCTATGAGAAGACCAATGGAATCAAGAAATTGAAGCTGTTCGAAGAAAAGGCGCCCCACGACTTGGTGTACATTGATTACCCACGACCAGGCAGAGGCAAGTTGGAGCCCCGGTACGAGGGTCCATACATCATCCTCAAACAGAAGACTCCAGTCACTTATCTCCTGCGTCACATGATCACTGGACATCAGATAGTGATCCATCGTGACCGCATCCGCCGCAGCATCGATGTCCCATGGGACGTCGAGCGACAAGGCGGGGCGGATGGTGTAAGGGACGAGATGGGGGAAGGGTCACCTCTCTGGAGATTCGCCCTCGGCACCGGAGAAACATCTACACGGGGAAGTGAACCGGAGTGCGCTTCCTGCCCACTGGCAGGACCGAGTGGCGAAAGAGGAACCGCCGGGCGCTTCCGAACTACTTCCTCCCAGAGAGCCTCGCCCAGAAAATGGAGAAACATCTACTAGTGGAGGTGAACCGGAGTGCACTTCCTGCCCACTGGCAGGACCGAGTGGCGGACAGGAACCGCCTCGTGCTTCCAAACTACTTCCTCACAGGGAATAAGTCCCCCGAATAGAGCAGACAGGCTGCTTTCACGGGGCCACCGTTTGAGCGTCCATATGCTCTTAGGCCCCGACCTCAAGTATACTACGAAGAAACCGAGGACGATTAAAACTAAATGTGCCAGTGTTAGTGTCCCAATAAAGGGGACAAATAAAAAGAAAATAGTAGTGAAAATTGTGAATCTAGTGATGATAACCGCCCCTAGTTATGTAAGTTTGCATCGGAGTGCAAAATTAAAGGAGGGGAAGGATGTGGTGACGGCAAATTTGCGTGCCAAAATCTCTTACTAAAATAGGAACAGAAATTTTAGTTTTAAGGTTTTGTTGTTTAAATCTCTAAAGCAAAGTAGTTTAAATTATTGTTATTGAAGATTATCAATAGGTTTCTTGCTACAGGATTAAAAAATAAAAATGTTTCAGATTGTTTAACGTTCGTTCGATTTTTATTTTTGTGTTATCACGGTAATTGTATCACCAGTTCAGCCTGGCGGTAAAGATTTATGATACAGTCGAGGATCGGCCCTCGCTTTAACGGGAAGGGAAAGCAAACTGGCCTGGTTTTGGTAAGATGGTTTGTTCTCTTTTGGTCGTGGTTAAACTTTTGAGAACTGACTTCGAATCCACTTGTTAAATTGGACCATGACGTTGGTCATAAATTTGAGAAACCAAGTGGCTTCGAAGAAAGGACTTTATTTTAAGTTGATTTTTAAGGAGAAGGAGGAGCTTTCTTTTGAAGGGAATGTCAAAGTCTAATCAAAGGACAATGATTCTTGTAACACCCAGTAAGGAAAAAGGGAAATTCCTTCTTCCCTTATGTATGGAGGAAAGCTTTCGTAGGGACGACCTTATGTAATGAAAATGTTTTTAATAGGTTATTCAGAATATTGTAAGGCGGAGTCCTTGAAATTTTAAGGTGTAACTTAGATTTCTAAGTTAGTTGTAGTTTCGTCCTCAAAAGCTAAAGTGGCTTGTAAACAAAATAAATTTATAAACGTTGTGGCATAAATGAAAAACTTCTAAGTTGAGTTAAAACTGTTTCACGTTGTACATAAATTTGAATTACCTTTGTTTTGTGCGAACTTAGTTGGAAGAGCTTAATTAATGTTAGCCGGCAGAAAAAGAACTTTGCGAAATTTCGTTTAATTTAATTTTGTTCACATTAAATGTTAAACTTGTAGGTTTGCGACATATTAAGTTTCCTCAGGGAAGAGTAAATATTTTGTGGTGATCTTGTTTCCCGTGAAAACCCGGGAAGTTAATGCATGACCAATGACCATTCAGTCATTGTGAGAATTAATCTAATTTATTTGAAGAACTTTTCTCTTGGAAAAATCTTTGGAACTCGCGCAGAACTGTTGAGCGTAAATTTCCTAAATTTTGTAAGTAAATTACTTCTGTAAATTTCTTCTTAGATTATGGAATTTGAATTTAGTGTTAGGTACTTGTAGGTTATCTCCCCCCCCCACCAATTTTGACAGAATATTTTCGTTAAAACTAACGAAAATATCACGACTTAACCTAACCAATTATATCAAAGGCGTACAGTTGATCTATTAGTAAATAGTAAATACTATTCCAGAAACAAACAATGTTATAATTAATAATAGATCAACTGTACGCCCTTGATAATTGGTTAGGTTAAGTCGTGATATTTTCGTTAGTTTTAACGAAAATATTCTGTCAAAATTGGTGGGGTGGGGGGTGGGGGAGATAACCTACAAGTACCTAGTGCTATTTCTAGAATTACACGTAAATTAAAAAACCCTCTATATAAATGCTTTTTGAGACTTAAATACTTGCAAACATTTTCTTTAAATTAAGAATTTGACTTTTTATTAAACAAAATTTATAATCGTAAATTCGTATATTTCTTTTCAATTTATGTCCTATTTTGAGTGAAATTAAATAAACTTTATAAGAGAGAGTGTGTTGTTTCTATGCTACCTTGCAATAGGCCTCTCATGTAAGCTGAGGGAAAATTAACATTGAAAGTCGAAATTTAAAGCGGACTTCAAGGAAGCCAAGAAAACTACGCGCATAAAATTGAAAGGCCATCCGAGTGGATAGGCAGAGTCATCCTGAAAGAAACGAGCCCGCGTGTGCGCAATAAGTGCAATCGGAAAAGGGGTTGCACAACAAATTATCTCATCATTGTACTGAGTAATAAAACTTTTAACATAATTTTAGCTACGGTATACGAGTAACAAATTTCAGTACTGTATATTGTTGAGTGAGTTAAGGAAAAACATTTTAACAAATTTGAAATGCAAAATATGAAAATTGAAAGTTTTCGCATTGAATTAGTCAAATTTATGAAGGGAATTGATTTTTTTTAAATATAGGCAAAGAATCGGCACCTGCATAGGCATCGGTATCGGCTAAATTTTGGAATCGGTACATAACTATTTGAAATATTCACATTTTCATTTAAAAACTAGGGTGGTTCGAAGTTGAAATTTCCACCATTGCCAAATATTTTTCGCGAAACCCCTGAAGACTTCTCATGGAACCCCAAGATTCTGCGGATCACAGTTTGAAAACCACTGCTCTAAACCATCGATGTTTACTCCCAATGCTCCCTCACACGCAGCGATTTCACGAATTATGAAAGTGCCCCCTTAATTTTTTACCGCCTACTAGTATATGTACACTGTACAGTATATATATTATTTTAATAATGTTTACGTAATTTATAAACCGGAAACGAGGGAAAAATATTGTTTCTGACACAGTGCTCCCTCAATAATTAACTTTATCTGAGGCAGTTTCTGCCATGATACAGAAAGGAAATCATAATAATAATAATATAATTAATAATAAAATAACATTAATAATAAATGATAAAGTGAACGTGATGTAAAATAATAATCGGTTCAAAAGATAAAAATACATTTTAAGTGGTATCATTAATGCATAATAATCTTTTTATTTAAATATAATTACAACAAAACTGATAAAATTAATAAAATTCATATAATAACATGTTTCTTTAATCCAATTATCCATATTACAAACACACAACCCGAGTGAGAAGAGATTTTTCTTTTCTGAGCTCTCGTTTTGAGATAATATTTGTTTGCACACGATGATCCTCTCTAGGAGAAGCGCATCGGCTAAAGTAGTCAGAGTCGCGTGACCTAAATAATTCAGCTAAGATAAGGTATGCGCTATAAATTTATTGATGCGTAGTTTCATTCTTCTCAGCCCCTTTGCGGAGGATGCAGTGTGATTCCCGATATCATATGAAATAAACATAAATAATGAAATAAATACAGAAAAATGTTACTGTTAATAAAAATAATAAAGTAATAGAAATAGAAATATTTAAATAAATCTAATTTACTGTGTGTGTGTGTGTGTGTATATATATATATATATATATATATATATATATATATATAAAGATAACAACATCAGGAAAATATTAAATGATAAACTGCAGAGTATCGATGACGTCATACAGGAACTAATTGAGAAGCATACAGAAAAAAAAGGAGGAAACGCAATAGAAGCGATAAAGGTCAACTCAAAGTACTTATATAATTTTGCAAAAAGAAAGTCGAAAAACCATGCGACTATCGGACCTTTGAAAAACGAAGATAGTGCTTTATCTGAAGATCTAACAGCAGTATCTGAAATATTAAGAGCTCAGTACGAATCATCTTTCAGTATCCCAAAAACTGACAAACTGATAAGCGATAAAAACGCGTTCTTTGAAGAAGAACTACAAGGGGAAAGTATAACGGATTTCGACTTTACGACAGATGATATTACACAAGCTATATGGAAACTAAAAACACACTCAGCGGCAGGACCGAATAAATGGAATGCCACACAGATCAAAAACTGCAAGAATACAATCGCTGAGCCCCAATATTGGATATGGAGACGATCATTAGACACGGGAGAAATACTGGGCATCCTAAAGAGAGCGAATATAGTCCCAATATATAAAGGAGGAGATCGATTCGAAGCCAAAAACTATAGACCAGTGTCGCTTATATCTCATCTCACTAAAATATTTGAAAGAATAGTTATAGAGAAAATCTATGGCTTTTTCGAAACTCGGAAAAAATTAAATGATACCCAACATGGGTTTCGGTCAGGCAGATCATGCCTATCACAACTAATGGAACACTACAACAACATTATTGATGCACTTGAAAGTAATGAAAACTATGATACACAGACTTTGCCAAAGCGTTCGACAAGTGTGCTCATGGAATCATAATACATAAACTAAAATATATGGGAATAACAGGAAAAGTAGGGAAATGGATATGTAATTTCCTTAGTGAGCGGCGGCAAGTCGTTACAGTCCAAGGAGTATCTTTATCAGAATCAGAGGTCCTCAGCTCAGTACCACAAGAAACAGTATTAGGTCCACTACTATTCATAATCATGCTAACTGGCAGATGAGGACGTTACCAGAGACAGCAAAGTAACATCCTTTGCTGACGACACAAAGATCAGTACAAAAATAAGAAACCCAGAAGATATAGGAACTCTACAAACAGACATGAACAGAATCTACAAGTGGATGGAAGACAACAATACGAAATTTAACAGAAATTTCAGTTGTTAACGGTACGGAAAAACAGAAGACCTAAAATCCATGGAATATTATACCCCAAATGGACAGGAAATTCAGAGAAATGCTAGAGCAAAAGATTTAGGGGTTGTAATGACTGATGATGCGAAATTTGAAACACAAAATAAGATAGAAGCAAACAGAGCAAAGAGAATAACGGGGCAGATATTGAGAACCTTTAAACGAAGGGATAGGAATGTAATGATTCCTCTACTGAAAACACTGATCATACCCAAATTGGAAACTGCACGGTCCTAACATCCCCATATAAAAAAAGAAGACCTTAGACAGCTAGAAGGGATTCATAGAAGCTTCGCAGCCAAGATCAATGGGTGCAAAGAACTAAATTACTGTGAAAGGTTACGCGAACTAAACCTATATTCACTGGAAAGAAGGAGAGAGAGATACACCATTATTTACACTTTGAAAATAATGGAGAAACTAGTCCCTAATCTTACTCTGAACCCTGTAACTCCCCAAACAACAGTGGAAAGTAGAAAAGGAAGACTGTGTCGTGTTCCCAAATTAAAGGCTAGACAGGGAACATCCTTAACCCTGAAAGAAAATAGTTTTGTTGTGAGAGGACCAAAACTGTTTAATCAGCTGTCCAAAGACCTAAGGAACACGAATGGTATTGCAGTGGGCATCTTCAAAAGAAGATTAGATGCCTGGCTCAGAAGAATCCCCGATGAGCTGGGCGTACCTGGCTATGTGAGGTGGAGAGTACAAGAACCCAACTCACTACTTCACCAGGCCAACTCGAGAGGAGGGGTGACAAGCTTGACCTTCGTGAAATGAGGCATCATCGCGCGGAACCTTTGAAAGGTATGAAAATGAAAATGAAAATGAAAAGGTTTATTGGCAGACCATAGTCCATATGACAAATATTAATAATACAATGACAGTTCACATACTAAGGATAGAAGTATATACAATTAATGAGAAACAATATACAGGGTGGGCCGTAAGTTTCCATACATAGGAAAAATAAAAAAAATTTATGGACAACCATTTTTATTTATATAATATGCTCTACATGGTTGCCATTGTTTTGAAAACACATTTCAATACGTGTTCCCCACTGTTGATGAACACGCATTAGCACAGTTGACGTTATGCTTGTAATGGCGTTGGTGATACGTTCCTTTAGATGATTTATGTCTCGTATCTTTTCCTGATACACCATGGCCTTCAAGTGCCCCCAAAAATAGAAATCAAGGGGGGTGAGATCTGGGGATCTGGGAGGCCACTCCACAGGACCACGCCGACCAATCCAAGCATCCGGAAACTGCTGATCCAAATACCGACGCACGTGAAGACCATAATGAGGTGGAGCTCCATCTTGCTGGAAGTAAACTGGGAAGTTACCTTCCTCGTTTAGCAGGGATGGGAAAATCTCTTCTTGCAACATGTTAAGATACCTTTCGGCATTAAGATTTCCACTGACAAAAATTGGTCCAATAATTCTGTCACCCCATATCCCGGCCCACACCATCACTTTACCGGCACCTTGCATCTTCGTCGGACTCAGCCAGTTAGGGTTAGCATTACTCCAATAACGTATGTTTTGCCGATTAACCTCTCCATTGACGTAAAAATTTGCTTCATCAGTAAACAAGATCTTACAAATGCATATTCTTAGGGTATCTGAAACATAAAAACAAACGTTTAAATTTTCCTATGCATGGAAACTTACGGCCCACCCTGTAGTAATGTCGAAGTTAAGTGGAGCTACAGACAGACGTTTTCGTATCATGAATTCCATAGCTGAGAAGACAAACGCAGTACTCATGGATAGTATGGATAACACCGGTCTGCATGAAAATCGATTTCTTTATTTTTGAGTTGATTCTGAAGCAGTTCGCTGCGCTGAATTAAAAAATGCTACCAGTTTCTTTCTATCACCCACAGTTTTAAAGTTATTAGCAAAACAATTTTGGGGCGTTTTGTAATTTTTTTACCTTTTTTATCTTTAATTAATTTCGTTTTTTCATATTTTTCAGATAGATAATTCTAACATTACGTCTTTAAAATTTTAATAATGGCTTCTAGAGGATGTACCCATAGTCCAGACATATTTTGTTATATTTGTGGTCGGTATGTTGTTGTTAAACAAAGGACAAATGTAACGACTTTCATTAAGAGAGCTTATCATGCTTATTTTGGAATTAAATTAGGAGATCAAGACAAAAGTTGGGCTCCACACAAGGTTTGTCTTAGGTGTGTTGCGGCACTAAGGAATTGGAGCAAAGGTAAAAAGAAAAGTTTGCCATTTGGGATCCCTATGGTATGGCGCGAGCCTAGAAACCATACCGACGACTGCTACTTCTGTTCTTGCAATGTTAAAGGTTATAATGCAAAGAATAAAGAGAGCCTTCAATACCCAAGTCTTCCATCTGCAATAAGGCCGGTACCCCATGGTCCAGAAGTTCCTATTCCCCGTCCACCCGAGAGTCTGGATCAATACAATTCAGATTCTGATTCAGCTCCAAATCCAGACAATGATGATGTTTATGAACAGCCAACAGCTGACCGAGATCCTCCTAAACCATTAATCCAACCCGAACTAAATGACTTAGTCAGGGATTTGAATCTGCCTAAGGACTCTGCAGAACTTTTGGGGTCTAGATTGCAGGAGAACAATTTATTGGCATCCGACACATACTTCGCTTGGTACAGAAATCGTGAGAAAGTCTTCGTGCCTTTTTTCGAAGAAGATGGTCCCTTTGTATTTTGCAAAGATATCACCGGATTAGTGTGCAAGCTAGGCATCGAATACCAAACCAGTGACTGGAGGTTGTTTATAGATTCCTCTAAAACCAGTCTAAAAGGAGTGTTACTGCACAACGGTAACAAATATGCATCAATCCCAGTGGCCCATTCTACTCATTTAAAAGAGACCTATGATAACATGAAACTGCTTCTGGAAAAAATTCAGTATCAAAATCACAGATGGATATTGTGTGGGGATCTCAAAGTCCTTTGCATGTTACTTGGGCAGCAATCAGGATACACTAAGATGCCATGTTTCATCTGCGAATGGGATAGTCGAGCACGTGACCAGCACTGGAAGAGGAAAACTTGGCCTCCTAGAGAGAATCTTACCCCAGGATCAAAGAACATTTTACATGAACATCTAGTTGAACCAAATAAAATCCTCCTACCACCCTTGCACATTAAGTTAGGCTTGATGAAGCAGTATGTCAAAGCATTGAATAGAGAAGGTGAGTGTTTCAAGTACATTTGTTCAAAACATCCAAAGATTAGCTACGAGAAAATAAAGGAAGGGTTTTTATAGGTCCTCAGATTAGAAAGTTATTGACAGACGATCATTTCCTGAACACAATGACCAATAAAGAAAAAGAAGCATGGCTTGGTTTCAAAGATGTTGAAAACTTCTTGGGAAACTACAAAAGCCAAAATTATGAAAGACTGGTGGAAAATATGCTTAAAAAGTTTTGCGCCTTAGGCTGCAACATGAGCCTGAAAGTTCACTTCTTATTTTCGCATCTTGACCGTTTTCCCGAAAATCTCGGCGATGTCAGTGAAGAGCAAGGGGAACGATTTCACCAGGACATCAAAACCATGGAAAGAAGATATCAAGGAAGATGGCATACAAATATGATGGCGGATTACTGCTGGTGTCTGCAACGAGATCAGCCTAACGCACAGCATAAGAAAACATCAAAGAAGCACCGGTTTAGTCGTCATTAGTCAGATCTACCTTCGTAGTCTTAAGTCTTTGGAATAAGTCCTGAAATGTTTGCAAGTAAAGAAGGTAAATATATTTTGTTTCTTTCAGTTATTTTTTTATTCTTTCATAAACAAGCAATATGCTTGTCCAAGAGCTAGGAGCTATTTAATTCTGCTTTAATTAGGTTTTACTCTATCACCTAAAGATTTCGTGCTACAAGGGGTGTTGTAATACCTCATCTGTCCCCAAATGTTAACCACCCATTGATGGGAGGGGAGAGTATTTTGCTGGGAACGGGACTGGTTGTTATATATTTACCCTACATTATTATGTAAGCGTTACTGTAGTCTATAACAACAAAATTTATGGTTTAGCATGTGCAATCCAATGTTGGTCTCGATAAGATGGTTCACATTTGGGGATAAATGGGGGATTTATGACACACCCTGTAGTAAGAAAACCATACGTGATAGGGAAAAACTAACTATATTTTTGAGATCAGTGCACTCAAATTATATAGAATCACCAACTAGTTTGTAAAAATCGATCGACAAGTTTTCAAATGTGTACTGGTGTAATCGGGTGGTTGATATTTTAATTCTTTCCATTAGACTGTATTGAGCACGTCTTGTTACCTCCGGGAAACTCGGGACATTGCGGGTAGCAAACATTTACGAAGCTGAGCATCTCGGGGGTAATTTATGTAGGAGTCTAAAAGACCTGTTGTACAGTAAATTTAAGGTTCTGCCAGAACCTTTTTTATAATTCACCCAGAGTTGTTGTCCGTATATATTACTGCAGAAAGTACGAGTGTCTTTAGCTTCACTTGTACAGAACCGGAAGTTCATTATAGTCATATTCGCTTTAGCACAAAGGCTTCATGATTGTTTTCTTATATCTGAGTCATCACTCAAGGAGCTGATGATAGTTTGACCGAAATACTTAAATTCTTGTACTTCCTCAATTACTTCACCTCTCATTTTAAACCTAATATCAGCTGATTGATAATAGCTTTTAGGATGGAATTGTATAACCTTAGTTTTTGTAACATTAAGAAGAATATCATGTTTCTACGAGTACACTTCGCAGACTTGTAGTAGCCGATCCAGACTTCTAACAGAGGGACTTATTAACACCATATCATCGGCATAAACTAAGTTATTTATCCTTGTGTTATCTATACAACATCCCATTGTTGCCTCATTAAGTGAAGCAATTAATCCGCCAATATACACATTAAACAGTATAGGAGAGAGCAAGGAGCGTTGCCTCACCCCAGAAGAGGAGCCAAAGCATTCGGATAGTATAAGTATATTGCCCTACTTAACGGTAAAAGATTGGTGGGAATACAAAATATCAATAAATATAATGTGCATGGAAACTTTCCTGTCTTCTAGTTTTTTAAATAAAATATTGTGGTTCACTCTATCATATGCCTTACTTATATCTAAGAAACAGCTCTAAATAGTTGAATTACTGTCAGTGTATTTAGATATAATTTCCTTAAGTACATAGTTGCACAGGTCAGTTGAGTGGGACCTTTTAAAACCAAACTGACAAGATGTTCATAAGTAATCATTTAAGCGGAGTAACAGGAGTTTTTCTAGTAGTTTCGAGGAGCAGGAGGCAACAGCAATAGGTCTGTATTTATTGCTGGATAGAATGTTCCCATACTTATTTTTGACCAGGGGCAAGATATATATCCTCATGAATTCTGCAGGGATATAGCTATGAGCAAGCAGGGCTGATAAGAGCAATGACATATGCAGACATATCACGTCATTGGCATATTTTAAGTGCTCATTCGATAGGTCATCTACCCATGACGCAGAACCCGTCTTTAGCTCTTTAATTAACCTCTTTACTTCAAAAACTGATATCAAAGTATTTTCCCTTGTCTCTCCCACAGGCGTTTTGCTGCAGACTATCTTAAGATTATCCCTACTCACACTATTAAGAATGTTTGAGTAGTGGTTTTTCCACAGCTTTGCAATTTCATCCTTCCCCGACACTCCATAGATTGTCGGAGGGAGGGCGTTTTTGACACCCGTTTGATTCTTAACAAATTTCCAAAATTTGTTATTATCATTGATTGATGGAGTAAAAGAGTCCAATTTCAACAAGTATCTCTATTTCCACAAATATCCAACATTGTCTAAACGTACTTAGTTGAACGAATTTCTACAATGATATGAAGGATATGAATTTTTTGGGAATCATCAAGGGGTGTTCACGAAGAAGGTGGCGCCGAAGGTGACGACGACGGTGGTGGTTATGGTAGTGTGACCGACAAACAAGGTGGTAACGTGGCCGAAGATGAACATATTTACACAAAAGTAAATGTCTAAGTGTACCGGATATAACCTCATATAAACTCAAATGAACTTAGAAATAAGTAACTGTCACACAGAATGGTAGCGTGTTCGTATGTATACTCATATAAACTAAAAACTAAGTCTCAGTTTACCGTATATGATCTCGAATAAACACCGATTTCGTGTAAGGCAACAGTTTCACTATAGGCTCACGAACAATGTAACCATTAAATGTCACTGTCACTTCATAATCAAAATTACAATATAAAACCACAACAACGGTAGGCCTACACAGAACTACTGTGTATATACGTATAAGGAGTGTTGCAAAAATAAATCGAAGAATTTTCGGGATTCTCTTATAACTGCATACGAACCACAATACCATCTTATATTTTCCTGTTGCTTTATGTCGTTTCGGACAATGATTTCACATCAACTCGAAGAAAGTTCGAGCGATAAAATGATGTTTCTTCGTTAACAGATTTGTCATTGTTTCAAGAGAGTTTGGAAATGGCGTGTCAGTCTGAAAAGAAAAGAGTCGTATGTGCATCAAGGGCAGATCTAAGGGGGGGGGGGGGGGAGTCGTCGACGTCCGGACACCCCATCATTTTCTTGCAAGTGCCCTTTTTTCAAATGCAAGTGCCCTATTTGAATGATGTGTATGCTTCTGAAAACAATTTTTGTTTTTTTAAATAGATCATGGTTATTTTATTTTATTCAAATTCTATTTTGAGTCTTTATCTGTATACATTGTACTTCCAAATTTGCAGTGATTTTCATAGGTGCCTTCAGTACTGGTGCAGCCATATCACTAATTTTATCTTCATCTTATTCTGATAGCAGGCCCGTAGCCAGGGGAGGGTCGAACGGCCCACCGAACCCCGTTCGACTCCCCTCCCTTGACAGGAAAGGTCCACTTTTGTAACCATAGTTATAACTTATGATGTGATATTATACTATATAATATCATTTTGTAAATAATTGCATTAAATACTTGTAAACACTTGCATTTTTTTTTTTGTATTATCTTTTGAAACTTCACAAACTTCTCTAAAGTACTCTAAACCCCTTCCGCAGTGACTAGGTCGTTGCACCAAAAGGTCCGCCTTTCTACAATTTCGACCCCCCCCCCCTTCTTGGGAAGTCCTGGCTACGGGACTGGATAATTCTTTTAATTGGCAAGACATTTGTAATTGTTTGAAAAATTGTCTGTGATAATTGTTGTACCCAAATTAGATTTTTATCTTATATCATATTTGAATGAGACTGATCTAATAAAACAATACACTTGATTTTACACTCGTTCATTGATGGTCTGTTTTAAGAAACAAATTTTAGTACTGTACTGTGAGTTTTTTATTTTAGGGGATGCCCTTTTTTCTTTGGACCCCCCCTTTACTGAAATGCCTAGATCCACCCTTGTGCATCTCTTTGGTTGGCAAGCAAAATGTTCGGAGAAGTATCAAAAAACAGCTTCACAATCTAAAATTGCCCGTTGATGATTTGCTCAACCCAATCGACTACGAGTTCGATATGGAAACATTGAATGTTCGACACGAGTTTGTCTGAAAATGATTTAACATTGTTCCCATTCTTGGTAATTTCGAACCTCATAACAAAAACAACTCGGGAAGAAAACAAAAATTAACTACGCTGATAAACAACTTATAGACAGAACGGCCCCCCTCCCCCCCCAAAAAAGCGAAATGGAGTCAGACATATTGCTTTCGTCAAACGAAAAGCTGATGAAATGTTAAACAATATTCGTGGTGATCGATCATCTCGTGGAGTGCTCGCGAGGGTTCTCACTAAAGCTCTTCAAAGTGTCCAAAGCGACACAAAACTGTTCCAAGATCTCTTGAAATCAATGAGAAGACGAATGAAGCTTGATTGTTGAAGCTGGAGGCAAAAATATAAAATATTATTGAGATTTGCATGCAGTTATAATAAAATCCAAATTAATCTGGAATGCCACTATAAAAAGCAGAGCACGGGCGGAGAGAAGAGGATTGAGACGATTCGGTGCATTCAGACTTCATCAGTTCATTTCTTTATTCCAATCCGTTTTTATTTTAAAGTTGGCTGTGAACAAAGACCCGCGTTGGAGAGTTCGAAATTCTCGGGTATAGAATGTTTCGCAAAGACCGCACTCGGGGTGAGGGGGGAGGGGTACTAATATACGTGAGGGAAACGTTGAGTCCGGTTAACTGCCAGTTCCGATCGGAACAGGAGCTGCTTGGGGTCGATTTGAACGTGGGAGGGACGAACTATAGGTTAATCTTGGTGTACAGACCTCCGCATCTCCTCCTCGAGGAGGATATAGCCCTGTACACCGAACTCCGTAGCCTGCTAGGGGATAGGGTGTGTGTAGTTTTAGGAGACTTCAACTGTCGCGGCATAAAGTGGGAAGACAGAACTGCTGATGCTGAAGGGAGGAGGCTAGTTGACTTTACTGATGAGAACTTCCTCACTCAGTGGGTCAAAGAGCCTACATGAGGCGAAAGCGTTCTAGACTTAGTATTCACGACCGAAGACAACCTCGTCACTGGCCTCACCGTTGACGAATCGTTGGGCGGGAGTGATCATGGTCTGATTAGGTTCCGTGTGTGCGTCCCTCGGGTGAAGGGTAGTAACTCGAGAGGCAGTAAGCTCGATTTACAGCGGGCGGACTTTGTTAGCCTCCGGAATATCTTAGGTGAGATGGGGTTAGAGGTCGGCGGCGATGTTGAGGGAGTGTGGAGTGCATTCCGGGACGAGTTTATGGTGCTGCAGTCTGCTGCCATACCCTCAAAACCGGTCACCCCTGCCTCAACGCAGCCTAAGTGGTTCAGTCGTGACATCGCTTCGACTATCCGAAATAGGAAAGCTGCGTATAGGAGGGCGAAGGCCAATCGTTCCCATGAGAACACTGAGGCGTATGTCCACTAGAGTGGCCCACTTTTCAATTTTTTTTTAAAAGTATAGGTGATCGTGGTTTTTCCCATTATTTGGCACTATACTAGCACATTGGTACCATTTTTACAAAAATTGATCAATATTTAGGGGTCTCGCATCGACCTTGAAATTACTACTTTTTTTTTTTAAATGCGTACTTTTTAACTTTTTACTGAATCAAGATAAATCATTAAGTATGGATGTTTTCTGAATCCTCTTAATGAGAGAAGTCGTTTGGTGTGCCTGCCAATGTCATATGACTAACGGTTTAAAGGTTGTGCCTGTATACAGGTAATACCAATGTGCTAGTATAGTGCCAAATAATGGGAAAAACCACGATCACCTATACTTTTCAAAAAAATGAGTCACCATACCCGGGCGGAATGTATAATATATATAGGTAATTAGAAAATGCACTATGCCTGTGCCAGGTACCTAACCTATTTCTTTTTTTGCAGATCATAACATTTTGAAATTCTGTCTGAGTTCCTCATCCTTTGTCATGGACAAATCGATGGCAACTATAACTGGAAGAACTCTTGAAGCTACAAATAGAGAGTCATCAAAAGGAAAGGCGAAAATAACATCGCCACCTTCTCTAAGATCGGCCTCGGAAATTTTTTTAGTTGGCTAACCGTCGTCCTCCATCAGTGGTAGCAAATTGCCAACAACACGGCAGGTTTTGCAATACTTCTTCAGTGTTATCCAGTACACTGCTAACAGGAAAGACGCATTCAAAGAAACCGTAAACAACGTCTTAAAGTTTTGGAACATGGCCCGCATTAAAACAATCACAAAGCTCAACTGCGAACGGAAGCTAGAGGCATTATGGAAAGAGTGGCACTTACTTCAAAAGAGCAGAAAACGAGAAACTGACGCCGGAGGAAAACGGCAGAAGTTTTCGGACAGTGTGGACAAGCTGTGGGATATCGGAGCATCTGACGCTGTCGAAGATATAAAGAAGAATCGACTGCTGTCCGACAAGGACAAGAAAGAAGACATTGACTTCTACCTCGATCAACGTGGTCCTCGGGTGGCAACGATGAGCGGGAACGATAAAGTTTTCGCTGTAAAAAGAAAGCTACAGGAAGGAAGAAAACGTCCTCGCCAGGAGCCGCAAACCTCAAAGTGTGCATACGAAACCGGAGATGAGGTCATGGAGAATGATGATACTGGCATGTCAGGAGAGTCGGAGACAGAACTAGCGTTCCCCCTGCCGAAAGAGCCAAGTGTGTCTGTCAATCTTCCTCGCCGCATCCTTAATGCACCTGCTGTCATGGAAGTGGCTGATCGTTTCCGCATGTCCAATAATCAGGTGCGTATTGTGTATAGTATTCATCGATAGCGTCAGTTTTAAAGTGTCCCGTAACCCACATGTATTCTTGACAGTTTCCTTTCCACTTTCCATTCTCTACATAGGTAGTAAGCATTGTGACTGCTATCACACGTTCGGCGGATCCACCAGCAGACCTCAATCAGTTCAGCATCTCGAAAGAAACGGCTCGCCGGGGAAGAGTGTCACATCGCCGTGAAGTGGCGACGGCTGTGAAGGACTCCTTCACGCCACCGAGGCACACTGTTGTCCACTGGGATGGAAAAATGGTCAAGGTCAGTTGATTAAGTTTTCATAGCTATCAATTTAGTAATGAGATTCATGAAGCATAATGTCAATTAAAAAGAGAACTGAATGTGAACAAAAATAGGTTACTTTACAACCATGAAATTGAAATATATGGCATGTGTTTCAGAACTTCCTTGGAACGGCGGAGCACCGCCAAGCAATTCTCATCTCCGGGCTCCTCATTGCACAGAAGGAAAGTTGCTGTCAGTCCCAGCTGTTGCTGACGGCACCGGACTGTCGCAGGCGCGGGCAACCATACATGCTCTCGAAGATTGGGATGTGAGGAGAGCGTCATCGGACTCTGCTTCGACACCACTTCCACCAACACGGGGAGGGTGCAGGGTGCAGTTGTCCGGCTGGAAAACATTCTCGGGCGACCGCTACTCCAGCTGGGATGCCGTCATCACGTCCTAGAGCTTATCGTGGGGGCAGTAGCCGTCACCCTGCTCAGAAGGACTACGGCACCAACTGATCCTTTGTTTCAGCAGTTGAAGAGAAGGTTAGTTCATTTTTTGTGCAAGGTAAAGTTAGGACACACATGATATTCCACTAGTTTATAAAACAGCAAGCCAAACCGGAACTTCAGAGTTTTCTCACACAATTTTCTTGTTTATTATTTTTGAAGATGGGACGAGCTCGATCTCTCGACCTACTGCAAGCTGCAGGTCGAGAATCTGGCGAGAGTACGTGGCTAATAGAACTCCGGGACGCGGCGGTCAGCTTCCTGAGCACAGCTTCTGGTTTCGTCAGAGACGATTACCGGGAAGTGGCAGAGATCACGCTCCTGGTACTCGGGACACAACCACGCCGTGGCATTCACCTCATGCACCCAGGAGCCTACCACCACGCAAGATGGATGGCTAAAGTTAGTATTTTCAAACAAAAATAATCTAGAGATAAGTTTAAATGTTATTCAAAGATAAACATTTCATTATAACGCAAACAAAGTAATTGGTAACAATAAACCTGTCTTACTTACAATGGTGACTATTCTGTTTCAGGTCATCTACTACACAAAACTGCCGATGTTCAGTAGGCAGCTGGAGCTCGACGCCGAGCTGGTCGACAAACTGCACAGGATCGTGGTGTTCATCGCTCTTCTGTACGTACCAGCTTGGTTGGCGGCCCCTGTAGCAGCTGATGCGCCGTTGAATGACCTGGTACTATACCAGCGTTTTCTGAGGTATAGGGCAGTGGACCGCGAGGTGGCAGAAGCGTCACTGGCAGTGATGAGGCGGCACTTCTGGTATCTGAGGCCTCAGACTGTCATCTTCGCTCTATGCAGCAATAAGGTGGATGGCACTGTGAAGCAACAGATGGCAGAGAAGCTGTCCCACCTCCCTGTACCCAAAGACTTCACATACGAGAACGTCTCAGTCGACGAGATGACGCTACTCCTCGACCTGATCGACGAGTCCTCCTGGTTCTTATTTGCAGGTCTGAAGATGTATGGGTCTTCGTGGCTCACCCTGCCAACTGATAAGTGGGACGAGAACGAGGACTTTTGTCGTCTGAAGCAGGGCCGGCTCAAGGTACCGGCAACTCGGGCAGTTGCCCGGGGCGCCACGTGCTAAGGAGCGCCACGTCATGCGTTTGGGATCTTCCAAATACAAAGCGAAAAATCTAAAAATAAATAAATAAAATAAAATGAAATAAAAGTCAAATGTGAAAATTTCCTGATGTGGAGTAAAATTTTCAGGGATTATAACATTATATTAGCCAATAGCATTAGAGACTACCAGTAAAGCTAAGGTCAGTTTGGCCCGACATGGGATGACATGTCACATGGGTTGATGTGGCCGCGTAGGTGAGCGTTGAGCACAAATTACATACGCCTGGCAGCGCTGCCATCCTATGATATCTCATCAGTGTTGCCACTTTGTGGAATTTTTACATTTTTTTGTGGATTTACCTCAGACAAAAGTGGCAACACTGTCTCTTATATTTTCATACATGGTTCCATTTTGAGAATGTTTAGTTGTACTTTGAGTGAATATCGTTAATTGTAATAAACTCTTTATTCCTACATTTGTAGTTTTTCCTCATTGTGAACAAATTTTGAAATTATACTTGTAAGGGCGCCGAAGTTCAGCTTGCCCGGGGCGCCAGCAACCCTAGGGCCGTTCCTGGTCTGAAGGATGTGATCTCTAATCACCAGGTCACCAATGACGTCGCTGAAAGAGGAGTCCAACTGATACAAGACTATGCGAACACGGTCACAAAGGACGAGGCACAGCTGCAGGATCTTCTGCAAGTGGTGGAAAAGAACCGGAAAGAGCTCGGCGACTTCAAGAAGTCATCACTCGCCACGATGACATAGCACAGAGGGACAACGTTGCAGCCAGTGACGTGTGATAGTGGTCAATACAATGCAAAAGTGATTGTTTAAGTTATTGTTTCTTTCTTCCTTATTTGTCTGCTATTTGCTGATTTTTTTGAAAAGTATAGGTGATCGTGGTTTTTCCCATTATTTGGCACTATACTAGCACATTGGTATTACCTGTATACAGGCACAACTTTTAAACCGTTAGTCGTATGACATTGGAAGGCACACCAAACGACTTCTCTCATCAATAGGATTCAGAAAACATCCCTACTTAATGATTTATCTTGATTAAGTAAAAAGTTAAAAAGTACGCATTTTAAAAAAAAAACTCGTAATTTCAACGTCGATGCGAGACCACTAAATATTGATCAATTTTTGTAAAAATGGTACCAATGTGCTAGTATAGTGCCAAATAATGGGAAAAACCACGATAACCTATACTTTTAAAAAAAAATTGAAAAGTGGGCCACCCTAATGTCCACCTGTGTAGGGAAGTGAAGGCGAAGGTTAGGCTAGCGAGACGTAACGAAGAACTACGGGTAGCAAGCCTCTGCAAGGGGAACCCTAAGGAGTTCTTCAGTTATGTTAATAGTAGAAAGCCCATTAGAAGCATGATAGGCCCATTAAAGGACCCCATCGGCGTTCTGCGGACCTCCGACGCGGACATCGTTAATGTGCTTAATGAGTACTTTGCGGGAGTGTTCACCAGGGAGGACACCCGCGTCATCCCCGAGCCAGGCGTCAGGCACGAAGGTGCTGGCCTGGATAGTGTTCGGTGTACTGCGACAATCGTTGCCGATAGAATAGACAAACTGAGCGCGTTGAAAGGCCCAGGTGCGCCACCAGGTAGCTCCCCACCTGGCTACTGTCTTCAACAAATCGTTGAAGACGGGCCAGGAGCCAGCGTGACCCTTATCTTTAAGAAAGAGGATCAGGAAAGTCCAGGGAACTATCGTCCCATTAGTCTCACTTCGGTTGTAGGTAAATTATTAGAGAGGATAATAGCAGATAGGATCGTTGACCATCTGGATTCCTACAAGCTGATTGGGGACTCCCAACATGGGTTTAGACGGCATAGGTCGTGTCTCACCAACTTCCTCGAGTTTTTCCACGCCATGTTGAGTGAGTATGATAAGAGTAGGGCGATTGATATACTTTATCTCGACTTTCAGAAAGCCTTTGATAAGGTACCTCACCGGCGGCTAATGGCGAAAGTGCGCGCGCTGGGTGTCGGTGGGGAAGTAGGTAGGTGAATTGAAAACTGGCTGAAGAATAGGCGGCAGAGGGTTGTAATTAAAGGGGTTAGTTCGGGTTGGGCCTCGGTCACTAGTAGGGTTCCTCAGGGTTCCGTTTTGGGGCCACTGTTGTTTATCCTTTACAAAAATGATATCGACGGTGGCATCGTCAGTCGGAGCGCCAAATTCGTTGATGACACCAAGCTTGGGGCCAATGTTGGGACGCCCGAAGCGATCGAGCAACTGCGTGGGAGAGTGATCCGAAAAATGGCAAATGCCGTTTAACTTGGGTAAATGCAAGGTGATGCACATTGGCTACACCAATCCCAAGTCGGACTACTCGATGTTGGGGAGTAATATCGAGGCGACTGATTTGGAAAAGGACTTGGGTGTGCTAATTAGCAGCGCCCTCAAGTTTACGAAACAGTGCGTAGAAGTGGAAAAGAAAGCCCAGAAGCTGTTGGGTTAAATCAGGAGGCAATTTCAGTTTCGGAACAAGGAGATTGTGCTCTCTCTGTACAATTCCCTGGTTCGGCCGCACCTAGAGTATGCTGCGCAGCTCTGGTCGCCCGCCCTCAGGAAAGATATTGAGAGGCTGGAGCGAGTGCAGGCGAGGGCCACAAAGTTAATCCCTTCCGTTAGGCATATGGGCTATAATCGACGTTTACGCGCCCTGAACTTGTTTTCGCTGGAAACTTGAAGGCTGCGCGGTCAACTCATCGAGGTTTTCAAGCTCTTACGCGGGTTCAACGATGTCTATTTTAGAATCATGTTTCGCTTAAATGATAACCCAACTCGCAACAATGGTTGGAAGTTGAATTTGAAACGGTTTAGGACTAATGTGTTGGAATTACTTTACGTATAAGATCTGTGACACGTGGAACAGTTTACCTTCAGAAGTTGTGAACAGTTCCTCTGTGGATCATTTCAAGAAAAGGTTAGACCAAATCAGTGATGTAGGTCTCGAGATCGGTCTCGGTCTCGAGACCGATCTCGAGACCCAATTTGCAGATCTCGATCTCGATCTCGGTCTCCGCTGTTTAGATCTCGGTCTCGATCTCGGTCTCGACAGACGCGGTCTCAGTTTTTCTCCCCAAGACCTTTCGAGACCTCTCGAGACCGTAATGAAAAATACATGTTATTGGCATACTCATGATGGTGGCTTGGTTGAACAGACACAATTCAGAATGTTTATGAAAGTTTGTAAAGTAAGGGACTCTCGGTATTCACTAATCAGTCACCCTGTTTTGAGTTGCCACGTTTGTCTTGCGGGGGGGGTGTGGGTCTGGATTTTTTTAGGTTAGCGCTACAAAAAAAATGTCCCCCCCCCCCCCCCCCCCCCGCCCCTGTCAGAAAATTTTTATTGAAAATGGAAACACTAAATGAGAATTATATATATTGTATATATAAGTATATATTATAAGGCCACTTATTGTTGCCAAACGGCGTGTCAACCTCTGTGGCGTGATAAAAACGATTATCCTCCCATCCAATATGTATTTGAAAAAATAAAATGCTTCACACAAAAATAATGCAAAAAATACAGCATAAAGAAAACAGTACCGATAAATTCAATAAAGCATAGAATAATTCGACAACTCTTCACATCACTTATATTTACAACGTACCGATTCGTAGAACAAATCGCAATTGCCAATTGTAAATGTTAAAAAATGACGTCATCAATGATGTCACGGCGGAACTTTTATCACGCCACACCTCCCCTTAAGCTGAATTTATTTTGTTTCCTAATCGGTTTTTGGCACGTGCTGTTAGTGACAGTGTAGTTTAGTTTTGTATTCCATTTTATTAACTGTGTAGTGTATTCAGTTTGACTCATAGATTTGTAAATGATAATACTAAAATATCGGTCAGCCGTTATAATTTTTGGCTATAAAAATCACAAAAACAATGTTGGAAAAGGTGATGGCCACAAGAAAAAACACGACATTTTGCAAATTTTGTGGCATTTCCATAACTGATATTAGTGGAACGACTTCAGCGTTCACCCGCCATCTTCAACGTAAACATCAAAAGAGGTTAGTTTTTCCAATCCTAAAAACTGAAATATAGTTTTACTTGCCTACTGTGTATATGCTGAAAAATATAGATTACAGGTGTAGTAGCATTTCCTATGAACACAAAATTGTGTAAAAAATAACAACAATGATTTTCTTTCCTGAGCCATTTAATTTATTTTCATTTAATCAAGATTTAATTTAATTTTTTTTAATTTAATTTAATTTAATTTAATTTAATTTAATCAAGAAGCAACTTAGCCAAATTCACTCACGCTTCTTTGGAAGTGAATGTAGGCCTATGTATTTGTGCATGTGTAATTAATATGGTATATATATGATAGATTGGTTGTTTATAAATATGTTAGAATAGGTTCACCACTATAAATCATTATTCTAGCCTAAAAAAACGACTTACGAACGTCCTTCTGGAACCAATTATGTTCTTAAGTAGCCTAGGGGACTTACTGTATAAAGTTCATCGGCCCTCAGGCCCGTTATCTAACATTATTCATACAGGCTACTTCATAGTTCATACGTTCTTAGGTATGAGGAGCATCTGAAAAGTCGGACCAGTACTGCAGTGGGGGACAAATCAACCAACAATTACAGACTTTGTGTCAGATTCGACCACAACTCATGATGGTGGCTTGAAGTTATTTCATTCCGAGCATCCAAGACAGAAGGCCATTAACGATGCAATAGTAAAGCATCTCATTGTTGGATGTACTTTGCCCATTTCCCTGGTTGAGCAGACACACTTCAGAGAGTTTATGAAAGTTTGTGAAAGTAGGTGAGTAGTGAGTACCGAGACTGAGTACATTTCGATTTTTGTTGTAATGAGAAATACTGAATTATATATCGTGAGACTCATCTGTGTTATTGTTATTTCAAATGAGTGTATTTCCATTTATTAAGATATTTTAACTTTAAAGACTGCATGTGGAAAAAATGGTTTAAAATTTTTTTACTGCTTTATCCATAATTCAGGTACCAACCAATGGCGAGGTCATCTGTGACAAATTTGAAGCTGCCAGAACTGTGTGCATCTGGGAAAAAGGAGTTGTTAAAAATGCTTGAGCTGCAAGTAGCTGTTCCCCTTACAATGGACATATGGTCAGACAGAAGGATGCGATCCTTTCTTGGAGTGACCGCACATGTTATTGGTAAGGTTACACCTTATTTTATAATTAATTTGTTATTTATCACTCCTTAAAAGTTAAAACCATTTTTATTAAATTTTGATATTTTCATAGTCCATGAGAAGCGTGATTGATAATGCGCTGTTTCTTTGAATTATTAGTTCCAGCTGACCAGCATCTTAAGTCAGCACTGTTAACGTGCAAAAGATTCACCGGCTCCCACACAGGAGAGAAAATAAGCAGTGCCCTGGAAGAAATTTTAGATTTTCATATCAAGGATAAAGTAAAATATGTAATTACCGATAATGCGGCTAATATGAAAAAAGCCTTCAAGGTACAGTTCCCTGATAAGGCTAATGTTGAAGATTTTGAATATGAAGTTCATGACCAAGAGCTGGACTCAGCTGACGAGCTCGATGACGAATCGCTATGGGAAGATTTGCACAAAAAAGATGCTGACACGGTCAGCGACTTAGTGGCATGTATGCAAGAACGAGACTTTCCTGTTTCGCACATACTCTCCAGCTTGTGATAGGAGATGGACTGAAGGAATTGAAGGGCACATGCATAGGAGTAGTAATATTCAAGGCCAGAAAAATTTCGTCTCTGCTACACAAAAGCACCGTTTTTAAAGAAAAGTATGGCATTCTATTATCAAACATAATCTATATTTAGCATAAGCTTTACAATTTAATTGCTCGACAGCTAAGCTATGTTTGCAAATCATTTTGTTCTCACAGATTTGAACACGTCTTTGGGAGCAATCGTTCTATTCCAGTAGCAAATGCTACGAGGTGGAATTCCATCTATCATCAGTTGGCTTCTCTTTCTTCTTTGGATTTTAAGAAGCTCTTCGACATTTGTGATGGAGAG
The DNA here is from genome assembly GCA_023014485.1 of Bathynomus jamesi. Classification (NCBI taxonomy): domain Eukaryota; kingdom Metazoa; phylum Arthropoda; class Malacostraca; order Isopoda; family Cirolanidae; genus Bathynomus; species Bathynomus jamesi. The sequence goes on from JAJOZX010001521.1 coordinate 69,730, forward strand.
TTCAAGAACTTCAATATTTCAGCAATTACTTCCAGGGAATGGAGCTTTATGACTGAACTATGCTCAGTACTGGCTCCATTTGCAGAAGCAACATTTATAACCCAAGGTAAATACTAAATACCAATATTATGCAATATATCATAGGTCGTTTCTAAGAAAAGGATGAAGCAAAGAAATTTCAGCGCGGTGAAAAATTTTGTTTAACATACTTATTTACTATCTTTACTATTTTAGAAGTCACTCAAATGGTTTACTTGTTATGATTAGGTTCATTTAATGAGCTATGTTGTTTCTCACACACACACACACACACACTCTATATATATATATACTATATATATATATATATATATATATATATATATATATATATATATATATATATATATATGACATGTCTGTGTTTTCAGGAGACTTGACTTGTACGATCAGCATGGTTATTCCTACTCTACTGGACCGCCATAACCATCTTATGAAATTAAGAGTAACCACCAGGCACTGCAAGCAGTTAATTGACAAGCTGACCGAAGGAATTATTCGTCGCTTTAAAGGGGTATTCGTCACATGCAAAATGGCTGAAAAGGACGGTGCTGATGAAGTTCCCTTGCCATTTGCCAATAGCATCTATCCAATTGCAACATTACTTGACCCACAGTTTGGTCTACAGTGGGTGGACATTGAAGTACGAGCTGATAAAGATATTAAAGTAGAACTTAAAGAGGAAATAAAAGGTATGTTATAATTTCATTATAAATTTTTAAAATTATCACAGAATTCATTATACCGATATATTTTTTATCATTAAAATTCATTATAGATCTCTTTGGGCTGAGTGGATGTTGAATTAATGTCATATATATATATATATATATATATATATATATATATATATATATATATATATATATATATACAGGGCTATTGAAAATGATTCATCCGATTTCAACTGAGAATACTTCCGTACCTATCAACCGTGCATCAACTGGGCATACACCACATGAAAGAGGAAATCTCCGAGTTTTACAAGATCACCGCGAGGGGGCTCCAAAGTCACGCCGTGGCCTAGCCTAGCAACAAACAGTCTCAACGAAGTGCTCACTCGCCGTTGGATTGGTCGCAGTGGGCCCCATGACTTGGTGCTCCACAGCTGGCCCCCTAGGTCGCCGGATCTTACACCGTGCGACTTCTTCCTTTGGGGGTACGTTAAGGATACTGTGTACGTGCCACCGTTGCCCACATCTTTGGATGAGCTCCGAACTCGCATTGTTACTGCCGTAGAGTCAGTGACAACGGACATGCTGGAGCGAGTATGGGAGGAATTCGACTATCGTGTCGACGTTGCTCGTGTAACTAGGGGAAGTCACATAGAGCATTTATGAGGTGAGAGACAAAATTTGGACAGTTTTTCTTTTGGTTGATGTATCACAAATCACTCTGTATTTGTAACATTAAAAAATATTCTCATTTGAAATCAGGTGAATCAGTTTGAATAGCCCTGTGTATATATATATATATATATATATATATATTATTTAGACCTTATGCTAATTGCCATGCCTCTGTTTATAGTACCGATATGTCAATTTATTTTTCATAGAAATGGTGTTGGAAAAATGCTATACAGGAAACTCAAGCACGGAGAATGAGCAGATACAGAGAGAGAGCGCTCATTCTCACAGCAGCGATGACGAAATAAAACAGAGTCAAACCAAAGTTCCGAGACTAATGGCAAAATATCAAAGCTATCGGTCCAAGCAGAAGAACGTTGAAACTGGGAAGATTTTGAACCGCAGGGAACAGTTGCGGCGGTACCTCTTAGAGATGGATGAATCTCATATTTTAGACAACTGCTTCTCCAGTAAAGTTTTGGCATCAGAAAAGGGATAAATTCCCATCACTGGCCAATATTGCCATGACTGTTTTAACAGTGCCTGCCTCCAGTGCTCCATTTGAGCGTGTATTTAGCCATGGAGACATAATAATGAGGCCCCACAGAAGTCGAACTTCGGCAGATCTTCTGAGCATGCTGATGTTCCTTAAGTGTAATGAGCACCTATCATGCTTTAAATAAATGCACAAGTTAAACTGGGTAGTGGGTACGTTCATTAAACCTTCTGTAACAGATATAAAAGAAGTAAATAAATAAAAAGTATGTATATACATATATATATTCATTTGTTAATTTATAGGCTACACTTTTTGCATTCAGCACACTACATCTGAGAAAGTAGTTATTAGTTTATTAATATACTTAATATAGTCTAATTTCCATAGTAGTGTAAAACAAATTGAAAGGGCATGAGCTTGGTCTCGATCTCGATCTCGGTCTCGAATTTTAAGGGTCTCGATCTCGGAAGGTAGATCTCGATCTCGAACCTTTGATCTCGGTCTCGATCTTGGTCTCACAGGATCAGGTCTCGGTCTCGGTCTTAGTCTCGGACTTGGTGGTCTCGACTACATCACTGGACCAAATCTTGCACACGATTTGAGTGTGTAGAAAATTTTCCCTGGCACCCGTTGCAATTGATACCTCCTCGTATGGACGGCAAGGCCTTTTGAGGTACTTCTTTTCCTTGTAACTCCTTGTAACTCTCTCTCTCTCTCTCTCTCTCTCTCTCTCTCTCTCTCTCTCTCAGGGGGTATAAAGGTTATGCACATTTCTTCTAGGGTGTTGTAAACTTTATACTTGGGGTGTGACAGCCCTCCGGTCCCGAGTCGTGGGATTCTAGAGAAATTGGCTGCCAGTTCCTTTAGGTTCTCTCTCTCTCTTTCAGGAGGGCGGGTGAATTCTGTTGTACAATCCTGTCCCGTGGGTTACTAGGACCCCATCCCATCCCTACTCTGTCCTTTTAGCTTAGGTTAAGGATGCTCTTCTCTGACTGCAAAATAAAAAATACTTTTAGTATCAAGTCTTTTTCTCTTCTTTTACTATTAGGACCCTACTACTACCTCATGCGTGGGAAGAGAGGCTTTGGAACCTCTATAAATAACACCATTTAACGCTCGTAGGTCGTGAGAGACTGGGATGGAGGGGTCCCAAGCGTAGGGGCGCGATGAATGGAGTGTGGTAGTGCCCCGTTAAGCCCATTCCTAACGCTTAATGGCCTGACCAGCCCCATGCGACCGTTCTTTGGTGACCAATTGATGGTGCTTGGCTGTACTGCTCTTAGGTGAGAGAGCTTTACTGCCCAGCTGGCTGCCAGGCCAGCGTAAAGTCTCGGGCGTAGCCTCTGGGTCTGGTGGGATATCCCTTGAACACTGGATTCTAAGAGTCTGGCCGCTTGTGAGTGACTAGTAAGACTTAGTAAGGGGCTGCATCTCGCTGTCGCTCCTGGCGGGAAATCCGTGATGCCTGCGTCGCGGGTGTTTGTCAGTTGGTAGCTGCGACACGTTTGGGACTGTCCGGCCCTGGGGAGACCCTTGGTCGGTGCGGCAGCAGCGAGAGGTGTAGTCTTCTGGATGGGACGAACATCACTTGCAAATAGGCGGATGCATCTACGCGGGAAGAATTCACCCCCCTCCTTTTTTATATACTGGTCAGAACGTTTTTGATAGTTTTCATTGCTAGAACGTTTTATCTTATTCAGTGTATTCAGAGTTCGGAAAAAAAAAAGTTACAATGACTGGACAGCAGAAACTGAAGGCTGAATGTGCGAGGTGTGGAGTAAACCAGTGGGTGACGAATTTCAAAGAAGCCTGCTTCGAGAAGATCAACCACTCCAGCATGTGCCGTTTTTGCGAACTCATGCAGTTTTACGAGAAGCTAGAGGAGAGGGTCCAGCGGCTCGAGTCGTCCAGATCGGCTGTTGGAGGTGCGGCGGTCACTGACGCGGCTGCGCCCTCCAACCCGGAGCTCTTTGATAGGATAGCTGCCCTGGAAAGGCGGTCCAGCGATGGGCTGGACAGAGCTCGGGACCGCAGAGAAAGGGTAAAGGTGTAACCGGGGGCCAGGGTACAAAATCAGTGTCAGGAATCGCCAGCGACCCACGTGGAATGCACGGAACCGCGGCGCAAGGTGGAGGGCGCAAAGAAAAGGCCGATAGAGAAGGGTGGGAAGGGGCCTACTGATCACCCAAAGGAACCGAAGGATGTAGCTGTCGGTCGGGGTGGGTCGGGTGGTGTAAGTGCGGCTGAGTCTATGGGTGTCGACGAGTATCGAAAGGTCTCGGGTAAGAAGGCTACGAAGCCGAAGCCTGAGACTCCGGTTGCCCTGTCAGGCCTCCAACCGCTTTATATCCTGTGCTCAAAGGAGGAAGACACCGTTTTGATTGGGGACTCGCAGATCAGGGGCCAGGAGAAGTACTTTGCTTCTGCAAACCGGGACAGGAGGAAAGTAAGGTGCTTACCTGGGCGGGGAACGGCGCACTTAAGGAAGGAGGTAGAGAAGCTGCGCGTAATAGTCGGAGGACTGCGATCGTTGTCCACGCTGGTGGCAACGACCTGTTCCTCAAAGGCGGTGGGGTAGGTTTTACAAAAGGGATCATCACCGAGATCATGTCTCTTGCGGATGATCTAAAACTGAAGACAGAGAGGGGAATGTTGATGGGTATTTTACCGCGGATGAATGCCAGTGACCACGCACTCAGTAAGGTCATTGGCATCAACGAGAGGGTGCAAGACTTGTGCGTCCCACTGGACTGAGTTTACTGACTCCTTCGACGCATTTTCGGGTAAGTGAGACCTTTACCAGAGGGATGGTGTCCACCTCAATGACAAGGTCAAAGGTGTGCTAGGTGCACTGCTCGACCGGCACCTATACAGAATGGTGAGGTCGAGCCCGGGGAAAGATCACGGGTCCCCACCGGGGAGAGATGATCTTGAGCCGCTGGCGGACGTACCTTCAACTGAAGGGTGCGTCCAGGTACAGGTTGGTGACCCTCCTTCCCCTTTGGAGGGGGCTCAGGTTCCTGTGGAAGTTGCCCCCTCGTTGGTGAGGGACTCTTCAACTCCCGACAGCCTGGCTGTTCGGGAAACGGGTTGTGCTTTTTAATGCTAGGTCGATTAGGAATAAGTTTTGCGAGCTACGAGCGCTCTTAGCATCAGAATACCAGGATATCGTTGCTATCACCGAGTCCTGGATTCAAACTCATCGTAGGGACTACGTTTCGGAGTTCGAAATTCCCGGGTATAGAATGTTTCGCAAAGACCGCACTCGGGGTGAGGGGGGGGGTACTAATATACGTGAGGGACACGTTGAGTCCGGTTGACTGCCAGTTCCGATCGGAACGGGAGCTGCTTGGCGTCGATCTGAACGTGGGAGGGACGAACTATAGGTTAATCTTGGTGTACAGACCTCCGCATCTCCTCCTCGAGGAGGATATAGCCCTGTACACCGAACTCCGTAGCCTGCTAGGGGATAGGGTGTGTGTAGTTTTAGGAGACTTCAACCGTCGCGGCATAAAGTGGGAAGACAGAACTGCTGATGCTGAAGGGAGGAGGCTAGTTGACTTTACTGATGAGAACTTCCTCACTCAGTGGGTCAATGAGCCTACATGAGGCGAAAGCGTTCTAGACTTAGTGTTCACGACCGAAGACAACCTCGTCACTGGCCTCACCGTTGACGAATCGTTGGGCGGGAGTGATCATGGTCTGATTAGGTTCCGTGTGTGCGTCCCTCGGGTGAAGGGTAGTAACTCGAGAGGCAGTAAGCTCGATTTACAGCGGGCGGACTTTGTTAGCCTCCGGAATATCTTCGGTGAGATGGGGTTAGAGGTCGGCGGTGATGTTGAGGGAGTGTGGAGTGCATTCCGGGACAAGTTTATGGTGCTGCAGTCTGCTGCCATACCCTCAAAACCGGTCACCCCTGCTTCAACGCAGCCTAAGTGGTTCAGTCGTAACATCGCTTCGGCTATCCGAAATAGGAAAGCTGCGTATAGGAGGGCGAAGGCCAATCGTTCCCATGAGAACACTGAGGCGTATGTCCACGTGTGTAGGGAAGTGAAGGCGAAGGTTAGGCTAGCGAAACGTAACGAAGAACTACGGGTAGCAAGCCTCTGCAAGGGGAACCCTAAGGAGTTCTTCAGTTATGTTAATAGTAGAAAGCCGATTAGAAGCATAATAGGCCCATTAAAGGACCCCAGCGGCGTTCTGCGGACCTCCGACGCGGACATCGCTAATGTGCTTAATGAGTACTTTGCGGGAGTGTTCACCAGGGAGGACACCCGCGTCATCCCCGAGCCAGGCGTAAAGCACGAAGGTGCTGGCCTGGATAGTGTTCGGTGTACCGCGACAATCGTTGCCGATAGAATAGACAAACTGAGCGCGTTGAAAGGCTCCTGGGCCAGACCAGTTTCTCCCCAGAGTGTTGCGGGAGGTGCGCGACCAGGTAGTTCCTCACCTGGCTACAGTCTTCAAAAAATCGTTGAAGACGGGCCAGGAGCCAACGTGACCCCTATCTTTAAGAAAGAGGATCACGAAAGTCCAGGGAACTATCGTCCCATTAGTCTCACTTCGGTTGTAGGTAAATTATTAGAGAAGATAATAGCGGATAGGATCGTTGACCATCTGGATTCCTACAAGCTGCTTGGGGACTCCCAACATGGGTTTAGACGGCATAGGTCGTGTCTCACCAACTTGCTCGAGTTTTTCCACGTCATGTTGAGTGAGTATGATAAGAGTAGGGCAATTGATATACTTTATCTCGACTTTCAGAAAGCCTTTGATAAGGTACCTCACCGGCGGCTAATGGCGAAAGTGCGCGCGTTGGGTATCGGTGGGGAAGTAGGTAGGTGGATTGAAAACTGGCTGAAGAATAGGCGGCAGAGAGTTGTAATTAAAGGGGTTAGTTCGGGTTGGGCCTCGGTCACTAGTGGGGTTCTTCAGGGTTCCGTTTTGGGGCCAATACTGTTTATCCTTTACATAAATGATATCGACGGTGGCATCGTCAGTTGGATCGCTAAATTCGCTGATGACACCAAGCTTGGGGCCAATGTTGGGACGCCCGAAGCGATCGAGCAACTGCGTGGGGACCTAGGTAGGATAGGAGAGTGGTCCGAAAAATGTTAAATGCCGTTTAACTTGGGTAAATGCAAGGTGATGCACATTGGCTACACCAATCCCAAGTCGGACTACTCGATGTTGGGGAGTAATATCGAGGCGACTGATTTGGAAAAGGACTTGAGTGTGCTAATTAGCATTGACCTTAAGTTTACGAAACAGTGCGTAGAGGTGGAAAAGAAAGCCCAGAAGCTGTTGGGTTACATCAGGAGGCAATTTCAGTTTCGGAACAAGGAGATTGTGCTCTCTCTGTACAATTCCCTGGTTCGGCCGCACCTGGAGTATGCTGCGCAACTCTGATCGCCCGCCCTCAGGAAAGATATTGAGAGGCTGGAGTGAGTCCAGGCGAGGGCCACAAAGTTAATCCCTTCCGTTAGGCATATGGGCTATAATCGACGCTTACGCGCCCTGAACTTGTTTTCGCTGGAAACGCGAAGGCTGCGCGGTCAACTCATCGAGGTTTTCAAGCTCTTACGCGGGTTCAACGATGTCGATTTTAGAATCATGTTTAATTTAAATGATAACCCAACTCGCAACAATGGTTGGAAGTTGGATTTGAAACGGTTTAGGTCTAGTGTGTGTGGGAATTACTTTACGTATAAGATCTGTGACACGTGGAACAGGTTATCTTCAGAAGTTGTGAACAGTTCCTCTGTGGATCATTTCAAGAAAAGGTTAGACCAAATCTTGCACACTATTTGAGGGTGTAGAAAATTCTCCCTGGCACCCGTTGCCATTGGTACCTCCTCGGTATAGGCCGCAAGGCCTTTTGAGGTACTTCTTTTCCTTATAACTCCTTGTAACTCTCTCTCTCTCTCTCTCTCTCTCTCTCTCTCTCTCGCTAACCTTAGAGTGGATCTTAGGGTCTTTGTTAGCCTTAGCTTCTGTAGATCTGTAAATTCAGTGGGCAGTGGACTCTTGTTTGGAACGAGCAAAGATGTGCATTGAAAACGGAGGCGGACATTTTGAAAATTTATAAGGTGTATCTCATAAAATGTAACAATAAATACATCAGATTAATACTCTCGTTTATTTTTTTTCCGTGCACCTTAAAACGTCCGTAGCTCAGCAATGGTTGGAAATAGCACCCGTGTTGTATTAACTTTTTTTATACGATATCACCCCCCCAAAGTATGGCAGACCGGTTGTGAAACACGCTGTATATATGTAAATAAAATTTATTTAATATTTATATCTGTTAAGAGAAAAAAGTGATAAAACAGGTGAATTAATATCTTACTTAATAATGAGGCGCCATGTGCGAGAACCATCTAAACGCCAAAAATAAAAATAGCCAGAAAACGCAATTAAAGTTTACCAATTTAGAAATTAATAATACATATATTATTTAAAATTATAGGCCTACTAGTTACAGCCTAAGCTAACACAAAAGGTTCCGGCTTCCGGCCAGAAACAAAATTTGTTGGCGAATATTCCGGCTTTCGGTTTCCTACCAAAAAAACTGGCTCCGGTACACCTCTATATATATATATATATATATATATATATATATATATATATGTATATGTGTGTGTGTGTGTGTGTGTATGTATATATGTATGTATGGCAACCAACGATCCATATCAAAATATGAATGCAAAAGGATATTCGTAGAGAAGATTCATATTTTTCAAGTTGTCTTTACGAGACTGTTTTTGGCATCTCGTATTGCTCATTTTCATTCCAGGTTTCTTTTAGTCACTTTATTTTGTTGGCAAAGTCGTATCGAGTAAAGTTGAACTGAATCTTGTGAAATGACATTCCCAATACAAAAATTAGTCTTTCAGTATGCTGCTTGCTCCTTTAATAAATTCAGTAAATGAGGAGCATTTGTAGGTTTTGTCAGCCAGATTTACTTCATTTATTTTAAAATTATTATAAGAGCGTAATGCAGTTTTAGTGAAATAATGTAGAACACATTTTAAAGCCCCTCTTTTGTTTCAGTGTGCACGGAACTGGTTCGAGGCGCGAAAGATAAGCGATTAAAAGTGAAGGGTCCCGTCCGCATGCCAACAAAGGTCCTTCGTTTAACCACAAGAAAGACGCCTTGCGGCGAGGGATCAAAAACTTGGGATCGATTTCAGATGCGGATACATAAAAGGATCATTGATCTTCATCACCGTCCGAGGTCGTGAAACAGATTACTAGTATTAGCATCGAACCTGATGTTGATGTTGAAGTAACAATAGCGGAATAAAAAAAAGTATTTATTGAAAGAGTTTAATTATTTCGCCTGGATGAAAGAGGTCTATTTTGCACAGTATTCACTAGGGCAGTGCTGTCCAACTTCTATAAAGCGCGGCCAAGATGTTGCCTATAATCATACACTGCTCGTTAATACGACTTAGGAACCCGCTGAATGTTGTTCTCCCTACTAGAAATGACAAAATAGGGAAGAAAATTCAGAAATGAAATTTGGCAAAAGTCCATTCCGCGGGCCGCCAGTTGGACAGCGCTGCGACTAGGGCATGGTTAATTAATAATTTTTAGGAAAAAGTTATGAATTATGAATTTTCTAATTAATCAATGATTAACTGATTAAAAATTATTAAAAATTTAATACTTCTGAAAAGAGTAAGAAAGAGCTTTATTGTTTCTGTTGCGTGAGATAAGAACGAAGAAAACATTTTGCTCAAACATTCAGTTTGCTTTAGTTCAAGAAATCAGGCATGTGTGGATTAGACAGTTTATACATGCAAAAAGGTGCCAAATTCAAATGATACATTACAAAATTTAAGGTAAAATGAGGCTGAAATAATGAGGAAAATTAATCACTTCCCATCATTTTCTAAAAATAGTTTTTGATTAATTAATGATTAAATTCGAAACAATGATTAACTGATTAATCAGAACCCTGCCCTAGACTATTCACTTGCCATTCTCTTTCGGATTATACAGGGTGTCCCATAAGTCCAGCATCATAGGAGAAATTCATATTTTTCTATTTCTACAAACCATAATTCATATTTTTCTTATGCTCGGGATGCCAATTTCCCTTCCACCATTCTGTTCAGTGACGAGGCTGTTTTTTATGGAAATGGTGACGTAAATCGACAGAACACCCGCTACTGGTCTCAAAACAACCCTCACTGGTATACCTCTTCAAAGGAACAAGGTGCATCTCGGGTGATGGTATGGTGTGGCATTTGGAAGGATCGCATCATAGGCCCCCTCTTTTTCGATGAACATGTCATTGGAGGCACCTACCTACGTACGCTCAAGGAAGAAGCATTTCCCAGTGTCTTGAACGAAGAAGGAAATTTCCCAACATGGTTCCAGCAAGACGGCGCTCCTGCACATTACAGCACCCAAGTAAGGGAATACCTGTACCAACAATTCCCTGGTCATTGGATAGGACGTCGAGGGCCTGTGGAATGGCCAGTTAGAAGCCCGGATCTCACGCCACTAGATTTTTATCTCTGGGGCCACTTGAAAGCGCTGGTATACGCAGAGAAAATTAGGAGTGTTGAACATTTGCGGCAGCGCATTATTGGGGCATGTAGCACCATTACTCCTGACATCATTCACCGTGTGCTTGCTGACTGGGTATCGCGTCTGAATTTGTGTATTGAAAACAATGGTGGACATACTGAGCACGTTCTGTAAATAAAAGCTTTTGTTTTGCCTTTTTTTATTTTTCCTATGATGCCGGACTTATGGGACACCCTGTACTTTGTTTAAAGGATATGTGTGTATATGTATACACACACACACACACAAACACACACACACCTTTGTTTGATTTAGTAAAGGTTACAACAACAGTTGATTTCGTTTAAGGAACTACTTTCAAAATTGATCGAAGTTTGAATCGGTGCTCTCACAACTGCCGGGAAGGTTTACCTTAGAATGGAGACGAAATTGCCTTCAACTTGAAACCTTAGATAATAGCGTATATATGCAATAGGATGTACAGGGTGGCACAAAAGTCGCGCATCATAGGAATTTTTATGTTTATAATTCTTTTTTTTTTAGGTAGGGGATGGCTGCGAAATTAACAATAGACGAGAGGGTGAGCTTCAGGTACAACAAACCGATGAATCTGTACAGATTCATCGATTCGTAGTACCTGGTATTCCATGCATTAAAACCACGCTCACCTTCTCGTCTATTGTTAATTTCGCAGCCATCCCCTACCTAAAAGAAAAAAATAATGGTCAACACTGAAAATTCCTATGATGCGCGACATTTGCGCCACCCTGTATATATTTCCTTCGTGATTTCAGGATTGCTTTTAAAATGAGTATCTTACATGAGGAAAAGTAGGAAAAAAGAAGAACCACTGGCACTTCATATTAAGTTGGGATAATGTAGGTGCTTTTCGAATACTTGGCGATACCATAATCAACATTCAGAATATAAAAGATCATAATCATGTTTATAATTGTAAGTTTTATTATTCTGATGTTTTACAGGAAGGTATTTAATAGTTGATAGACATCCCCTATACTGGCACTACTTCAAGAATAATACACTGGAAAACCTGAGGTTTTTTGCATGTTCAATAAATTGATTTCCTCAAATTCAGTCAAACATTGCTTGCTTTAACTCATTCCGAAGCATGTCAGAATACGATGCACTTCTTACTGTAGTTCCACGCTCTAGATAATGTTCAAGGTTATCATTATCATTATTCGTATTCTGACATGCTTCGGAATGAGTTAAAGCAAGCAATTCGCACAAAATGGAGAGGGAGATTGTTGGAAGGTGTTATTCTGTTACACGACAATGCGCGCCCTCATACTGCTGCACAGACTAGAAAATGCCTTCAAGAACTTAAATTTGAAATTCTCGACCATCCAGCCTACAGTCCAGACCTGGTACCTTCGGAGTTTTACCTGTTTGGACCACTAAAAGACATTTTGAGAGGTCAGCGATTCCAAGGCGATGATGACCTGAAGGAGGCGGTGCATGACTGGCTACGCACACAGCCAAAAACATTCTTTTGTGATGGCATTAGGAAGCTTGTAGATCGCTGGACTAAGTGTATTGTGAAACAGGGAGACTCTGTTGAGAAGTGATGTGTTTATAATCTATCGGATGTGAAAATAAAAAGTGCGGATACTTACTGAATTACCCTCGTATATTCTAATTGGAATTCATATAATTCGCTTCAAATCTATGCCCGCAGTGAAAGGATTAAAATGACCCACTTTGCATGTTTATCAAAATTGTTTTGTATGGACACGATTTTTGTTCATCCATCGAAGGTCGAAGTGAATAATCTTGTAGCATTATCGTCGTCGTTGGTACTTTTCCAATTTAGGGTATCATCTTAAGTTTACAATCTAATTATTGCATATTTGTTTTCAATTGAAATAGTTTAAGTAAATTTGTGATAAATTAATTTCTTACCCTTTTGTGGGTATGCTACGTTTTGGCGCAGCCGTTTGGGCGCTGGCGATTTGGCGCGGCCGTTTGGGCGCCAACCCATTTTGGCGCCAGCCCTTTTGGCGACGGACGTTTTGGAGCTAGGAAAAAAAATATGATTGATTCGTCATTATGCAAAGGTATAACTCAAAAAAAGTTAAAACTGTAATGTAAGTTTATTTTAAAATTAGGTAGACCTATAGCTTAACATTTTTTTAAACTGTCATGTAACTTTATTTAAAAATTAGGTAAGTAAAATTTTAACTAGTTATTCATTTGGTAATTATGAGCAAGGCCCCTCAAGTACTCGACAGCATCTATGTTTTCACATCTACGAACAATTTCTTGTATTCTTCTATCTGCATCTCTATACTTCTTTAGCTTTTGCGGTGGTTCATGTCCAGCTACTAACCGTTCATAATATGCATCTCTACCTTTCTGTACTTTACACAGTCCATCTATTAATTTCCATATTGTGGGATGTTGCATGCCAAGTTCGTATTGCAATCGACGGTGGGCTGCTTCCGCATGATTGTTTGTGCGGTCTTCCCCGTCTAATGTTCTTTGATAAAGGTTCCAAATCTCGGGGAGGAATAGAGGAGCTCGTCTTCCATTCCCTCGTCTGTTCTGACGACCAACATATGTATCTTCAAACCAGTTGAGTAAACATTGAAGTTCTTGTGGCAACTCGGTCGCTAGAGCATCCATATATTCGTCGATCTTGTTCAAAGGTACGAAGGCAAGGGCAATAATCATTTTAACTTTTAACGCGAAATCTGGATCGTTGTTATACAGATTAGTGAAACCCAAAGAAGCTAGATGTTTTAGCATATTTTGGGCTAAATGAAAAAAGCATCCTTTTATTTGCACATCGGGGAATGTGTCCTTCATAGCACTGTGCACAGCTTTTTCAAAATCGCAGACGATTGAAGTGGGTCTCAAATTGGGTTCCACTTCTTTTAATAACTCGAACATTCTCACATATGTGTTGCGTTGTTTGTTGGGCAAAAGGGCATACATAATGGGGTGAACTCCCTCGTGTTTTTTTGCCAAAATTACATAAATCTGAGAAAAGAGGCTGGGAGCAATACTGAATGTGCCATCGACAAACCACATATCAGATGTAACTAAATGTTGGAGCCAACTCGCTCTTCCGAAGATTAATATCCGATCGGGGCGTGGTCCACTATCACACAATAAAAAATTTTCTTCCACTCCTGGCTGAGGACGTATATTTTGTAGCATTCTGGCAAAACTAATTGTTGTAAATCAGTCGGATTGGCGGGGGCGTTCTTCATTGAATTACGTTTTCTTCCTATTATTTTCCGCAAAGCGGACGTATTAGGAATGGCCGCTAGACTAGCTTGGGATACGTTTGTCAAACATTCATTAATAACTACAGCTGGTGACTCAAGAGTCTCCGCTGCTCTCTTTTTTATATTAGTTTTGACAAGTGCAACCTCTACTTGTGCAGCATAGGCTTCATGCGAATGGTTATTCAGCTCCCTTACCACCTCTCCAGCTTTAGTATGCAGCCTTGCTTTGCACCGATATTTTTGCTCACAACGCCAAAATTTCAACTCACTGTCGGCTGTGCTTGCTTTGTCAAAGACGTAGAGGAATCCATTATGCGCAAATTTTTCTTTACCCCCGTTTCGTTAATACTTGCTCAGCCATCATATGAATAAATGACGGTAGGTAGATAAAAAATATAACAAAAACGAAGGCAAAAGAACGAAACACTTGTGGCAGCGCACCCCCGGCAAACACAACTGAAACTGTAGACACACTGAGTTTCAAGGTCAAATACATATGTTAGTTTTCGTATCAACTCGCGTTGGCTGGCGCCAAATGACCAAATTACCAAATGAAGAACTAGTTAAAATTTTACTTACCTAATTTTTAAATAAAGTTACATGACAGTTTTAAAAAATTTTAAGCTATAGGCCTACCTAATTTTAAAATAAACTTACATTACAGTTTTAACTTTTTTTGAGTTATGCCTTTGCATAATGACGAATCATTCATATTTTTTCCCAGCGCCAAAACATCCGTCGCCAAAAGGGCTGGCGCCAAAATGGGTTGGCGCCCAAACGGCCGCGCCAAATCGCCAGCGCCCAATCGGCTGCGCCCAATCGTCCCATCCCGTTCTTTTGTGATGGCATTAGGAAGCTTGTAGATCGCTGGACTAAGTGTATTACAAAACAAGGAGACTATGTTGAGAAGTGATGTGTTTATAATCTATCAGATGTGAAAATAAAATTGTGAAAATAAAAAGTGCTGATACTTATTGAATTACCCTCTTATATTCTAATTCGAATTCATATAATTCGCTTCAAATCTATGCCCCTAGTGAAAGGATTAAAATGACCCACCTTGCATGTTTGTCAAAATTGTTTTGTATGGACACTGTTTTGTTCATCCATCGAAGGTCGAAGTGAATAATCTTGTAACATTATCGTCGTCGTTGGTACTTTTCCAATTTAGGGTATCATCTTAAGTTTACAATCTAATTATTGCATATTTGTTTTCAATTGAAATACAGTTTAAGTAAATTTGTAATAAATTAATTTCTTCATTTTTAAGTGTCAGATTTTGGATCAGGATTAGGCTGAGAGGTACATGATGTGTGGTGAGAGGTATGTGTTGTAGGGTCTCTGACCACATGGTAGTTTTGTGTAAAGTGGAAATAGAAAAAAGGTGGGTCACGAAAGAGGTAGTTGAAAAGTTAATGGTGCGTACAGTAAGAGAGTAACCTTACTTATTTATTCTTAACTTACAAACTGAAATTAAAACATACGTGATAACACTGCCATGGTGTGTTGCACGTGCTTGTTATTCTTATGCATGATTCTGTATTGCGGGTGCATGATCTCATTTCTTGGGCAGACTGTGAATGTTGAGTTGCAGGAGGAGAATCGGAGTCTGGATTGGTTGGGAGAGGGGTCAGGCAAGGATGCTCCCTGTCCCCCGTGTTATTTAACATCTATGCGGAAGCAATGATAATAGAAACACTCTCAAAATCTGGAAGAGGGAATCAGAGTGGGAGGTAAATTGGTCAAATTTGTAAAGTTTGCAGATGACAAGGCATTTGTTTGTAGTACTGAGGAAGGACTACAAAGAATGGTCAATAGCTTGACAACAACGGCGGAAGAATTCGGAATGAGAATTAATGAGACGAAGACAAAGGTAATGAAAATCGCAAGAAGGAAAGGAGCACAAATGAACCTAACGATAGGAAATCGGACCTTAGAAGAAGCTGAGCAGTTTAAATATCTGGGAAGTTTATTAACCAACAATGGAGATTGCAATAAGGAAGTAAGATCTAGAATTGGTATGGGTAAGGTAGTTTTTGAGAGACAGAAAAGACTACTTACAGGTAAATTCAACTTGAAACTGAAGAAAAGGTTAGTAAAAAGCTTGATATGGAGTGTGGTACTGTATGGAGCAGAAACATGGACAGTTGGACACTGAAAACAACTGAAAAGAAACTCTTGGAAAGTTTTGAAGTGTGAATTTGGAGAAGAATGCTAAAGATAAGCTGGAGGGAGCACCAAAGTAATGAGGAAGTACTGCAGCAGGTGAAAGAGGAAAGAAGACTCATTAAGGTAATAAGAGAAAGGCAAGAAATGGATCTGGCATGTGTTGAGAGGAGAAGGATTGTTGAAGGAGGTGATAGAGGGTAGATATGAAGGTAGAAGGCCGAAGGGAAGGAAAAGGAAAGCAATGCTGGATGATTTGAAGGGAGGCAGGAGCTACCATGAGATGAAAAGGATAGCTCAGGATAGAACACTTTGGCGGGACACATGAGTTGGACCTGCCTGATAGGCAGAAAACGATGGATGGATGGATGGATGGATCTCATTTCGTTACGACTTACGACTGATGAATAAATTGAGTTATCGCTCTAAGCTTTCATAACAATATTCATGTTTAAAGCACGGATGCTAAATCACTTTAATTAGTTTTGCGGGTGAAAAAATTTCTCGGGGGTGAGCAATGGGCATTGCCCTTCAGTGTTCTCCATGGGTACAGGCCCGGAACAGACGTATGAAAAGCGGACCATTATTATTCTAAAATTACCAAACAACAGTCTAATTCTAAAGGACTGTGGGATACTTTAAAAGTTTAGTTAACGCCAAAAAAGAGGACAAATCCTGTATCTTCGCTATCACAGGACAAAATTTCCTACAATGATCCTAAAGATATGGCTAATTTATTAAACAATTTCTTTTTAAAAAAATAGGAAGCAACACGACAGGAGCCATTCCAGAATCAGACATTCACTACCAACAATATATGCCACAACCCACACCAAATACATTCTTCTTTGAACCAATTCTGTAAAAGAAACCTCAGCCACATTGAAAAACTTAAAAAATATAAGCGCAGCTCTCAGTTCAGTTCTAGTAAAAATATATAAACTAATATCAGATGACATAGCAACCCCACTCACAAGACTTATGAATGAGTCAATAGTAGAAGAGGTATTCCCTGATTTTTTTATGTAGAGAAGGAGGGGGCCAAGGGCAAATGCCTGCAAAAGCGCCCCTCCCATAGAGGAAGAGTAGGAACAAAATCTAGGTCCCATGTTTTTTGAGATTCCTGAACACTCTGCGTTTGAAAGATTGAAGGTCATAGTGAAGGGAAAAGATGGACTCGGGAAGATTGTTCCAGAGTTCACTGGTTGAGTAGATGACAGATTGAAAATACAGATTAACCCTTGCGTGAGAGAGTTGAACAGAAAAGGGATGAGAATGTGTCGAAAGTCTGGTACTGCGTACTCTCCTTAAAAGAGGTGGTATGCAGTTAGAGAGTTCAGAAGAGCAGTGTCCCGTATAATGATAGTAAAAAGAGAGTGAGGCAACATTGCGGCGAAGATATAGGAATTGAAGACAGTCAGTAAGAGGCGGGGAATTGACGAGACGAAAAGCCTTTGATTCCACCCGGTCAAGCAGAGCTGTGTGGGTTGAGCCACCCCACACATGAGAAGCGTACTCCATATGAGGGCGAACAAGCCCCCTGTACAGAGACAGCAACTGAATGGGGGTGAAGAAACTGCGGAGCCGGAACAGCATGCCGAACCTCTCAGAAGCTGTTTTGGAAAGAGAGCATATGTGATCTTTCCAGGAAAGGTCACGGGAAAAGGAAACGCCAAGAATATTACGAGAAGACGAAGGATTAAGTTGTGTACTGTTGAAGATAAAGGGATAGTCGTGTGGAAAATTATGACGAAGAGACAGATGAAGGAACTGAGTTTTTGAGGCATTGAAAGCCACAAGGTTTTCTCTGTTACTGACAGGCTCTGTAACAGTTGGAGATAGTAGAAAGAGCAGAGGTCAGGTGTACCATAGCCATCCTACGCGAAGCATGAAGTGACTGTTGAGAGGGACGCTTTGTGAAGCGGGTGGAGAAGTGAAGTGTGTAATCATTGGCATAGGAGTGAATAGGACAGGAAGTGCGATTTAATAGATCATTGATAAATAACAGGAAAAGAGTGGGTGAAAGGACAGTACCATTAATAACTTTAGGAGGAGAACAGTTGTTATCTACAACCGCAGTTATAGATCGGCCAGAAAGGAAATTAAAAATGAAGGCACCGATAGAAGGGTAGAAACCGAAGAAGGGCAGTTTGGAAATTAAGGATTTGTTTCATATTCTATCAACAGGCTTTGAAATGTCTAACGCAATAGCAAAGGTTTCACCGAAATTCCGAAAGGAGGATAACCAAGCGTCAGAAAGGTATGCAAGAAGGTCGCCAGTAGAGCGTCCCTTGCGGAACCCATACTGACGATCAGAATGAAGATTGCAAGGAAAGAGGTGTTTAAGAATCTTGCTATTAAGGATACATTCAAAAACTTTAGAAAGACAAAAAAATTAAATCATTGGACTATAGTGGAGGGTTGAGAGCGGTCACCCTTCTTTGGGTTATGCTGAATGAAAGCGAACTTCCAGCAGGAAGGAAAAGTACCAGATGAAAGATAAAAACAAAAGAGTTTACCAAGCAGGGTGTCAGCAAAGAAGCACAGTTCTTGAGAACAACAAGAGGAACACCATGAGGACCGTAAGCCTTCCTAGAGTTGAGTCCAGATTTTAATTTCAGACATAATTAAGTCAGAGGGGGGAGGAGATGGAGGAACAACACCGGAATCGTCCATTGTTGAGTTGGAAACGAAAGTTTGACCGAAGAGTTCAGCTTTATCAGGAGAAGTGACAGCAACTGAGCCGTCGGAATGAAAAAGAAGAGCGAAAGAAGGAGTTAGGTTTTCACATTTTTGTCTGATGAAGGAATTTTTGGCGAGTCGAAGAACAGGTTTTGCACGATTCCGGGTAGAAATATAAGCTAAGTGAGAGTCAAGAGTTGGATGGCGACGGTACCTTCTGAATGCCTCCTCTTTGTTGCGGATAGCATTAGAACAAGTAAAGTTAAACCAAAGGTTTTTGTATTAGTAGTAGGAATAGAATATGGAATGTACGCCTCCATGCCCGAGAGAATTACCTTCGTGATACGCTCAGCACACTTGGAGGGGCCCCAGCCACGGAAGTAGTAATCATTCCATGGGAAATCAGAGAAGTACTGCCTAAGGGCCTCCCAATCAGCAGCGCCAAAGTGCCAAAGGCATCTCCTCTTGGGAGGATCCAAAGGCCGAATTGGAGCGATAGTACAGGAAACAGATATAAGATTGTGGTTGGAGGAGCCCAACTGAGAAAAAGTTTGAGAGAGTAAGAAGAAGGATGAGAGGTAAGGAATAAATCCAGAATGTTGGGCCTATCTCGAAGGCGATTGGGGATACGAGTAGGGTGATGTACAATCTGCTCTAGGTCATTCAGGGTAGATAAATTATAAGCTAGTCCACTAGGGATGTCAGTGAAATGGGAGGAAAGGCAAAGGTGGTGGTGAACATTTGAATCACCTAAAATGGAGATTTCAGCAAAAGGAGAGTGGGATAGAATGCATTCCACTTTAGAAGTGAGGTAGTCAAAGGGTTTTGGATAGTCAGTAGAATTAGAAGAAAAATAGACAGCGCAGATGTATTTAGTTTGAGATTGGTATGTAAGTCGTAGCCAGAGGATGTAGAATTTGGGGGATTCAAGTTCAGGAACACGAGAGCAAATAGGGTCGTTGCGTGCATATACGCAACATCCACCTTTGGAAGGAAATAAAGTATAGAGAAAGTAGAAGGATACAGAAAATGGGTTGCTGTCATTCGTCCCAGACATCTGAGTTTCAGTGAAGAAAAGGTGAGGTTTAAAGGAGGAGAGATGGTGTTCAACAGATTGAAAATTTGAGGAAAGACCAAGAATATTGCAGATGTTTATGAAAAGTGAATCACGCAGAGGCCCATAACATTTCGAGTGGGCAGTAGCAGAACTAGCTCCGCTGCCCGGTCTGCGTTCACGGTATCGGAAGCGGGGGAGCCAGAAGTGGGGACATTACCTGAAGATAGCCAGGGTTTGTCCAGTATTCTGATTCTCCATCCAATCACTGGTCACTCTCCATATTACCATCTTCAAGTAAACTGCAATATTTGAAAGAATCGTATACACTGGATTAATAGACCAGGTCACTAATCCATAATTCTTTCCAGACTCTTCTGCCTACCTATTAGATTGGGAAATTAATTTTAATTCTTCGTGAGAAATTTTTTTTGTTGGTATGCCCTCCTAACCTATGCGAGTGTTCCGACTGCGGCAGAAAATTTCCCCAGTACTTTTTTACCGATCCCTCTTCTAACCCTTTAGTTTGCAGATTTTGCATAAACCGACAGGAACTACGAAACGAGATGATTTCAGCGAGAGACGAACTTCGAAGGAGTAGGAGGGAGGCAAATGCGTTGAGAGAAGAACTCTACATGATTTTGTTTCGGGGAGTCTGGGCGCGAGTTCTCACACAGAACGGTGATCGTGCGAAGACTCTACATTCTACAACGAATCCACAACAGTCATCATTCCAGCCTCCCCCCACCCTTTCACCTTCGGAGGACTGACCGTTTGAGCCAGTTCGAAATGGGGCCCAACCTAGGCAGCATAAACCTTGCTTAAGAATACTGTAGTTGCAACTAAGAGATTTCCTGTTTTGGAGCCAGAGCAGAATGACACGCAGAAAATTAGTCTGGTTGGCAATTCCATTATTCGAGGGCAATTACAGGAGTTCTACGGCAGGAACCCAACTCGGAGAAGGAGGTAGTTATCTTGGAGCCCGTGTTGACGACACCACGGATTCCATAGACGAGTTTAGTAAAGATGTTGATGATAGTACTATATTTATGGTGCATGCTGGGACTAACGATGTTAAGATTTCCAGATCAGAGGAGCTAAGAGAGAAATACAAGCGGCTGATGCGGACTCTAAAGGATGGAACTAATAAATTAATTTTTCCAGGAATTCTCCCAAGAATAGCAGGATCCGACAACTTTTTCAGCAGAGCTGCCTACATGAATAATATTCTTAAGTCCCTTTGCCAACAGGAAAATGTTGAATTCGTCGATTTGTGGAGTAATTTTTCTAATAAAAAGGAGTTATTTTTGCGTGACGGTCTTCACCTGAATGGCGTAGGAGCAGCTCGTCTAGGTGGACTATTGCATGGCTCTACGATGGCTTTTCAGGCAAAAAACGACGTAACTCCTATGAAAGCGACCAGCGATTGCCTCCACGAAGAACCTCGAGATTCTACTGCAGTACGCAAGAATTTATAAATGTATTTTATATTAATGCTCGAAGTTTAAGATTTAAATTTGATGAACTATTAAGTATTTATCCTTGACCAAAAATTTGAAGTTGTAGTGATTACTGAATCCTGGTTAAATACAGAGAGTAGGGATTTTCTCGGAGAATATCATATCCCTGGTTATGAGATGTTTAACAATGTTAGAATAGAAAGGAGGGGTAGTGGTACAGTTCGGTCACACTCAAAACCCATAATTAAAAACATTGCAGAAATTGATAATATAAATGCGACGTTTGTTGAAATTAAAGACAACTCACGAAAGAAAGTAATTATAGGTTTAGTATTATACAAGCAGTAGCTCGCTATCGCCCTTTGGGCAGGTAGCAGTATATGTCACAGTATATGTAGCAGTATATGTCACAGCTAGCTGTATATGTATATGTATATTGTATATATGTATATGTATATTGGTACTTACGTATCATCAAGACTACCAAACTGCTTATTATGTATTTTTGCTCGTCATTTTCGTTTCGAAGTACTTACATTCACTCGTAATAGACATTAAATAGCTCGTGCTCGGCCGCGGAGTGACCTAGGACCGGGAAACTTGACAGAGCACATCGGCAGCTCATGGGCTATCAGATGGTGCTGGTTGCAGAATCTTCCGATGTGCCGTTTAGTCTGTGCACGGTTCCGAAGAAAGCGGACAGACACACAGACACATTTTAGCTCAATAGTATAGAGGATACTGTCGTCCTCCTTCTCAGACTGTCGTTAGTGATAATAAGCTTCAGGAACTAATTTTTGATGTAAGTAGCGAACATGATGCTATAATTAGGGGAGATCTTAATTCACCTTCCAGGAAGTAGGGGTGGTCCTTTACAGTCTAATTCCGGTTGTCGACTGTACGAGGGTTTGCTCGAAAGTTCACTTTTTCAAATGGCCTGGTCAAGGAACCCACTAGAGATTTCAATACTCTAGATTTAGTTTTAAGCACAGACCTAGACTTAATTGATGAAATTTCTGTAGGAGACTACTCGTACTTCACCAGTGATCACAGGCAAATAACATTTGAAATTAGTGTTAATGCTCCTAATTCGGAGAGTTTGGAACATGTTTTGGATTTTAAAAGAGCTAAATTTCGTGACATGAAACTGCAACTTTCGACCCATAATGGGGATGAGGCTTTATCACGTGATGATATTAATGGCACATGGACTTCTTTTTTTAATCATTTTAAACGTTTAGAATCAAGTACTATTTCATTACATAAAAAGAGACTGGCGAAGTCTGTTAAACCTAAATGGTGGAATGCTGAAACTAAAAGTAGCTTAACATTAAAAAGGAACACGTATTTTAAATTTAAAGAAACAAATAATTATATAATTTGTCCGATGAAAATGCTTACAAGCTATTGAGAAGGCGAAACAAAAAACTTATCAGAAAAAGTAAGCACAACTATGAGCTATATATAGTTAACCAATTTAAATGAAATTCTATAATTATGTTAGGAATACAAAAGTAGCTTCGCAGACTAATATTGGTCCACTCAGAGGCGAAAAGAATTAAAAAATTTACGATGACTTACAAATGATGGAAGTTTTAAATAAATTCTTCTCTTCCGTCTTCGTTAACGAAAATATTAACAGCATTCCTATTCCCATAATCATGCTCAGTGATGATCATTTAAAGCTTCACGATTTTACCATTAGTGAAAGTGAAGTACTCTTGGCCATAAGTAAAATTAATCCTAATAAAACTCCCGGTCCAGATAAGCTCTACCCTAAAGTACTTAAAGAAATGAACTGCACAATCGTCTCTCCTCTCACATAATATATTTAATAATAAAATAATAAATCGTCACAGTCTGGAGAAGTTCCGCTCGATTGGAAACTTGGAAACATGACGCCAATATTTAAAAAAGGGGACAAATCGCTTCCGGGAAATTATCGTCTCATTAGTCAGACTTAGTAGTTAGTAAGCTCATGGAGACGATCGTTCGGGACAAAATAGTTAATCACTTAGAAATGAATAAATTAATCAAAGATTCTTAACACGGCTTTCGACGTAATCGTTCTTGTCTTACTAATTTGCTCGTTTTCTTTAATGATATAAATATCTATGACGAGAGTAAAACAGTAGATATTATATACTTCGATTTTAAAAAGCGTTTGATAAAGTGCCACAAAGAAGATAATTATTAGCTAAACTCCATTCTCACGAAATTGATGGTAATTGATGTTCTCAAATGGATCGAAAATTGGCTTCGCGGACGTAAACAAAGAGTGGTCATTTATGGCAAAGCGTCTAACTGGAAAAGTGTAACTGGTGGCGTGCCTCAGGGACCAGTTCTTTTTATTATATATATCAATGACATAGACTTAGGAATTAAGAGTATAATTTAAAAATTTGCGGATGATACCAAGCTAGGTGGACGAACAAAATCAGCGGCAGAATGTTTGCAGATTCAAGAAGAATTTAATAAATGGTGCTACTATAGCGTGATTCCTACCTCGATTCGGCGGTTAGTTTTAACGAAAATATCGTGACTAAACTTAACCAATCGTAGGTAGACAACATACTATAGTAGCACCGAAACTATTTTTTAAATAAATAAAATTGAATAATAAATAGCATTTTATATTTATTATATTTTCATTTATACCTTGGATAGGAATCACACTAGTAGTATAGCCGCAAAAGGGTAGAGTGCAAGAATGTTGCAAGTGATTACGTAATGTTGCAAAGGGGGGTGGGGGTGTTGCAGGGGGGGTGCAAAAAAAATACCCCAAAAAAGAAAAAAAAGAGTACTGGCCTTTGTTGCCAACCGGGGTTGCAAGGGGCATGCAACTTGGAGGCGGAGTTCTCCCCCAAGCTATTCCCCCCAAAGGGCCAGAAAGGAGGAGAGAAAGGAGGAGAGGTGTTCACCTGGCAGGAGCCAAGTGCATATTAAGACTTCAGCCGAGTAGGCGTTGTTTTATAGGCTCCTAATCAGCCAGTTGGCTTAGAAGGCGTAAATGGCTTGAGTTGCCAGATAGCGCCATGTATTCATTTAATTCTAATCGAAGACTGAGTTGCCAGATACCACTTTTTAGCGATACCATTGTATACATTATTATAGACTCCTAATCAGCCAGTTGGCTTAGAAGGCGTAAATGGCTTGAGTTGCCAGATAGCGCCATGTATTCATTTAATTCTAATCGATGACTGAGTTGCCAGATACCACTTTTTAGCGATACCATTGTATACATTATTATAGACTCCTAATCAGCCAGTTGGCTTAGAAGGCGTAAATGGCTTGAGTTGCCAGATACCACTTTTTAGCGACATTGTATACATTATTATATTTCTTAAAAGTTGGTTTAGAATACCGGTAGTAGGTTTAGAAGGCGTAACATGATATAATTAAGAAAAACAACATTGCGTCATTCTGTTTATTATAAATATATAGAAAATAAATATATATTTCAATAATAATTGAGGAATATGCATATAATCATAACAGTACAGGAAATATATGCACACAATTATGGTGATATATATAAAATAAATATACATTTCAAATAGAAATAAATATACATTTCAATAATAATAGAAATATGCATATAATCATAACAGTACAGGGGAAATATCACGCAAAATATATAAATACATTTCAATAATAATAGAAATATGTATATAATCATAACAGTACAGGAGAAATATCACGCAAAATATATAAATACATTTCAATAATAATAGAAATATGCATATAATCATAACAGTACAGGAGAAATATCAAGCAAAATATATAAATACATTTCACTTTTTTTCAAAATACTAAACTCGGTCTTAATCGAGTTTACAATTACATCATTATTGCTCTGCATTACGCAGTATATGCGGCTTAATAATATTTCACCGCTTAAAGTATAGGGAAACCTGTATTCGATATGAAGGGCTTTCATATCGTTCAGTACTATTTTTGTTCCCACTTTACAACCGGTTGGTAAGTCATCTTTAAATACGTCTAGAATACAATCAAAAGCACGCACAAAGAGTTCATCGTTAGCTACATTATTAAACACAAGTTTATAAGCACGCTTTTCCAATCGAGGGTTTATTTCTACCGACTCGAGCTTTTCAATCGTGAACTCACTCAACATAGCGGCAATTGAAATAATCTTCTAAATCGTTACGACAACTGCGCGTTATATAAAGAAATAGTTCTTCAGGGTGAACGGTGTAGGTGAGTTCAGCCTTGTACCGATCAATTGCTTTGTATCAAAGTTCATGGTATTTCAAAGAGTCTAAACTTTTTAAATAAACGTCCAGCACTAGACCATTCTCACCAGCCCTACACTCGGTAAACCCATCGAGCAGAGCGGTGTAGGCGTATTCAAGTACTGTATCAAAATAAAGCATGTCCGTAACACGCGCGTCTAATATAGGTTTCAGCTTGCGGAATCCGACGATTTCAAACATTCTGTCGAGGATGAAACGGTTTCGCGTAGGAACAAGAGCGTTATTATCAGAAGCATTCTTCCACATCAGCCGTATATCAATGCACGGCCGATCGTTATTTATACACAACGTACATACAACGGCGTATGAGGGTGCGTCACTAATCTGCTCTCTTCTTGTACCTACGTTAGCAGGTATTTTATAACGATCTTCACTCCACTTCTCAACTATCACGAAGATTCTATTCATCTCCTCGACACTTAAATAAACCCGTTTGTTTGTTTGTCTACATTCCGTTTCCAGTACATAGCTAATGGTACCGGAATTACGCCTGAACACGCGCAACGATTTCGTTACGGACACATCGTACGAGGCGTTGAGAATGCTGCTCAAAGGAAGTTCCATCGTATTCGAGGAGCGCACGTTCACTCGGTTCAAGCTCTGAGATAACTATGAGCCGTGTGAGGCACGCAGGTAGGCAGGAACGGTTCGACGGGCGGCTGACTCGATGATACGTGAATGGGCTTGTTCGTATGATCCGCGAGTCGTACCGAAATGTTGTACATATTTCGGTACAAGAATTAATTTCATCACTACCAGCCTACGCACCAGACATTTTACCTCAGGATAAGAACTAGGAACATTTTATGTTTTACTAAACATCTTCACACTCCGGCGCACTATTTGAGAGGAACATATGCTCATATTTTTCCTTTCTGCCCATCAAACGATACTCGTCTCTAAAGTCTGTTAAAAATTCACGCAGGGCACTAGCCACAACCTCACTACGAACCTCATCATGATATACGTTAATAGAGTGATAAAAATACTTAAGATTGTCCATGATCACGAGATTCACATTTTCAGTCGTAGGGTATGAGTAATCGACATGGTGTAGCATGACGTAATACCGCTTGTCACACCACCCATCCGCAAGGCTCATTATCCATACCTGCTGCTTCTCTTCTGCACGCGTTGTTTCTTTTACTTCACGGTGTATGTGAGACTTTATAAAGTTTAGCTCTGCAGTATACTTCAGCACATCGTCTGTGCAACGAAAGCCTTCAACGGTCTCACCAGAACATCCGTAGAGTATTTGTACATCTTGGAACTTCGCACAATCCAATGTGTTTTTAAAAGAGGTATAGGAGGGAGGAATAGGAAGTTTTTCGGTATCCACCACATCCTGACACTTTGCTGAATACCATTTCATAAACGTTGTACAAGCAATATTAAAGGTAGCCATTTGAATACACGTCTGATCTGAATACACGTCTGATCTCTCGGGCTTACTGCAGTTGACTGACCACGCAGGGACTCCCAGATAGTAGCATGACTCACGGTCTTACAGTGGGCGGAGCTTAGAACTTTCACCTGCGCACACACACACACACACACACACACACACACACACACACAAAGGAGAAAGTAAAACGCTAATTGAAACATGATTTATTTAATAAACGAGATATTCAAGTTATATATATTTACAAATACGAAATAATAAACGAGATATTCAATTTATATATATATTTACAAATACGTGTAATAAATCAATAGATACCTTACAAATACGCTTTAATAAACGAGATATTCAAGTTATATATATATATTTACAAATACGTGTAATAAATCAATAGATACGATTATATACAAGACAAATACGTGTGAGTTAACAATAGAA
Source organism: Bathynomus jamesi (assembly GCA_023014485.1). Classification (NCBI taxonomy): domain Eukaryota; kingdom Metazoa; phylum Arthropoda; class Malacostraca; order Isopoda; family Cirolanidae; genus Bathynomus; species Bathynomus jamesi. Next base: position 96,894 of record JAJOZX010001521.1, read on the forward strand.
GCATCAAACGTTTTGGTATCCAAAGGGTACGGTATCATAGGTACCAGGTAACTGGTAACATTTCCTATAGGTGTTACGGCACACCTTCGTACCCCTAAGTTCCTTCACGCCCCCCAGCTTCTGTGCCCGAAAATTGTGGATGCCTACAATTAGTTGGGGAGGTTGTTCGCCCTCATCATCGTCCAAACATACTAGATCATTCAACGATTCAAAGTTAACAATCTCCCGATTCGCATGGTTGAGCGTAATACCCTTTGCCTTCACGATATATTTCATTTCCTTCCCCACCCTGACCCGTACCCCATAAGTCTTAGGTCCTGTTGAGACAAAAGAGTCGGCGTAAGCGTTGTCCCCATACTCGTCCTTGATCTCATCAGTGAGCTCGCCGAGGAACTCCCCAATATCGGGCATGTATTCACCCTCCCTCTCTGTGAATATCACGCTATCTGTATCGGCATACAATACTCTCCGCCCAAGAGAATGCAATAGACCCCAAAGTTTTATACGGGCGTAGGCTGTTGTGAAGCTGGCCACAGGTATGTTTGTAACCCTTGAGGTATCTGTGGCAAATTCAGTGTTGTTGTATTTCATTATGTAAGTATTACCTACATTCACGATCTCCATGACCTCTTTATCGGGAGCATTGGCATAATCCCAGACATCGCTATAACTTTGTGCCAAATGAATGCTCCCTCTGCCGGTATTCTGCGCAAATTTTCCCCATAGACTGTTTATACACAACTTTGCACTAAAGCGCTTGCCAGGATTCTTTACAATTTGGACACGATCAAGTTGTATACCTTCGCGGTCGCGGTAACGTTGAATATAGGCTGACTTTTCATCTTTGGTATCAACTCCTCGCGGATACCCTGATGCCTCAACCTTATCCTTCAAAAATGCGTTTATATATGGTGTGAAAAGGTTGGGTAGCTTCTGAAACCTCCACACCTCATGTATCTTCAGTATTCTATAACCATGGCGTACGGCTAGGGCCAGCTCAGGACTTGTATATACGCCTCTGATCTTACGCTGGTGGGGTATATGGCTACATTCGCCGTTATCCTCTTCCGCGCACTTCACGCACAGGGGAAACATGAGCTTGTCGTCGATAACGACAGGTAAGATCGGCATCCATAAATTGCGTGGGGGGAGTACGTCTACGAAAGAGAGCCCAAAGTAACGATCATTCAAATTTTTTGAAAATTCATTGATGGAGGGTAGGCTAGGTCCCACCAGTTCTCAGGAGTGCCCACGGGGTACGGACTGCTCTTCATCACGTATGGGTATAAAGAACAGAAATCGTAGTAATGGAGCTTCACGCCCTCCGTAGGTGGAAAGTATAGTCTGAAAGGATTTGTACGTCCTCCAAACAAGCTATCACCACATTTGAGAGGATCCAGCACCATTGAACGCTTGATCGTGTTTATTTCCTCACGGTACACCTCGTCTGTCTCCATCCGTGCATCATATTCATGCTCCCACAAGACTTTGTGAGTGAACTGTGATCCTATAAGTTGATCGCGGGTGCGGGTCGATGCAAGACAGTCGGCAGGAGATCTACCGTGGATATCTCCGGTGATTCCGCACTCAGGACGGGGGCATCCATGCCACCAGCAACCGTTAAAGGAGTACACAGTCTTCACACCAGTGACACGGTTTTCATTTAACCCATCAACCCAAAAAACACGTCCATTAATCTTAATGGGTACTTCACCCGTGTTGCGGGCGTGCTTTATGTATACACCTGTCTGTTGCTGTAGGTGTATGAGCCAGTAAATAGCCTTGTGCCCGTAACTGCGGGATTGTTTTTCGGTGAATAATGGCTAAGGTGTCTTTAGGCATGAAGTATTCTTGAACCCGTGAAACATAATGATGCGATGGTGGTTGCGACTTGCAGTGGATCGCATTTGAAACGGCTATGTACATCCTTCTAAAGGCCTGGAAACATACTCTAAGCACGCGCACATCATTCACGCAATAACGCTTCCATTCATCACTATATTATAAGGGTTACTTTCATTAAAACTGTCGTAGTATCGATCAAAGTCTTCACGTTCATCCATACAGTCAAAATATGTTTTGGGGGGTGGTGGGCCTACGTAGTTTAAAGTCTCGCTGGTGAGGAAAGTGTAAGGGAAGTATCCTTTGGAAACTTCAGCTGCTACTCCCATCACCTTGGGTAGCTTTGCTAATTTACAAGGTGTGAATAATAAAGTATCTTTAAATTGTACATTGCCTCTTATCTGCATCTGGTATTAATTTGTTGCCTCTTTTCAATAGATCCCTGTAATATCTCAGAGGATTCGTGTTCAAGCAACTCCTTATAAAGGAACTGCGTGTCAAACTTTTCCCCGTTATGGGCGAGAATATACAGTCATTTTTTTTGAACTTGTCGGCTAACTTGACAATATGGATACAAATAGTTTCACAGGACTATCGCGGACATTCGTTCTAAAACGTTTGTCCGTTTTACCGCATTGGGGCACTCGTCACATTCGATACCCATACACTCATCACAGATGGTCTGGCTCACAAGTAAATGTGGAATTACCTCTTTGGTTTCAGCGTTCGTATATGTTTTCTATATCGTAGTATACAGTTATACAAGGGTTATTTTTAGGCTTAGCATCTTTCATATAACAACCATGCTTTACTCCATCCGCCTTATATTCCTCCTGGCATGTAGGACAGTGAATTACGTCACACTTGTGCTTAAATTTTCCCCAATTATCCATTGTGTGAAACATACCACATTCACAGATTCTCATTTTCCTGCACGTGCCAATTGATTTATGGAAATCAAAAAGCTATTATTGAAAAATGTGCGTCTACACACATCACAGTCTCTCTTCTCAGCTTCAACTACACGGCTTTCACATTTGGTGCTTTTACACTGCTCACATACCATGTGACATTCATTACAATGTCTCACTATATCATCCGCAAACTCGAGGCATCCCTTACACAAATCATGAGTCTCCCATATTTTCGACTTTGTCATAACTCGCGTAAAGCCACCTTATATTACGGATGGGGAGATACGTTGTCCCTGACAATCCTAAAATAAGTAGGGTCTGTACGATCTCTCACACAGCTTTAAAAACATACACAGTCCTACGACGAACATCCAACCCAAATACAACTATGCGGACATTCATTTCCTGTTCTACCCTTCTCAGCTCTTCAGGCCCATATTACAGTCAAATTCAGTTTCACAGTCTACAGCTAGTTACGGGCCGTTCACGACCGGTAGGCAGCCAAATTTTTGAGCCCGTGTATTTTGTACAGTAAACATGTTAGCCAAGACACTGCTATAAAGCCGCAACCACGATCGACGTTTATATGCCGTCCATAAATAGCTTGAGAATTGAGTTAAGAGTGTACGGTATGGCACTATGACCCGCAACACGGAATACACGGTCAATATTTACCGTGAAGTTGTCCATATTAAAGGCTATACTACTTTGGGCGGCTTGCATTATACGTCCTAATATATATTCTACATCTTCAGCCGCCAAACGTCTAAATGGCACTATCACCCAATAATCGTCTACATCACCGTCATCTGACCCGAATCCAAAGGACAGACTCGTCCTGACTTCACGCTCGTCGCGCTTCTGAAGAGCAAACTCTATAATACGCTGTACAACCCAGCGTAGCCCGCGCTCAATTCCATTGTTATACATGGCTCTAGGGTCGACCCTGACTCTATACCGATTTCTAGTCAAGGCTGGGGTGGGGGCTGCGGATCGCACCAATTCGAGCGTTATAGCATCCTCAACAGAACGGGGGGCGGTGGATGAATTAGGGGGTATATTAGCGGAAGGTGCTGCTGGGGGGGCCTGTTGCGTAGGAGGTTGATGGTTGGGGCTCTATTATCGTAGACTTAACAGAACGGTGGGCGGCGGATGAATAAGGGGGTATATTAGCGGGAGGTGCTGCTGGGGGGCTTGTTGCGTAAGAGGTTGAGGGTTGGGGACCTATTACTGGTGCAACAGGCGCGTATTTCGGGCGCTTTATACCTGACGTGGGGTTCTCATACCTCCGCTTTGGACGTACTACCGGTATCGCTGGTGAGGGTTCGTTGGCAGGGGAGGAGATCACAACTACACTGTCGTCGAGGTCATCCGTAATGTCAATGATGGGATGCTCTACCTCATCGTCATTCACTGTTCTGTGGGAGAAGAAAGCAAAATATAAGGAACAGCACTCAAAATTTGTATTATTTTGTAAATGACCCACTTAGGAGTGTGACGTGTTAGAAATGGACTCTGTAGAAAAATTCAGATTCACGAGTCCATCCACATGTATTATATCTGGACCTACAGGATGTGGTAAAACTGTGTTTATGCTTAAAATCGTTAAAGAAAAGGGAGAGATGTTCTCGAAATTTGTGCATAAAGTTATATTGTGCTATTCGACGTATCAATCAGTGTTCAACGAGTACCAAGATGATATTTTGTTCCACAAAGGCGTATAAGACGTTAATTTGTTAAAGGGAAATGAACATACAATCATTGTAATTGACGATCTCATGTTGGAGATGGATAAAACGTTTGCCGAGACATTTACAGTATTCTCCCACCATCTTAACATAAGCGTGTTTTCATCAATCAGAATCTATTTTTCAAAAATAGATACATGCGCGATGTGTCGTTAAATACGCAATATCTAGTCTTATTCGCGCAACGTAGAGATGTATCACAAATTGGGGTATTAGCCAATCAAATGTTCCCGAATCAGCGTAAGGAGTTTTTGGAAGTTTATAAAGAAGCTACAAGCACGCGTTACGGATATTTGCTTTGCGACCTTCATCCGCGAAACACGTTTAGAGTGCTTCTGCGAACGAATATATTTCCAAACGAGCCTGAAACGGTGTATATTCCAGAATGACAAAGAGACTAAAGAAATACCGTGAATTAATAAAAATCTATCATCGACTGCCCCGGGCAATGCAGCAGATGTTTATTAAAAATATCGATGCCGACTTTTTAAAATGCATCTGTGAAATCTGTCTCAACGTTATAAATTGCAATGTATCAATGAAAACCCATCAGAAGGCTCGCCTACGCCGCTACAAGAACATAATACGTGCACTCGCTCGTAAAAGTCAAACTGTAGCGAAGAAAAAACGAATTATTGTACAAACAGGAGGGTCATTTCTCCCCATCTTATTTTCAGTTTTGGGTCCTTTACTGACTAGATTAATATAATGAAGAAAGTGGTAGTGATTCCTCACGAGGTGTACGCTTCACTGCAAAGGAATCCAGACACGGATCTAGATCCCCGTAAAAGCAGACTTAAAAGAATGGAAAGCGAATTGCTAGCTCTATTAAACAGTGAAAAAACACCTGATGAGAAAAGAATCTTATACCAAGAAGCTCTGCAGAAATTTCTTCACGAGTACGAAAATTATAAGAGCCCTACAGAGATTCCTGTGGTTATTAGGCACAGCACGGGGGACGATGGACATGGCGACATAGGGTCTGAGCCCGACGATACAGCTGACCAACCAAAAAGATTAGCCACACAACATATCGAACATGTATTAAAAAGCACCCTCCCACATACATTGAGGAGTAAAGGCTTAAGTCTTTATAATCTATTGAATGAGGATCCCGCCATACAATGGACCGATACAGGCGAGATCATTGTGGAAGGATCAAAGGTACAGGGATCGAATATCGTAGACATTGTCCATGATCTGGTGAGAAAGTGGGATAGGCCATCACCATCAGGCTGGAAGCATATTAAAGCAAGACTACAACAAATAAATGTCCCTAAAACGTTGATAGGAAATCTGAACAGGTTAAAAGACTTGGAACATGCAACGCATGTGACACAATTGAAGACGCCGTCACCCCCGGCGGTAACACCTTTGAAGAGGAGCAAGAAGAGGTTAAACCATCCCTACCCACGTGCCTCTAAAATACGCAAATGGCTAACGTATTAACTAAACGCTATTATGACGTTTCTAACCCATCCTCTTACGGCGGCGTAGATAGATTGTACATAAGTGTTTACGGAGTAGGAAAAAAAGATGTTGAAAGATTTTTGAGGGAGCAGGACGCTTATACGCTTCATAAGCCTGTGAGAAAAAGGTTTAAAACAGCCAAGACAACGGCTTCCTCGATTGACTCTATTTGGCAAGCAGATTTAACAGACATGCAAAGGTATTCTGTGTATAACGATGGTTACCGCTACATTCTATTCATAATAGACGTATTCTCTAGATATCTGTGGCTAGTTCCTCTGAAAAATAAATCACCTGAAACAGTTGCTAAAGCCACCAAAACGCTAATGTTAAAAGAAAACAGGGTTCCTGGCTATTTTTGTACGGATATGGGGAAGGAATTTATAGGCCGTGCTTTTCAGAACATGTTGACAGAGTTTAATATCAGCTATTACACAACCAATTCTATACATAAGGCTTCTTTAGCTGAAAGAGTTCAGCGCACCATAAAGGAACGCATGCACCGTTATTTTACACATAAAAACACATACAGATTTCTAGACATTCTGGAATCATTGGCATCATCCTACAACCGCTCACACCATCGCACGATTGGGACAACACCTAACGAAGTTTTAGAAAGAGGTACGCTCCCGAGAAGAGATGGATCACCACCACCACCACCACACTCTGCGCGCTTCAAAATCAATGATTATGTAAGGCTGTCGCGTTCGGGGAATAAATTCGCAAAGGGTTTTGAGCAAGGATGGACACGCGAGATTTTTAAAGTTAGGGCTGTCAGACCTAAAGGTGAGATAATGATGTATTACATTGAAGATTTGAATGGGGAAGAATCTCAGGAGGTTTTTACCGCGAGGAGTTGCAGAAAGTTGCGTTTAATTTAGAAAAAATGTGTTTAAAATTGAGAAAATTTTAGGAAGCAAAGGTTCAGGAAAGAGAAAAATGTACCTGGTGAAATGGCTAGGGTACCCAGAAAGCTTCAACACCTATATAAAAGCTGATGCAATAATGAAGCTTAAATAGTATGCAACATGGCTCCTAACCATTTCTACGTCACACTCCCGTCCTCCTCGTCCCTGTCTGTACACTCTAACAACACACTAGCCAACTTTGTAACAGAGCTCCACAAGCACATTGAATTGGGTCGTGATTCGTATGAGGTGGGGATATGCGAAATTCAGCTGGACACCATCTTTTTAAATATTGAACATAAAGAAACCGTTTTTACGATTCTTAGAGACATTGACGAGTGTGAAAAAGCTGGGGTAGCTATGGATGAAACTATGCGTATCGCTCGGACTAAGGTTGCACGGTATTACAGTACAGAAGTAAGACTAGGACCGGGTCAATATGGTTCGGCCGAGGATGTTGTGAGAGGCTTAAACGTAAGTTTAAGAAACTCAAACCTTACGAATGATTTAGTATACGAAATCGTAAACAACCCTGCACATACACTAATCCTAAAATCAAAGACTAACAGACGTATTAAAGACCATAGAAAGTTCCAAATTCTAACCAATGGCCGATATAGCGCAGCCTTCCAAAGAGACACATTTCACGAGACACAGCATGACTTGTCCAGATTAATGTATCAATTGAACATGGAGGAATTGGCTGAAAGGTCCCCAGACATGTGCTATATTTACAGTAATATAGTGGAGCACCAGTTTGTTGGGGATACCCAGGCACGCCTGCTGCGCATTGCTCACATCCCCAACCATAGAGGAAGGAGTTTGAGTATTACATATGACAGACCCCATTATGTGAATGTCGCAACTAATTTAATAACCAATATCTCAATATATATAAGAACGATTGAGGGTGAAAACTTCCCATTCGGTAACGGGAGCTTAACAGTGAAGCTACACTTTCGACGCACTGAGTTATAATGGATAGAAAGCCTTTCACCGTCTATCGAGGAGTGCGTTACCAGCGCGGTAGTGGACTTGGGTCCATTTTTTCATCCATACTACGTACGGCTGTTCCTTTGCTGAAGAGGGGTGCCAGATACTTTGGAAGGAAAGCGCTACAATCAGGTATTAACACTGCAGAAGACATATTGGCCGGGGCTAAACCTAAAGAGGCTCTAAAAAAACATTTAAAGCGTACACGGGACGAAATCATCAAAGATGCAAAGAGAAAAATGCGTGGTGGCGGGAAGAAGAAGAAGCGGGCTGCCCGGAAGAAGGGGGTCACGTGGTATTAAACGTAAAAGGCTATCAAAAAAGAAGTGCTGTAAACGAATGAAACCTATGGTTGACCACTTTTTTGACTGATATAAGCTGAGGACATTGATCTCATGAATCATAGTTTGTTTACCACTTGTCGAGAGAGGAGTCACTATTTCGCCATGGCACGCTTCATCCACCCATGTAGTTCACAATGCTGTAAATCGGAGCTTTCCCTTTTTGAGCTACCTCCAACCCAAGTTTCTATGGAACACAGTGACTTTATTACAATTAACCCTTTAAACACAATTAGTTCCCCGAGTGCACCTATAGAATTCGTGATACCCAGCTCAGGTCCTTACTTTTTTGATCCAAGCTGTGTGCACATGTACGCTAAGCTACGTATAGCCCATTCTGATGGAACGGTCTGCGATGACAAATATGTTGTATACCCTGAAACAAACTTTCTGCACTCCATATTCAACCAGTGTGACGTATATTTAAATCAGACCAACATATCGGCAGGCACGGGGTACTATCATCTACGAGCCTATCTGGAAAATGTCCTCAACTTTTCCAAAGAAGCGAAGGCTACCTTTTTAAGTGCGGAGGGATATTATCAAACTAAAGATGAAAATAGTATAAAGGACAAATTTAAAAATTCTAAAAAGAAAATATACGAGTGTTTTGGACGGTTGCACACAGATTTCACTTTCCAGGAGAAGTTGCTTGTGAACGGGGTGGATATGAAAATAAAGCTCACCCGCACGAGTCCTGAGATCTGCTTAAATCTGGATGCGGATCAAGAAGAGGGTGCAAAGCCCGTTGTGGTTCACATTATGGACACATACCTCCGCGTACGGCGAGTGAAATTAAGTTCACCAAAACAACTAGAAATTGAGAAAAATTTACTAAACGCTGCAGTGAAATATCCTATTAACAGAGTGCAGATCAAACTATATACGGTTCCTGCAGGGTTGGCATCGAAGCAGATAGAAAACATTGCCCTGGGAAATCTTCCTAAAAGGATATTAATCGGCATGCAGGACCACGCTTCGGTGAATGGAAAATATAAAAAGAGTGCCTTTAAATTCGAGAATTTCAGATTTAAAAATATAACTCTATACGTTAATGGCACTGCTTTGGGTGGAACAATGGGTACGGACTATTCATCAGACGCTGTGTTACCTCTTTGTGCCAGAGCCTATAGTAATCTGACCCATATTGCAGGTGATTGTGATGAGCTTGGTAACGGGGTAACGCAGGAAGAATTCATTGATCAATTTAACCTTTATCCATTTGACATTACACCTGACTTATCTGCTAGCGTAAATACCCATTTAACCCCACAGCAGAGCGGAAACATCTCAGTGCGGCTGGAATTCGCCAAGCCTATAGACGCTCCTATTAGTGTACTAGTATATCTCGAATCGCAAGCCCTAATAGAAGTAGATAGATTTAGGAGCGTTATCACTGACTTTTAAAATGGATGCTAATACACTTCAGAAAGTAATGGAGCGAGTCACACGTTCCAAATTTATCGGCGTGTTTGCGAAGAATGAAACATTGAGTTTGCCAAGTACGCGAGAATGCGGTAGTCTTATTGTGAACACAGATGTCATCGGTAATGAAGGGATTCACTGGATCGCTGTCTATTTTAAAAATAGACAGCGCCTGTACTATTTTGATTCACTCGGTACACAACCCTGGAGTGACCCTATTATTGTAAAATTTCTCGCTCAGTTACATATTCCCGAAGTTGTATGGAACCCATTTCGCATACAAGGATATTTTACTAATGTTTGCGGAATGTACTGCGTCTCATTTCTCATGCATATGTCAAATGATAAAGAATTTATAAATTTTTTAAATTTATTTGACCCGTGTCACACTCGCCGAAACGATGAAATGGTATGCAGACAGATAAAAATCCGTTTTCCAATTGTACGTACTCGTTGTATATTATAATGTTTTTGTTCGTATATTTGTAACGATATATTCTGAAGTTGTTTATTGTACTGATTTCTTTCATTTAATAAATTTATGAAAATATATTGTGTCTTCTTATCCCAAAAAGATCGAAAAACACTTACATTATTTCGGTGTGACATTGTTGACTGATCAGTATATCCTCCGTATTCCGAGATTCTTCAAAAGATTGTATAACACGTGTCAAATCCTCATCGGACCTTAAAGGAATAATGTTCATTCTTTTAAAACATATACAGAGTATACAGACAGATCCCCATTATGTGAAGATATCTTTGGTTCGAGGAATAACATTGATTGCCATAAAAAATTTCGATTTTAGCATAATGGGGATAACCAAATAACATTGATTGCCATAAAAAAATTTTGCGAGTATCTATTTGACGAGATACTACAACTCTCCATATATATATATAAAACGAATTATAGACACTCACATTTCTATGGTAGTCCCCTGCGTCGGGTTGTAAGGAGCGTCACTGCAAATATCTTCAACGGTTTGCGTTGGAAATAATTCGCCACGGTCAATCGCATTGAAAAGACTAATTGCGGTTAATGCTGCAGTATCACTTTCTTCATACAATTCCGGGGAGACGTACAGGTCCATGGTGGTGGATGTGTGACATTGCTGACTGTTCAGTATATCCTCCGTATTCCGAGATTCTTCAAAAGATTGTATAACACGTGTCAAATCCTCATCGGACCTTAAAGGAATAATGTTCATTCTTTTAAAACATATACAGAGTATACAGACAGATCCCCATTATGTGAAGATATCTTTGGTTCGAGGAATAACATTGATTGCCATAAAAAAATTTCGATTTTAGCATAATGGGGATAAGAGGTAAAACCAAATAACATTGATTGACATAAAAAAAATTTTTGGCGAGTATCTATTTGACGAGATACAACAACCCATCCATATATATATAAAATCGAATTATAGACACTTACATTTCTATGGTAGTCCCTTGCGTCGGGTTGTAAGGAGCGTCACTGCAAATATCTTCTACGGTTTGCGTTGGGAATAATTCATCACGGTCAATCGCGTTAAAAAGACTATTGTCGTTAATGCTGCAGCGTCACTTTCTTCATACAAGTCTGGGGAGACGTACAGGTCCAAGGTGGAGGGAATGATTATTCACTGACGCGAAAATAGCTACTGTTACTCCCAACTGAAAAATAGCCCCTTTTATATGCACAATCGCCAAGCTCCGCCCCAAAAGACCAGATGTTCGTAGTGATTGGCTGCCGGTGTAGCTGGGTGGAGCTATGACGTGTACCAATCCGCTATAACGGGATCGGACGAGTAACATATATATATAAAATCGTGTTTCTTGTGAATAAATTATAGACACTTACATTTCTATGGTAGTCCCTTATATTATATTTTTACTTACAAGTTATTTCCAATTCGGCGAGAAATTACACTAGGGTACAACGAAAACTATTTGGTGTTTCTTATAGAACTTTTGATGCTGATTCAGGTTTCAGAATTTCCTATCCCCCATAGTTTTCGAGAAATAATCATAATAATCGTGTATATTTGTCAACCCTTATATATATATATATATATATATATATATATATATATATATATATATATATATAAACACAGATGGAGTCGATGTAGACAATGCAGGTCCTAATTATCTCGATGAAATAGTGAGCAATCGACGAGATGTAAATCTGAATCCACGTTAAACTGTGGGTCTAAGGCGGCGTGAAAACCTTTCCAATTCGGCACAAACTCTGCCATTTTAAGGATGGTTTAACTGCAGCACTATAAATGTTAGTTTAAATGAAGAGGCTAACTAAACACTGCATAAATAAACACTAAAATAAAATTAAATGTTATAATATGAAAAATAAATAATATATATATATATATATTTACATATACCTATCATAAGATGTTTAAAAGAATGTATATATATATATAATTATAGTAAACTTATGTCAAGATAAACTAGTTATCTATAAAAACCTAATTGGTTTTCTATAATTCTGTTTTCTATGGTTGGCTGAATTATGTGTAGGCTAACTACGTTATTTGTTTCGTCGGATTGTGTTTTGGCTAATTTCAAGTTTAATGAAGTTCAAGTTAATGTTATATTTGATTCTAATCGTTAAACACTATATACATCTATTGTAAAACACTATATACATCTATACATCTATAGTGAAACACTATATATATCTATTTATCTATCTTAAAAAATTATAAAATATTTATCGTTTAATTTTGCTCATGTTGCTTGCAAAGTAAATACATTTCAAACTTGTTTTAAATAAAGAAAAATAAATAATATATATATATATATATATATATATATATATATATATATATATATATATACCTATCATAAGATGTTTAAAAGAATGTGTATATATATAATTATAGTAAACTTATGTCAAGATAAACTAGTTATCCATAAAAACCTAATTGGTTTTCTATAATTCTGTTTTCTATGGTTGGCTGAATTATGTGTAGGCTAACTACGTTATTTGTTTCGTCGGATTGTGTTTTGGCTAATTTCAAGTTTTAAATGAATTGTTTCGTAAATTTTCATTATTCGTGACTTAAATATTTATAATAAAAATTAAGTGTGTAAAAATTATTTATTTAATAAACAGAATTTAATTGGATTAACTACCGTCGTATATATTGTGGTACACTATTTAAATGGATGATTAATATATGGTTTTTGCTATCTGGGACACATGGCGCTATCTGGAATACATTGCGCTATCTGGCAACTCAGCCAGAATAGAGGTTTATAAAAGACCGAGAGACGACTGACGGAGTCATTCAAGCTCGGCTCCCAGCCGAGCAAGGACCTCTGGTCCTTCTCTTTCTGGCCCTTTGGTAAAACCACTTAGAGGCCTCTTAGGTTAGGTAAACGAAAATAACTTGGGGGAGAACTCCGCCTCCAAGTTGCATGCCTTGCAATCAAAGGCCACTACTCTCTCTCTCTATCTCTCTCCTGCAGGTGTCTCTCTCTCTCTCTCTCTCTCTCTCCTTCAGGTGTCCCCCCCTCCTTGGCTCAGCCAACTGGCTGATTAGGAGCCTATAAAACAACGCCTACTCGGCTGAAGTCTTAATATGCACTTGGCTCCTGCCACGTGAACACCTCTCCTCCTTTCTCTCCTCCTTTCTGGCCCTTTGGGGGGAATAGCTTGGGGGAGAACTCCGCCTCCAAGTTGCATGCCCCTTGCAACCCCGGTTGGCAACAAAGGCCAGTACTCTTTTTTTTCTTTTTTGGGGTATTTTTTTTCTCTTTTTTTTCTTTTTTTTTGCACCCCCCCTTTGCAACACCCCACCCCCCTTTGCAACATTACGTAATCACTTGCAACATTCTTGCACTCTACCCTTTTTCGGCTATACTACTCACACTCTACAGTACTGTAGTTTCGAACCAAAACGGGTAGGAATCACCCTATAGTATCGAAGTCACCGGTAGGAATCACGCTATAGTAGCACCTAATAAATTACTCGAATGGGTGGAAATTTGACAAATGAACTTTAAAAAAGATAAATGTAAAACGTTGCATATCGGTAGAAACAATGTCAAAGAAAAGTATTTTATGCGAGACAAGACATTAACAAGTGTTACGGAAGAGAAAGATTTAGGTATTATTGTTGCTGATACGCTTCAACCGAGTAAGCAATGTATCGAAGCGATCAGAAAAGCAAATAGAATCTTAGAATTTATTGGTAGATCATTTGAGTTTAAGTCGGAGAAAACAAAACATTATATAATTTCTTAGTACGCCCCCACCTGGAATAATGCGTTCAGTTCTGGTCCCCATATTTACGACAGGACATAGACAGAATGGAGATTGAGCAGCGACAGGCTACTAAGATGATTCCCAGACTTAGAAACAAATCATACGTTGCCCGTTTAGAAACGTTAAATTTATTTTCACTTGTAAAAGACGTATTCGAGGAGATTTAATCCAGGTATTTAAAATAATTAAAGGTTTTAATAATGTCGACGCTAAAAAATATTTCACCTTCAGAAATGCAGATAGAACTCGCGGGAATGGTTTCAAATTAGTGGGTAAACATTTTAATTCTAATGAAGCTAACCATTTTTTTCTTCAATCGTATACAGGCAGGCCCCGTTATATGCGATTCCGATATACGCGAAATTCAATTTAATGCGAGTTGTACATTGGCACCAATTCTTATTTAATGCGAGTATCAAATTCAATTTAGCGCGATTTTTGACGCCAATATATACGAAACATACATATTCGCATACTATATATGTACGGTACGCACGTACTTACGTACTGTTCACACAACCTGTACTCAGTATCGCTGTTGTTTCCATGCTGTGCACATCGTTATATTTGGCATAAGTATACGTACACTTACAAACCCCCATTCTAAAAGATGAGTTGTAAAAGAAAGAGTGAAGCTAAAAGTGAAAATCCTAAGAAGAAATGGACAATGAAACTGTTCAAGAATTGCTACAATCTCATGACGTAGAACTTAATAAATCTAGACAAGCAGCGTGCATACGAAGAAGAACCTAACCACGATGATGAAAATTTAGTTGAACCTGTAACAAAGGAATTTACAATTAAAGAATTCGACGGATTGTTTCGTGACTTGGAATCTATGAAACAAAAAATAATGGATGCAGATCCTAATCTTGAGCGTGGGATGGAAGTTCGTCGATCATTAGAAAATGCGGTTCGCTGCTATCGAGTCATGTATCAAGAGAAAAAGAAAGGAACATTGAAGCAACAAACACTTTAAAATATTTTGTAAAGAAATAAAATAACTTTCATGCATTTTTTACTTGCACATGCTGGTGCACTTTGATAAATTTTTATAACTGAAAACTGTCTCATACGTCTAGTACACATATATTTCGTTCTTTATTTACATTTATTTCAAAATTAAAATGTCAAAACATACAAAAAACATTTTTATCCTTAATTTTTTAAATTGTTGGCAACAATCTCGTATTTTACATAGGTTACTTGTTTCGATATATGCGATTTCGCTTTATGCGACGTTTTCCGTGCACGCATTACTCGCATATAACGGGGCCTGCCTGTAGTTAATTTGTGAAATGGATTGCCAGCCAGCGTAGTTCAAAGTAATTCGATGAATCCTTTGAAAAGAGATTAGATGCTTATCTTTCCTTAAACCCCCAGTTAGAAGCATTTGTTAACGCGTAGAATATTGTAGAATTTTCACTCGGATTCCCTCCTCTTTACTTTAAAATTTTCACTTTATCTTTAAATTTCTTTCCTCTCTTTCAACCTCTTTTCTCCGCTTTGCTTTAAAACCTTCACTCGTCTCTAAATTTTCTTACTTCTTTTAACCTTCCTTCTTAAACGGAGAGCCTCGTAGAGACCAGCCGGTCTGTTGCTGTTTGGTGTCCTTTGTATTCCTTTGTATTCTTTGTAATAAAATTCTTAGCAAAATACGATATCCTAGCAGAAACGCAATTTGGATTTAGAGAAGGCCAGACCACAAAAGACGCTAACAACATGATATTAAGAAATATCTATAAAAGCCCAAACTATAAAAAACGCGCACTCTTACTTTTCTTCGACCTATCGAAAACCTTTGATACGCTCTCGCATGATATCTTACTCGATAAATTAAAGACACGTGGCAAAAGGGGAAATATGCTAAATTAGTTTGTCATATCTCTCTAATCGTCACCAGTATGTTAAAATAAAAAAACACTTAAGCAGAATATGCTGTAATGGAAAGTGGGGTTTCGCGAGAATCTGTCCTTGGACCCTTACTTTTCATAATGCGTGTAAATGATATTTATTGATCAACAATATTAAACTATTCAGTATGCGGACGATACAACACTCACTTCTACGCACTACGATATCAACTTCCTAATGACTGACGTGAACAGGCAATTAGATGATGTCTATAAATGGAAGTATGCGAATAAGCTTTTGCTGAATTTGACAAAATCATCGCATATGATTGTAACTAAAAAACCTGCAATCGCGCACCCTCCATTAATAATTGGAAACACTCCTCTTGCAAAAGTAAAGGAAGTTAAAGTTCTTGGCATAAAGTTAGATAACAAATTAAATTTCAAAAGCCAGCCACAACATATTAAGTCGAAAATATTTAGATTTCTCTACATAATATTTAAGGTAAAAAAAAACAACTCCCCAAAATGCCCTCCTCACACTATTACTCATTTATTCATCCACACTTACAATATGAAGTCACAACATGGGGTTGTACGAAGAATTATATACGATATTCGCTAGAAGTAATCCATAAAAAATGTTTCCGAACTCTCTCAAACAATGATAACGCACACTCATACCTTTCCAATGTTCAAGGATTTAAATATTTTAAAACTAAATGACTTGTATAAACTTACTGTCGGTATCATTTTGTATAAAGTTGCTAATAACAGAAACTATACTTCGCCAATTCGCAGGGCAATTACCCTCCCGTCACACCATCCATAATCATGATACAAGGCTTCCCAATGATTTCATACATAAACCAAATTATTCAATGCAAAATGAAGGAAATGTTCTCTCCTACAAAGTAATAGATTTTTGGAACGCTATACTTATAAATGTCAGACAAGCGCCACCATTAATTTCATTTCGCAACTCACTAAAGAAACACTTTATTAACTCCTATTAATGTATGTGAGTATATATATCTATTGCAATTCGTAAATATTACTAAACAAAGAAAATCACCTATTATATATGCAAAATTCACAATCTTAAATCGGGTGCAATCACAAGTTATATGAAAATGAAAATGAAAAAGTTTATTGGTAGACCGTAGTCCATATGACAAATATTAATAATGCAATACTGTGATTTGTGATTCGCTCTCTATTTCAAGAGTAAATTTTATAGAAGGTAAAATGTTATTTAATCGATCTAAAATGTTAAAATTATCACAATGTGGCGGTAAAATGGCAAAGACATCATCCACATACCGAAACCAAATTACAGAGGGATCTAAAAATATTAAGCTCTTCTCAAAAAGCTCCATAAAAATGTTATTTGGCCGAAAGTGGCCGAAAGAGGGGGGGACATACCTAATCCCTCAATTTGACGATAATAAGAGTTGTTGAAGCTAAAATAAGAACAAGATTTTAATTAGGCATCGACCGGTGGTTGTATCGGTATCGGTATCGGGTGACTCATTACCGCTCTACAGTATATAAAGCGAGCCCGTAACCATCGCGGCGTCATTTCCTCAGTTCGCAAGTTGTGAATCAGTTCAACAGTGTGTAATAATTTTTTTGTAAATTTGTTAACTACCGGTATAAATTTATTCGCTTTTGCTTTAGTGAGAGTGACAATGCCAAGCATTGTATGGAAGTTCTTCACTGCTTCAAGCACTAATGGAAAACAGGCGATCTGCAATTTGTGCGGTGTCTCTGTCTCTCGTGGAGGAACAAGCGCAAGTACCTTCTCTACATCGAACCTGAGGAGTCACATCAACAAGCACAAGATTGAGTTTGATAAAGCCAATAAGAGTCAATGTACAACTTCTGCTACTAATTCTGTTGAGTAGATTCATGAAAATCTGTAAAGTGATTCTTCAAACATTCTCAGAGAGAATTCGCAGTTGCTCAAAGCCCCAACATCCTAGTGGCCCCAAAAATGATGAATTCAATAAAAATTTAGGAAGTCTAAATACTTGTTGTTCTTAATGTATGTTTCGGGTCCCTAATATTTCTATTAACACTGTTGCTAGAGTGAAACAAAACTGAAACATTATTCCAATCAATACAGTGGGATAACTCTGACAAATGGACAAAAAGGGCACTGGACGACTATCCCGTTCTAACGGAATATTGATGCTGTTTTACACGCGTGTGCAAATCCTTTCCCGTCTGACCAATGTAAAAGGAATCACATTGTTTACAACCAATTTTATAGATAATGCATGAATTACTGGTAGAGCTATTTTTAACTATGATTTTTTCACAATATTGTTATATGAAAATACTACATTAGTATTCAAAAGTTTAAGTACATTAGCAATGCCTAAAAAGCCTGGGAAAAATGGAAGTACAAAAATATTCTTTGACAAAGTGCGAGTGTTATTATTCACGCGATAGAAGGTTCGTTTTGCCTTGTTAAGACACTACCTGCACACATCGTTTTGGAACTCATTAAACTTTGCATCAAGGACTGTAAATTCACTTTCAATAGCGAGTATTATCAACAAGTTTTTGGGATGGCCATGGGTAATCCTTTGTCGCCCCTCCTCTCCAATATTTATATGGAGTTTTTCGAAATTACTTACATTCCAAGAATCCTGGGGGTTGGCATCCCATGGTTGCGGTACGTCGATGATATTTTGTCTCTGGCCCATGAGGCGTGATCTGGATGACTTTCTCCTTCAGTTAAATGATCAAGTCCCCTCCATTAAGTTTACTTTAGAAGTGGAACAAGACAACGCAATCCCGTTTTTGGATGTGCGTGTACATAGGGAAAGCCCAGGTTTTAAGTTTATTATCTATCGGAAAAAAACAAACAATTTGTCCTACGTACACTTTTACTCCGGACATGACACCCCCATTAAGAAGGCCATATTTTCTTCAGTGTTTCTCTGCGCTCTTAGGATCGCCAGTCCGGAATACATGGATGCCGAATTAAAATAAATCAACGGTATTGGAAGTGATCTGTGCTACCCACCTGCGTTTATGGAATCTTGTCTTAACAAGGCAAAACGAACCTTCTATCGCGTGAATAATAACACTCGCACTTTGTCAAAGAATATTTTTGTACTTCCATTTTCCCCAGGCTTTTTAGGCATTGCTAATGTACTTAAACTTTTGAATAGTAATGTAGTATTTTCATATAACAATATTGTGAAAAAATCATAGTTAAAAATAGCCCTACCAATAATTCAGGCATTATCTATAAAATTGGTTGTAAACAATATGATTCCTTTTACATTGGTCAGACGGGAAAGGATTTGCACACGCGTGTAAAACAGCATCAATATTCCGTTAGAACGGGATAGTCGTCCAGTGCCCTTTTTGTCCATTTGTCAGAGTTATCCCACTGTATTGATTGGAATAATGTTTCAGTTTTGTTTCACTCTAGCAACAGTGTTAATAGAAATATTCTTGAGTCTGCTATTACACTGTGTAACACTGATTCTGTTTATATAGAACTTTTTATGTTTTTATATGTATTTGTGGACGCTGAGTCCAAATCTGGCCTTGGTTTGTGTGTATCATCAATGGTTTCAGAGATAATCCATTTTTCATGTTTTACCAGTATAATGTTATTATGGGCGCAGCAATATCAGAATAATCAGGAATTGTTGAGAACAATCGGGATGTTCGTTGACAGTTTCTTGCTCTAGAAATTGCCCGAAACTTCCACTGTGCTATATAAAGAAGAGCGCAGAGTCTGAGAAGTCAGTGAGTGTGAGCACACAAAGAAAGCAGGTTGTTTGTCTGATGGTTACCAGCACTGAGGTACTGTTTCTGTGCTTCTCTGTGCTGACGATTTGAGTGTTATTGATCCTTTTTTATTGCGAACATTATTTCAGTGTTGTGAATCAGAGCTGGGCACTTGCGTTTTTTTGCCCGTTTTTTTTGCGGTACTGCGGTACTGCGGTACTACTACCGCACTACCAAACCGGTACCGCATAACGCAGTACCGCAAAGGATCGCTGAAAGTACAGCAGTACCGCTACCGCATTCAAATTTCCCGCGGTATTTTCCGCGGTACCGACCAACACGGTAGTACCGCAGTACCGCAGTACCGCAAAAAAAACCGCAAGTGCCCAGCTCTGTTGTGAATACATCTTTTTTTTGGAATCTGTAATCTGTTGCAGATTTAATAACTCTTCTCTCTATATCTGCAGGTTATGATTAATGTAGTACAGTTTGGTAAAGAGAATGGCAACTAGAGCTTGTAAACACTCGCCGGATATATTCTGCTACGTTTGTGGGTATTACATAGGCCCCAAACACGTATCGCACAAGATTGTGAAAGGCATCAAGTTCTGGATCGTGTATCGGCTCTATTTTGGTATGCCTATGGGTGACCAAGATAAGCCCTGGGCCCCATATGATCTGTGGAAGCTGCCGCTCCACACTTGAAGGGTGGCTGCGGGGAGTACTCAAGGCAATGCCCTTTGCGGTACCCAGAATATGGAGAGAACCAAAGAGCCACCACGACGATTGCTACTACTGCATGGTAGATGTTTCTAAATACAGGAAAGTTAAAGGAAGGCAGACTCTTCAGTATCCAAGCATAGCGTCGTCCATAGCTCCTGTACCACATGGCGAAGGTCTTCCAATACCACGTCCACCAGAACATGTATCTGTCCATTACTTTACCTTCTGCATTTACAGACTGTGGGTCATTATGTGTCGATTTTTCTTAGTGCTGATGCTCTTCTACATATATAGCCAGGGCCGGATCTAGAAGTTGCGAGGCCCTAGGCAGATCTAGAAATTGCGAGGCCCTAGGCCTATATATATGAAAATATGGACTTAATTATCGGTACTATACCAGCAATATTAGAATCCCGCATAGACAGAACTATGCCAGCACTTAAAATTAAACCAAACCAAAATAATCACGCATGGAAATTGTATAAGAAATATAAATAAACCATACAAATAAGTATAAATTATAATATGAATCAAGATTTGGGTGCTCCTTTAGTATGCGGTCTACAAATTCTGCCGCACTCTACTTTTTTCAAAGTGCAGTCTACAGGTTTTTTTCGTTAAATTTGTGCTTGCTCACGCATTCTGCCGCTCTTTTTTTTTCGCTAAATGACTCACTCACATGACTTAGACCCTATTTGACCTTGAAATTCAAAATGATTGTTTAACATCAGTAGCTTGAGAAATTTGAAGCAGTAAAGTTGTAAACAATTCAATTGCCGGTGCTACTATAGTATGCGGTCTACCTACGATTGGTTAGGTTTAGTCAAGATATTTTCGTTAAAACTAACGAAAATATCATGACTAAACCTAACCAATCATCAAGGGCGACTGACATTGGGATGTAAACAAGCAATTAGTAAACAAGCTAAGAAGGTATACTTACATTTAAACTTTTTGTTTTTAACTTTTCAATAAATTTTTTTCCTTACATTTAAACTTTTTATGTTTTTAACTTTTCAATAAATTTTTTTCAAGTAAGATTGTCATTTCAACCTTCTTTAACTACATTTAAAAAACAAATTGGTGTAGACCGCATACTAAAGTGTGAATTTGTCTGTAGACCGCATACTAAAGGAGCACCAAGATTTGTATCGAAAATATAAGACAATGATTTCTAAGATTTATATAATATTATAGGTAATGACTTTCCATAGTATACAAACGTTTTTCATATGTGATGTATAAGAGATGTTGACATTTCATTTTTTATAATAGTGAGCGATCGACTTATCAGGCTAAATATTAATGCTTTAATATTTGGTTCAGATGCTCCTTGAATATTACAGCAATGCTTTTCTACTTTTCTTCGAGCTAAACTCTTCAATTAATTGAGAATAATCTAATGAATTTGTTATATCGTTTTCTATTGATAACATAGCTAATGATTGCAATCTCGCTTGAGACATAGTGGAACGCAAATATGTTTTAATAAGTTTGAGACGCGAGAAACTTCTTTCAGCCGAAACAACAGTAACTGGGATGGTTAATACTATTCGAAGTGCAACATAAACATTAGGATAAATCTCACTTAGTTGTTTTTGCACTATATAAACAAGGGCATTTCCGAGATCTGTTTTCTCAGGTATAAACCTGCAAAGTACTTTAAGTTCTTCATAGAGTTCTAAATCATTAATATCACTTGAACAGAACGCGCAAAACGGCTTGAGCGAGGCCCCCTTTGGCGCGAGGCCCTAGGCGATCGCCTAGTTCGCCTATAGCTAAATCCGGGCCTGTATATAGCTATGCCTATATTTTGTTTCTTTGCTTTGCAGGTTGAAAATGAGGATGCAGCTAGCTCATCTGAGATGTCGGCTGGTGAGTCTTGGAGAAGACTGCAAGAGCACTGTATACCGAAAGCGGCATGAAGAGTTTGCAAGGTTCTACGATGTCAATGGCTCTCTCTGTTATTGCAGCGAGGGTAATGGTCTATTCACAGCTATTGGGTTAACACATATACCCTCAGAGTGGCGCCTGTTTATTGACGGTTCAACTCGGAATTTAAAAGCTGTTCTACTCCACAATGGGAACAAATATCCATCTATACCAGTTGCACATTCTGTTCAAATGAAAGAGGACTATGAAAATGTCAAACAACTGCTCACTCAAATCAGGTATGAACAATATAACTGAGACGTGTGTGGTGATTTCAAAATGATTGGTTTCCTGTTAGGTTTACAAGGAGGGTTTACTATATATTCATGTTTTCTTTGCCTGTGGGATAGCAGGGCTTCAACTGAGCACTATAAAACAGTTCAGTGGCCTCCACGTGAAGGACTGCAACCAGGAAAGTACAATGTACTCAGGGAACCTCTTGTGAAGCCTGACATAGTTCTGCTACCACCTCTCCATATTAAGTTGGGTCTAATTAAACAGTTTGTAACTGCGTTAGATTTTGGAGGGGAAGTTTTCCAACAGATTCGGGTCATGTTCCCTAAACTCTCTGAGGCCAAAGTCAAGGCTGGCATCTTTGTAGGACCACAAGTCAAGGCGCTGTTGAATTCAAAGAACCTTGAAGCCAAGATGACTCCGATCGAAAAAGAGGCTTGGGGTGGGGCACGGGAATCAAGTGTTTTTTGAATAGCTAGTAATCGGCCATTAGGAATGGGAGGGGCGTGCGGTAGGTAGCATTCCATTCCTGGGTTCATAGCATTTAACTTTAACTAACACTCACCTTTATCTTTCAGGTGCCATCATGGAGCAGTGGGCGTTAGAACACCGCATGTTCGCGTATGATCATTTTGTTAGGAGTGGCGAGTCAGTGACAGCAGTTCAGCGTGCGTTTCGCCGCAGATTCAACATTCATCGAAATGACTCTGTTCCCGCTCGTGACACAATCTTACGTTGGGTTAACAATCTTCGAACAGGAGGCTCAATAATGAAAACAAAACCGAAGGGGCCGCAACGCACTGTGCGTACTCCAGAGAACGTTGAAAGGGTCAGACAAGCGATGTTGCAAAGCCCAGGCCGCTCTGCTCGGAGACATTCAGCTGCACTCGGAATCAGCAATCGTACTGTTAGACGGATTTTGCATGAAGAATTACATTTTCACCCATACAAGTTAGCGATGGTGCAGGAATTGAATGTAAACGATTGCCCCCAACGACTGAATTTTGCACAGGAAATGCTTGCACTTTATGAGCAGAATGAAAACATGATGGTGGTAATGAGTGATGAAGCCCATTTCCACCTTAATGGGGCCGTCAACAATCAAAACTGTCGGTATTGGGCTGCTGAAAATCCGCGACAACTCCATGAAAAACCGCTGCATAGCCCTAAGGTTACAGTTTGGTGCGCGGTGGGAAAGTTTGGCGTCATCGGTCCCTATTTCTTCGAACAAAATGGGGTTACCGTTACCATAACATCTGGGCGTTACATTGAGATGGTGAACACCTTTTTCATCCCTGAGTTACGAAGAAGGCGTATTGCTCGTCGACATTTGTGGTTTCAGCAAGATGGGGCCACGCCACACACCGCCAGAGCGTCAATGGCTGTTCTTCGCCCCCTGTTTCCCAACCATCTCATTTCGAGATTTGGTGACATTGCATGGCCCCCTCGGTCCCTGACTTGTCCACATGTGACTTCTTTCTATGGGGGTACCTCAAGTCACGTGTCTACGAGGACAAGCCCCGTACATTAGATGCATTGAAGGAAGCGATCCGTCAACAAATCATCCAAATCAACAGAGACCTGCTGGGAAGAGTGGAGGCCAATTTTCGTAAACGCCTTCAACAATGCGTCGAAGGCCAAGGACATCATATGCCAGATATAATTTTCGGTACATGATTATTATGACATGAAATGCTATGTTCTTACGAATGTTGTTCTACCAATATATTTTCTTTACAAAAATAAATATCATTTTCCTGATTATTCCAAAAACACTTGGTTCCCGTGCCCCACCCTGTATATTATATCCTTTGCACCATTTTTGGTTTGTCAAACAATTTTGGCTCAATAAACATTAATTTCCAATAGTGTTTTTATTTTCAGAAAATATTTATGTTAGCCTTCTTTATATACTTTGCCATATGAAAAGTGTGATAACCTATATTTTTGAAACGGTTGATGATAGAGCAAAACCAATATCATTTTTGGAATCAGCGCCCCGAAATCATTAAGAAACGACAGAAAAATCACAATAAACAGAAATTTTTTCAAATTTTGTTACCCAGTGTTATTCAACTTACAAATAATTTTAACATGAGCCAGAGTCTTTTTCCACTTGATCCTGTTGTTTTGAATTCGTTTAGAACGGATTTAGACAAGAAGGGCAAAGTGCTAAAATTGGTAGTTTTTCCTTACAAATTTGTATGCACCTCCTACAATTTTCATTTCTATATATATATATATATATATATATATATACAAACTCAGAATGGTTCCCTGAGAACATTATATGTTAAACACAGATCGTGCATGGAACAAGGAACTCTTCTGGGAAAATTAAATCCACTATAGTCCGAATAAGTAATGGTAAATGACAAATACCATAGTTTTTTTCCTTTTTCATGATTTTAGCCCGACGTGGGCAACGGGTCTCTCGCAAAGAGATCCCATAAATATAGCTTCCCTCACCAGCTATCTGCAAAGCAGACAGGATCCAGCTTTGGGACGTGGATCTAGGGTTTAAAGCAAGCCTAGATCCCTACACTCAGAACCTCTATATAAGTAAAAGACTCGTTGCATTCACTATAGTGGATTTAATTTTCCCAGAAGAGTTCCTTGTTCCATGCACGGTCTGTGTTTAACATATAATGTTCTCAGGGAACCATTCTGAGTTTGTGTATACTAAACGGACGTGTTTCGTGCCTTGAAAAGTGGACGCTCAATGTCCCGGTTGAGGTTTAAGTTTTGGTTTTTTTGGCTAAAAATACAATAGTTACCCCCTTTTTCTTTGATTTATTCAACACGACGTGAATGCAACGAGTCTTTTACTTATATAGAGGTTCTGAGTGTAGGGATCTAGGCTTGCTTTAAACCCTAGATCCACGTCCCAAAGCTGGATCCTGTCTGATTTGCAGATAGCTGGTGAGGGAAGCTATATTTATGGGATCTCTTTGCGAGAGACCCGTTGCCCACGTCGGGCTAAAATCATGAAAAAGGAAAAAAACTATGGTATTTGTCATTTACCATTACTTATTCGGACTATAGTGGATTTAATTTTCCCAGAAGAGTTCCTTGTTCCATGCACGGTCTGTGTTTAACATATAATGTTCTCAGGGAACCATTCTGAGTTTGTGTATACTAAACGGACGTGTTTCGTGCCTTGAAAAGTGGACGCTCAATGTCCCGGTTGAGGTTTAAGTTTTGTTTTTTTGGCTAAAAATACAATAGTTACCCCCTTTTTCTTTGATTTATTCAACACGACGTGAATGCAACGAGTCTTTTACTTATATAGAGGTTCTGAGTGTAGGGATCTAGGCTTGCTTTAAACCCTAGATCCACGTCCCAAAGCTGGATCCTGTCTGCTTTGCAGATAGCTGGTGAGGGAAGCTATATTTATGGGATCTCTTTGCGAGAGACCCGTTGCCCACGTCGGGCTAAAATCATGAAAAAGGAAAAAAACTATGGTATTTGTCATTTACCATTACTTATTCGGACTATAGTGGATTTAATTTTCCCAGAAGAGTTCCTTGTTCCATGCACGGTCTGTGTTTAACATATATATATATATATATATATATATTTTGTGTGACCTACATATAGTCTCGAATTCTTTATTTACTTCAGTGTTCCTGAGGATGTCATTAGACGAAAGCGCTTGAGCACCATTCTGTGTTTCCTTTCCTTCGTGGTTCTTTTCATTATAAATATTTTTCACGTGTTACTTTCATGAAATAATTTTCATATATATATATATATATATATATAAATTTATTTTTTCTCTCTAGGAGACATGCTTGGAACTTCTTCCGCCACGGCTACTCAATCCATTAAGGTCGCGTTTTCCAAATCCATTCCATACGCTCATAATGACCGAAAGAAGATTGATCTTGACAGGAAGGTGGCAGAGATGATCTACATCGACCGTCAGCCCTTCGCCACTGTCGAACGGATAGGATTTAGGCGACTACTTCAGGCTGCCAATCCGAAGTACACGATTCCTTTTGAGAAGTTTTTCAGGACGAACCTTATTCCAGACATGGCAAGCAAGGTAGGGCAAGATCGAGGAATTAATGTCACAAATGAAGGAAGAGAAGAGGAAATTCTCCTTCACCACGGACATATGGAGCAGTCGAGCAAGTGACTCATATATAAGCTTGACCTGTCACTTCGTCGGCCCAAACTTCGTGCGCAAAAACATCATGTTGAATGTCTCCGTCTTCAACGAGGATCATACAACAGAAAAAAATTTCGCCAAAGTTCAAGAAATGTTTCAACGTTAGGAATTATCATGAGAGATAATGCAACTAACATGCGAGCCGCCTTCAGACAAACAGGAATGAATAGTTTCGGTTATTTGACTCATACACTCCAACTGGTGATAAAGGATGGCTGCTTGAACCTCCCGAGTGTGGCTAATCTTTTGACAACGGCTCGGAAAATCGTCGGTCATTTTCGCCACTCTCTGCAAGCGACGCAGCGTCTACATCAAATTCAAAGAAGACTTAAATTACCTCAACTGAAGCTGATTCAAGATGTGCCAACCAGATGGAATTACACGCTGGAAATGTTGCAGCAACTCCTTTCCCAAAAACAAGCATTCATTGAATATGGCATCGAATGGCCCCTGGAAAATACGTTGACTTCAACGCAATGGAAGCTTTTGGTCAAGCTTATTGACGTGCTTGCTGTCTTCAAAACTGCAACGCTCAAAATCAGTGAGGAAAACTCACTTTTATCAGAAGTTTTACCTACAGTCAAATCTGTGTCAAAAGGAATCTGTGCAGCGTGCTCAGTGAATGATGCTGGTGTCAAGATTCTGAAGAGCCAGCTGGGCGATTCTCTCGAACAGAGATTTCGAGAGCATAATTCAAATGAGAAACTGCTCCTAGCCACAGCAGTTGACCCTCGACTCAAAGGAGCTGGGCTGATAGACGACGACATGTGAGAAAAGACCAAGGAATTGTTGAGACAAGAGATACACAGTCACATGGAGGAGGCCCAACGAAAGCGTATTGGAGGTCCAATTGCCGTGAAACGCCGCCGAAGTGGTCCGGTTTCTCCGTCCAAGAAAATCGCTCTTTGGGAAAACCTTTCCGATTCAGAAGGTAGCGATCTCGACGATCACGTTCGTCCTATTCTAGTTGAAGAACCCCAAACGAGGGATATGGACACGAGGTTCACTGTCCCAGACGCACGAGTGGAAGCAGCCCTGGACGCCTATTGGTCGCAACCTCGGATCGCTGGGGATAGGGATCCATTCATTTTCCGGCGAAAACATTCTGCTGATTTCCCGGAGATTGCTAAAGTTGCTGAGAAGTGCATGAGCTGCCCCTCTGGATCAGTTGACTCTGAAGGCTTTACTCAACGGTTGGAGATGTTATCAATGCGAAACGAACCAAAATCACCCCAAATCAACGCTGAGGGACAAATCATCCTCTCCAAAAATCTGAAGTTCCTCAATTTTGATTACTGAGTGAACTGTTATACTGAGTTACAATTTTTGAATTACATATTGTTTCCATTAAATGACTTTTATTTTGTGAATTTCATTTCTTCAAATATATGTTTTGAATTACAATACATGTGTCGAATTACATTCTTTGAATCCTATTTTGATGTTTTGGACAGATATTGGTATCGGTATCGGCCGATACTTCGCTCTAACTATCGGTATCGGTACCGATACTTTGGGAATACTATCGGTCGGCCCCTAATTTTAAGTTAAATATTCCGTTTCCTGACTATTATGAACATATTTTGAGAGACAGAATCGAAAGCGTAAAATTTGAAACTGAAAAGAAGTTTTATAAAGTAAGATTCGCTTTTAATAATTTCCTTGTCTTTTTTAATAATTTGCATTTGAACGATGAACAGTTAACGAATATCTTAAACTATTGCCATGCTGTAGTCGGAGATAGCACTTTGCGTCTTAAAAATTAATTGGATAATAAATTTGACAAACTCTTTGAAGATAATTTATGGTGTCGTTTTTTTCTGATTTCGATCTAACAATTAATCTTTCGTCTTATAACTTTTCTGTTTATGAAAAAGTTAGGATCTTTTCAGTTTGGTGTACCGCGGATTTTCGAACTGAAAATTTGTATACTAATAAATTTTTATATTCTAATAAAGAAAATGGCATTATTTTCCTGGAGAAATATGCGCAACATACGAAAAAAAATTGCATTTATATGCTCACTAGTTTGCATGGCGCATGACCGTTATCTAAATTATGTAGTGTTAAAACTAATTAAAACTAACAAAACTATCACGACTTAACCTAACCAATCGTCAAGACGTACAGTTGACCTAACCGGGCATTCAATTAACCTAAGTAGTAGAAGTACGAGGAGGTTAATTGAATGCCTGGTCAGATCAACTGTACTCCTTGGCGATTGGTTAGGTTAAGTCGTGATATTTTCGTTAGTTTTAATTGTTGTCAAAAATGATGGGTTATAACCCACAAGATCCCGTACATGAAAAAGTTAACCATAGTGAAAACTTTGTTGATCCAGATTCCGGTGCTCATACTCAAACAATAGAGAACACCTGGCACGCCTTAAAACAAAAAAATAAGCTACAGTGTGGCACTCATCGCCAAATGATTGATTCATATTTATGCGAGTTCGTATGGAGAAAAAGGTATGCAAATGAAGATTTATTTATTAAAATATTATTAAATATTGCAAATTTTAATAAATAAAGGATATTATCTGCGTTTTATTTTGTAAAACCAACTACATAACTACATAATTTGGTTCTTTTGCATTATCCTCCCAACACTAATTTTTTTATATAATGTTAGTTTGGTTTTGGTTATGGTACTTTATTTTCCTTCCATTATAAAAAAAATTAGTGTTGGTATTAGGTTAGGTTAGATTAGGTTTGGTTAGATTAGGTTACGGTAAAAACAGCCCGCTGCAGGCGTTAGCCGTTATAAAAAAAAATTAGTGTTGGGAGGATAATGCAAAAGTACCCATAATTTAGATAACGGTCATGCACCATGCAAACTAGTGCGCATATAAATGCAATTTTTTTCGTATGTTGCGCATATTTCTCCAGGAAAATAATGTCATTTTCGTTATTAGAATATAAAAATGTATTAGTATACAAATTTTCAGTTCGAAAATCCGCGGTACACCAAACTGAAAAGATCCCAGAATCATAAAGTTCTATATGCGAATTAACATAACTTAATTCATTTCCTACCTCCGATTAACTTATTACGCATGAAGCGTACATAAGTTTGCGATGAAAAGCTTCCACGCTTCGCAACCTACAAACATAATTTACGTCAGACACGAAGAATTTATTGGGAGTCTCCCAAAATTTCGAATCATTCACGAGTATCCCATTCACCACCTCCGCCAGTATATCACGTTTACTACACGGTATACGATAAAGCATTTTATAATCTCTCTCAATATTAAATTCATCATTACAATCATTATCCGTTCCTTTCTCTTTCGACCCGTTCTCATTATACCAATTTTTTTCGTTTACATTATAAAATGTTGAAACGAAACAAATAGTTCCCCCTTCCGAATAATTAATCAGCGTAATTATTTATCAATATCTCAAAAGCTAAACCTCTCCCATGTTCCATTGCTTTAGTCAAATTTTAAAAACTTGGACTTAAAATAGCAAAAAGAAATTTTACACCAAATTTAATGAGAGTTTCTCACAAATTAATGACAAGAGCAATCGATTGGAATCATTAATGTAAATATTCTCTTTCGTTATTATGCTAAAAATATGTGTGTGTGTGTGTGTGTGTAGTATGCCTTTTTTATTTAATATAATATAAATTTATTTTATTTTTTATCTATCTCTAAAATGTTTCTTTCACGCACGCAAATACACAGACTCAAACACACTTTCGTTATGAGAATTTCTGCTCACTACACCTTGTATTTTAATTATTGTAGGCGATTTACTTCTGTAGTCGCGTAATCGCTTCTCTATCGTAGTCTCTTTATTAGTCTCGTGATTCTCCGGTTGTAGTCGTCTTTTCCCAGTCGTTTGTCGTCTTCTTGTCGTCGTCTTCTTTCTTTATATACTATATGTTTTCTCCTCTTCAGAAAATTCACTCTCTTCGGCGAACGCAACAATCTCCTTTTTCGGCTCAATTCTTCGTTTCAATCTTCTAACGTAATCAACGTAACAACCTTTTTCCCTAAAAAATTTTACAGTTCAAACGATGGCATACAAGATGAACAAAAACGTAGCTGGGACACTTCTGACACCATTATTCAAATGTAAAAAAAATGAAAAATGTTTTTTTTTGTGGTGTTTTTTATTTATTGGTAATATTGTTCGTTAGTTATTTCTCCGGTGTGGTTCTTCCGAATTATCTGTCTTCACACCACGAATTTATGTTATCAGGGGTTGGGTCCTCTCTTCCGGGTTGAGAAATCGAATTTCATCACAGCCAATTCACCCAAATGGTAAACCACCTTTTCGAAGGATTTTGGGTTGCAATAACTACATATCTATGATATTTACATTAAGCTTTATTTAACTAGCATAGTAAATCTGATTGACAAGTACAGTATGATCGAGCTCCTTTAGTAAACTCGATAGACCTATTTCCTCGGCCTCAGCGCTAAGTCGTGCGCTGCATAGTATCAGCTCTGCTCTCACTTTCCTGTACTCCTTTATAGGCGAGCGGCCAGACCCCGATTTAAACAATTTTAATTACCCTCTTGTACAGAAAGTTGTAATATGTTTTTTATTAGTCCTTAGTGGTCAGTGAACACATTTTTAAGTGTTGTCCTCAGTTTTTGATGTGCGGTTGCCATGGAAACGCCAATATAAACAAACACCTAGAAAATACTTGAAACTTTATCCAGATCATAATTTGTTTTAGTTTCGAACTGAAATACTGTTAACTAATCAACCTATACTGTTTATTATAAGTGTTTACTATCTAGATACACAATTGAATTAGCACATTATAGTAAAACGTAATACAATCATGCATTGTTATAGGTTAGGCCCAGTTTTAAATTTACTTTCTCCTTTTATTATCACAATATTAGAATAAGACAAATGTGTGCTGTGACAAATATTGTGCAAATGTGTGGTATTGTTGAAAACCACAGTTTAATTATTGTTATTTTTATTTCAGACGATCATCTATATCAAGTATGGCAGAACCTGACTCAAGTCCATTAAAATTTGTACAGGCGAAGAAACAGAGGCTGTCAACAAATTGGGAGAAATGCGTTATATGTCAGCAGAGTCTCAAAGAAAAACTGGTTGTACTATTGAAACATTATTGTCAACATCATCGTTACGGCAGGATGACCTTTTACAAAGACTTGAATCTGAGTTTGATGACCTTACAAAATTACATAGTATGTCTGTTACATATCATCGTAGCTGTTATCAAGCATTTACAAGTAAGAAAACATTTCACATTTCTCATGTTAGTACAAAATGTAGCACGCATGATTCTGCATCACATGGTACTGAAGAACAAAGTGTTCGCACACGAGCTCAAACATCCAAGCTTACAGATTTTTCAACGTGTTTAATATGCAACGAGCGAAAGAGGGACTGCATACGTAAGGTACAAACAACTACGTGTCAGAGTAATCTCTATCAAACAGCACAAGCTCGGAAGGACATTTCTATGCTTGCTAAAATTGAAGGAGAAGACCTCATTGCAGCTGATGCTGTCTACCACAAATCCTGCATGGCAAGCTATACAAGCAAGCATAACATCAGTGCTTCAAGGAAAATGGAAGAAGGAGAGAACATATACAAGAAGGCATTTATGGCACTAGTAGGAGAAATACTGTAGATATTAGTCTACAACAAGGAAAAGCTTGTAAGTTGAAAACCCTGCTAGACAAATTCTAACAGCTGTTACCTGACCACATTGATACCCAAGCATACCGTGCAGAAAAACTTCAGCGCCGTCTCATAAAGCATTATGGTGATAACATTGTTATTCATGTCCAGCGAGGACAGTCCAAGTCAAGCATTGTTGTCAGTAGCAGTGTCAGCTTAGGAGATGCTGTCAGAGCCTTTGCTCAACTGAAGGAAGATTTCAACTCTAATGAGATATCACTTGGTTCTGCTGAAGAACAACCAAATGTTGCAGTGAATTCAGGAAGCTTACTTCTTTCTGCCATTGGTATGCTTAGACAAGAAATAGCACAAATCGAAAAGCCAACTGAGTACTACACAGCTGCTGAAATCGGCCTGAAAATATCTGAAGAATTTGTTCCAGCACTTTTACAGAAGGCGTTTCTCTGGTTGCTGAGCAAAGAGGCATTTGAATCGTGGTGATTCAAATTACCAGCCAGCAGAAAAACTACAACGTAGAGTCTTAGCTCTTGCAGAAAGTGTTATTCATAGCAGTGACAGCAATATTATAACTCCCCTTCATCTAGGACTTGCAGCGCAACTCCATCATGATCATGAAAAACGAGATATAATAGACACTCTCCATGTCCATGGTTTCACCATAAGCTATGATCATCTTCGACGTTTTTTAACTGCCCTAGGAAAAGATGCGCTTAAAAGAATGCAAGATCGCATATACATACCACATGGCTTAGTCTCACGACAACATGGAGGAAAGCTGATTCAAGAAGGTGACGACAATATTGATATCAACTGTGCCACCACTGATGGAAAGGGAACATTTCATTCCATGGCCCGTGTTGTATTTCAAGAACAGGCTATTGATACAGTTGGGACTGGCCTGGTCGACAAAGTGAAGATTGGCCAAGAAAAATCATTGTCTATCAACTGTAATGATGCCAAGGCATTGAAGAATGTACTGCATTATAAAAAGCCCAGGAAATGACCAGAGCCACCTCGCCGTGATGATGCGAAGATCAAGGTGAAATCACTACATATTGCTGGATCAGAAATGCAGGTAGCGGATCTTGCTTGGATGTTTCTGAGAGCGATTCCGCGTGGTAACCTTTCTGTTCTTCAACGTATTAACTACAGTACAACTGAAAAAGTTCCCTTCTGGACTGGATACAATGCATCGATGACAAAAATGCAACTCACTCGCACAGTTGCCACTTATGCTCCAGTTATAGATGCAAAGCCTGCCGATCCATCACCTGTCTACACAACAATGATCAGAAGTCAAGAAATGACAAAAGCAATGGGACAACTCAGTACAGTCCAAACTATAGACCAACAGCTCTATGCAGTGGCCCAACAGGTGAAATGGAGCAAACCAAACGACTTTCACAATCATGTAATTCGCCTTGGTGGATTCCATAGTGCATGCTGCTTCATTGCTGCCATTGGAAAACTATGAGGAAGTGGTGGACTGAGAGATCTGCTAGTGGATAGTGGGACTTATGCCCCAAACACAGCTGACATAATGCTTGCTGGGAAGCAGTTTCACAGATCTGTCCGTGGTCTAACCCTTTCATATGAGGCACTGATGCAGCTGTTCTTGACAGAATTTGTGAAGTGGTGTAATGCCGACCAACAAAGATATATCCCAGATGAGGTGTGGCAACAGATTGAGGATACCTATGAAGCGATTCAGAATGGCGGTCGGTGATCAAGAATTTGCAGATGTAGCAAGTGAACTGAAGGATCAACTTACTCATGATGTTCTCCCACTTCCAAGTGAATTCTAAAAAGAACGTAGCGCAGACTCACCCACATTTAAATATTGGTCAATGTTGCTGGATGCAGTCCAAATATTATCGAACTACATACGCAGTGAACGTGAAGGTAACTGGTCATTACATCTATCCTCGCAACTTGCAATGACGCCATACTTCTTCGCTGCAAACTGTACCAATTATGCACGATGGGTACCCATTTATCTCCTTTATATGATGGAACTTCCTGGAGATGTCTCTCAAGCATTCAATGATGGTGAGTTTGCAGTTCGTCTGAGACCAGGTCGTTTCAATGGTGTTTGGAGTGACATGGGTACTGAATCAACTGTAATACGAGATGCCAAGAGTAATGGGGGTGTTGTTGGGCTCACCCGAAAGGAACCAGCACTTCTCCGCTGGATGCTAACTAGAACGTCACTAGGAGAATATGTCCAGAGTATGAAAGAACGTATTGGAATGGCTGTTGAAGAATGTTCTATACATGAGCAAGCAAAACCCTCTGCTCTCAAGCGAGATGATGTAAAAAATATGATCAACCATCTTGAAAACAATATGACCAATCCATTTCAGCCAGATGTCCACCCAGATGGGAAACTGTTGAACATTTCCAGTGGAGTCATTGCTGACTAAGATGTACAGAAGTCGCTATTACCTGCCATCGATGCTGGTGAGAAGGAAATGTACGAATTTATTGGGAATACCTTGTCCACTGGAAGTAATCGTAGCTTCTACAGTCCTCTGACTAGATCCAAAAATAAGACTTTCACTGACATGGTGTTTCGTAGAGCACTTAAAATATCACTTCTCCGCTGGATGCTAACTAGAACGTCACTAGGAGAATATGTCCAGAATATGAAAGAACGTATTGGAATGGCTGTTGAAGAATGTTCTATACATAAGCAAGCAAAACCCTCTGCTCTCAAGCGAGATGATGTAAAAAATATGATCAACCATCTTGAAAACAATATGACCAATCCATTTCAGCCAGATGTCCACCCAGATGGGAAACTGTTGAACATTTCCAGTGGAGTCATTGCTGACCAAGATGTACAGAAGTCGCTATTATCTGCCATCGATGCTGGTGAGAAGGAAATGTACGAATTTATTGGGAGTACCTTGTCCACTGGAAGTAATCGTAGCTTCTACAGTCCTCTGACTAGATCCAAAAATAAGACTTTCACTGACATGGTGTTTCGTAGAGCACTTAAAATATCACTTCTCCGCTGGATGCTAACTAGAACGTCACTAGGAGAATATGTCCAGAGTATGAAAGAACGTACTGGAATGGCTGTTGAAGAATGTTCTATACATAAGCAAGCAAAACCCTCTGCTCTCAAGCGAGATGATGTAAAAAATATGATCAACCATCTTGAAAACAATATGACCAATCCATTTCAGCCAGATGTCCACCCAGATGGGAAACTGTTGAACATTTCCAGTGGAGTCATTGCTGACCAAGATGTACAGAAGTCGCTATTATCTGCCATCGATGCTGGTGAGAAGGAAATGTACGAATTTATTGGGAGTACCTTGTCCACTGGAAGTAATCGTAGCTTCTACAGTCCTCTGACTAGATCCAAAAATAAGACTTTCACTGACATGGTGTTTCGTAGAGCACTTAAAATATCACAGGCACGGCCAGACATAACAATGATCCATGTATTGAGGCAGCCAGTCATATCCATTCCAACATGTTTGTTTCATGAAGATGGTGCAATGAGAAAAACACATAAGGCTGAATTGACACACGTATTGGAGAACAAGGTAGAGGTTGGTCCTATTCCAACAGCTACTGATAGTGCAACCTGTGTCTACATTAGAGATGCCATGGCTGAACTACAGTACAATCAGTACAATCAATGACAGGCAGCAGCAACACATCTACATTTGGCGAGCTTGCCAACAGATACATGACTCGGCTGTTGACTTGTACGCATAAAGCCAACACTATAATAGATGTGTTTGACCAGTATGACTATAAAGACTCAATCAAAGTTGAAGAACAGAGCAGAAGGCTAGCAACTGCAGGTGGAGCCAAGCAATATTAGGTGATGTCCGGACGCCCACTTCCGCCATGGCAGAAGTTCATGGCTCTCTCATCGAATAAAGCAGCATTGACTGACTTCTTGTGCAGCTACATAATTAAACATGCACCAAGAACACCGGAACTTGCTGCACACCACGAACATAAGATCTATCTTGCAGGTAGGTTCAGTGATGGAGAAAAAGCGGTCTGTATTTCTAGCCAAGGCGTGACACCAGTGGAAGATCTTTTTGCTCACATGAAGAGGCAGATACAAGGATGCTTTTCCATGCTATGAAGGCAGATGAGGAATTTTCTGCTGCAAATATCCAAAGAAGCATAGTTGTCAAGTCACCTGACACAGATATACTCGTGCTAGCTGTGCATTATTTTCCTCAGTTGCAAAGTACATCATCTTTCTGGGTAGAAACAGGAAAGGTGACCGCTACTGCTGATCTCCATTGTCATATTCCTGTTCACAGGATATGCAATGAATTAAGTCCTGTGGTTCCTAGTCTACTTCCCGCCATGCATGCTTTGACAGGATGTAATAGCATCTCATCATTCTGTGGCATAGGAAAAAAGTAAATGTGGAAAAATCATGGAGTCATTGGAGAAAAAAGGTTCGATTCCACTCTTTGGTAGTTTGGGTACTGACAACACAGTTGAGGCCGAACATGCAGCCCGACAGGTTGTTGCTGCTCTATACGATCCAAAGGATGTATATAAAGAAGAAAATAATGACTTGAATCTTCTGAGAGTCCGCCTTGCTGACAAGAATGTACCATTACACAAACTACCCCCATCAGAACCTAACTTTCTTCAACACTTTAAGAGAGCATCATTTCAGACCCGCATTTGGATGTTGGCTCACGTAAAGTTGAAGTTATTTGATGGACCAACAACTACAGAAGTATTAGATGAGCTTCTGTGCTCATGCCGTGGACGCAGACAGTGTAGTAAGAACTGCAGTTGTGCAACGAATGACATGGCATGCACAGAGGAATGCGTCTGCAAGGCTACTGAGGACTGCATGAATGAACAAACTCATCACAAACCACCGCTGGAGGAGCTAGATGAATAACCTTATTATAGCATTGTGCATTAATAATTTATTAGTGTGTTTCATATATGCTGTTACAACGTGAGTTATTCCCCAGTATGGGGTAGACTACTAATAACGCATTGAATTGATATTGCGGGAGTCACTGAATACAGTATGCACTGACTTACATGCAGTTTTGTAATTGAAAAACAAGTTGAGACTTTCAGTGGAAAGATTCCAATTTTAAGTAATAATTTCTGCTTTAAAGTTATTTAGTAGTTTGCTTCATAAATATAAGAATTGTTAAAATTTAGTCGGTTTAATTGATTTTAGTTGATTTAGTTGATTTTGTGTTATGTACATCGATATACATATAATAGCTTAATTTTTGTTTCACAAAATTGACGTTCTTCAAATCTGAATATCGGTCCTTTCACACAGTTAACAATTCAAACTTTATTTTCAAGTGCAACATTATTATATATGTATTGTAATCATGCCAACATTTTCCTGTTTTTCATAACTGAACGATAAACCTTTCTGCTGGCATGCGAGCAGTAGGGTGTATCATGCTCATTAAAGCGCGAATTTCAAGATTGGCAGTATGTATTCCTATGTAAAAATAAATTTTAGGAGGGGTTTGTTTTCTTGAACTTTTGCTAAAAATCACGTTTAAGTGTTCAAATCTCCACTTTTTCATTTTCTGATTATGTACAGAACAGCTGTGCAGGACATACACTGTAATACAAATGTAACAGACTGGTTTCTTACCAAACAAAACCATTGTAACAGTTGTTATAGGCTACTAGAGTTTCACTGTGATAATTTTTTATGTTTCAGATACAAAGCTTGGTGAAGATTGTGTAGCCACCATTGCTAAGCAATGACGAAAGACCAGAAAAAGTCCTGGTTCAAAGCTGAGTGATCTGGTGGGTCCAGGCAAGCAGTTATTTCCTACAGAAGTTCCAACCTGGAGAGCTGTGTTTCAGAGAGGAATCCTCCTCCAGGAAGAGAAGCTGCTTCTGGATGATATGAAGAGAGCTCAGTACCCTCTGCAAGATTTGGCTAAGGACTTGGCATCACTAGTACTGGCACAGTGGCGCAAAAGCAATGCCAAGTTCACTCCTCTTGTGATCATTCAAGAGAGATCCATTGCCAGGAAGAGTCTTGTCAGGTGGAATGAAATGATTGACCTAGTGAATGACAGAGTGAAGGCTGCAAAGAGAGAGAAGAGAATATCTGAATTTGATACATTGTTTGACATAACAACCTGCAGACATGATATCACTCTCTGTGGAACTGAAGCATCTGGCTGCTCTGGCTGTGCTGCTAGAGTTCATGTCAACTGTAACTGTCCTCTGCCTCAGAAGATTCCAAAGCTAGAGCTAGTGGCTCCATTATCAGAGGATCAAAACCTCAGAAGTT
This sequence comes from Bathynomus jamesi, assembly GCA_023014485.1. Classification (NCBI taxonomy): domain Eukaryota; kingdom Metazoa; phylum Arthropoda; class Malacostraca; order Isopoda; family Cirolanidae; genus Bathynomus; species Bathynomus jamesi. Next base: position 135,420 of record JAJOZX010001521.1, read on the forward strand.
TCTGGTTTCCGGATGGCATCTGTTGATGTGAAGGAAACAGTGAAGCAGGTGAAGGCTGCTAAGAGGAAGGAGGAAGAACAGAAGGCAGCTGAGAAGAGAAACAGAAAAGAGGAAGAAGAAAAGGAGCTACTGCTTAGAGCTGATGATGGTGATGATGATGATGAAGATGAGGTGACTTCCTTGCAAGAGTCTCCACTGGCAAAGTCTCCACCTCTGCCAGGAGGAACTACATGGATATCTCAAGCAATGCTGCGGCTACAGTCAGGTTGAAGGTGGCAAACACAACTGCAGCAGCCATTGCAACTGGTTTCTTGCAAGATCTCATCAAAGCTGGCCATCTATCTGCTGATAAGGCATATCTAGCTGTTGACAGGATGAAGATGTGGAGGGACAAGGAGTCTGTAATAGGTGCCTCGGTGGAGGCCCTGGAGAAAAGGACAGAGGGAGCGGAGATCAAGGGAATTTTCTTTGATGGAAAACAAGATAAGAAGACAAAGATCATGAGATACAATGAAGAAACTGGCTGCTTCCATCCTGATATTACAACTGAAGAGCACTATAGTGTTACCTGGGGACCTGAGGGGATAGTATCTCTTCCATTGTACACCAGAAGAACCTGAAGGAAATGAGAAACCTGCACTGAAGATAGCTCAAGCTCTGTTTGAGTGGATTAGTGCTCATGGTGCTAAAGATACTATTGTGGTCCTTGGTGGTGACTCCACCAACACAAACACAGGACCTGATGGAGGAACCATCACTCACTTGGAGAGACTGCTAGGTCACAAGTGTCACTGGCTGATATGCCAGTTACATATTAATGAACTCAGCCTCAGGCACATGATCAGCAAGCTTGATGGTCCCTACACGCACCAGTCTAGGTTCAGTGGTCCAATAGGAAAACTTTTGGAGAAGATCAATGACATACCTGTCAACTTTAGCTTCAAGGCTCTGCCAGGAGAAGAAGATATAACTGAACTGCCAGAAGACATTATACAGAACCTTAGCACTGACCAGAAGAACTGCTACCTACTGATCAAAGCTCTCAAGACAGGAGATTTGAGCAAGGAAGTTGCTGGTCTGAAGTGTGGCCCACTGATTCAGCCACGCTGGCTCACTACAGGTGAGGCTCTGGTGATGCTGTGGATGAGGCAACATGGTCTGAAGGGGGAGGTGTTGAAGAAGCTGGAGGTGCTGCTGAAGTTCTGCCTGGACTTCTACTTCGGGATGTATTTTGAGATCAAGGTGAAGCACCACATGAGGTATGGACCTCACCATATTGTGACTGCTCTGGGACTGCTGAGAAGCCAGACCTCTGAAGTCAGGAACATAGTCACTCGTGTGATAGTTTGTGGAGCATATCATGCTCACAGTGAGAACCTCATTGCCTCTCTCCCGTGCAGTGAGGATGAGGAGGAGAGGGCATGGGAGCGTTGAGATGATCAAGAAGATCAGAGGTATGTCTGAGTATGGAGACATGAGTCTGAGAACTCACAGAAACCCTAAACTGAATTTTGATGCCACTTCTCCAATTACTCTGATTAATTGGGATAAGGAGAAGCTGTATGAGCCACTTTTCACTTGTAAGATGTCAAGAGGAGAAGTTGAGGAGCTTTTCAGGTCTCCACTTGAAGTTGAGAACTTCTTAGTTCACACTCAAAGCTGTGAAAGAGCAGTTCAGGAAGTTTCAGCTGCAGCTCATGCAGTGTATGGGCAAGAGAGAAGAGATGGTTTTGTTCGTGCTAGGATCGATCAAAGAGAATTGTTGCCAGTTTTCAAGTCAAAGCAAGACATTATGAACATGTTTTAGATCTCTACAAGACCTGCTAGACAAATCAAGATGCTTTCAAAAGAAAAAATCTCAAAACATTCAGTTGACCAGCATATTATTACATGCTGGGGTATAGGAGGAACTTGTACAAATATTAAAGAAGAATTGCAATGGCAAAAAAAGGTTGAACGTTACAGCAGCTTGCGGAAAGGTGGGGGCAGCTGCCATCACACTCAGTGATGCCGAAAAGAAACTAAATAAAAATTGGTGGAGGCGTTTCTAAAAAAAAGAAAATGCAAGACCAAGAAAGAAGACCAAAAAGATTCTGCCTCATGAAGAGAACAGCCGCGAAATGTGGTGTATAGGAGACTAAAAGTCATACAATTCTTTAGTTTTGGGCCATTTTGGGTGATTTTAGTTATTTTAGGGGTTATGAACCACTTTGGCTGATCTTAAATGGGTCCAGGCTTGCCCCTAGAAATGCTTAAAGGTGTATGTGAACAATATGGAACATATGGAGGTCATTTAAAGCTACCAAGTCTTTGAAATTGGCCTAAAATACCATTTTTTGACAAAAAAGTGCGATTTTGAACACTTAAATGCGATTTTTCGCAAACGTTGCAGAAGACAAACCCCTCTTAAAATTTAAGTTTACACAGGGATACATACTGCCAATCTTGAAATTCCAAGTTTTCAATATTTGACCTGAGCATGATACACCCTAGCGAACAGAGGTCTCCATTATTAAACCATGTAGGCATAGTACTTTGTATGGTGATTCAACATTTTAATATGGCATTCATTTTGTTCAACATAGTGTATTAATGCTTGGAGTATCAAAATACCTGAATTATTGTACTCAAAATTAGTTTTGTGTAACTCATATTAATCAGTTTTGTGAAACACCTGTATTTTAGGTAATATTTTTTGGGTCTAAGAATAACGTTTTTAGGCAAAAAATAAAATATATTGTGTAAAAGAATGTTTTTATAGATAAATTGCCATAGTGTAGCACTAGAGCTTTCAGAAAATGTATAACTTCATGAGAAATAAACCTTGTCTTCACTGTTCATTGTCTTCAAAGATTTCAGTTGTAATGCGTGAATTGAAAACATGAATACACGAGTACCTGCATATAACTGAAGTTAATGGCTGATTTTACTATCTTAGCACACTCAGAATGGAGGACAACATGCCAAACTTATATGTTCAGATGGTGCAGATCATTTTAGGACATGTACATTTCTGTACGAGGGGGGTATTACACTAAAAACATATGGCCTGTTATCAGGGTTGGCCGCTCGCCAATTACTCTTTGGCTCTTTCATAGTAGACCAAAATCATAAAGGGGAGAATACTAACTTTGAATAAGTAAACAAATTTTTTTCTAAGAAAATACGCACCAATAATTAATTATTCCATATTGCTTAATCTTTTGGGGGTTTTCTTATTGATATAGCATTTTATATATATACTGTATATATATATATATATATATATATATATATATATATTATATATATACAGTGTACACACACACACACACACACACACACACACACACATATATATATATATATATATATATTAGTGATGGGACGATTGTCATATTTCATACAATCGCTGTTGCGATTGCGATTGTCAGAATTTGAAAAGCGCGCGATTGCGATTGCGATGTTTTAGCTTTAGCTTCACATAACGCTCATTTATGCTTTAAATATACCTAAACGCGTTACCTACCTCAGTCAGGGAGTTAAGTATTGATGTAGCTCCTGCTTCAGTCTGTGAGGAAAGTCCAGTTTCAACCAATGGCTTCACCAACTCCATCCGTGTTTTTTTTTATACTGGTACTGAATCCTTCATTACTTTATCAACTAAGAAATGAGAGACAATATACCTAAACGCGTTTCAGCCACACATGATCATAATGTGCGTTTCCAGGATGCGGGAACGAGGACCCAACGCGTTATGCACCCCACCAACCACTTTCCCCAACTTCCTCCCTTTTAGAAAGTGATTTTACTGTTTTCTTATTATTTTTTTAATATTTGAACTGTATACTGTACATGGTAGACAATATTTTAAAAACAGCAGTTTCTCCGCCGTCTCACCATGTAAGCGATTCCGTTTTTCACCGTTGATGATTGCTGCTCCACTGAATAAACGTTCAATTGGAACACTTGTTGGAGGACAAGAGAGATAGGATCTCGCTAACATGCTAAGGTGGTGATATTTTGATTGATTGGCGTTCCACCACAACAGAGAATTATCTCCTTGTACTTATTGTTATTATTAAACCAATTTTTTATTCTGTTCTCAACTAATTCGCAACCCGTTTTCATTTCTGTTTTTGACTTATTTATTATTTATTTATTATTCTGTATTGTTGTTAGCTAAACTTTCCTTTAAGTACGCATGAAAGAGCAGCTTTCATAGCAACTTTTGTGGAGATTTAAATCTTTTGTTCACAATCGCAACAATCGCACTCATTAAATGCGATTGCAATTGCGATTGCGAATGTAAAAAATGTGTGATTGTATCGCGATTGCGATGCATCGTCCCATCACATATATATATATATATATATATATATATATATATATATATATATATATATATATATATACAGGGTGGGCCGAAAGTCTGGATCCATAGGAAAATATTTATTTTAATACATAAATTACAACAAATGGTAAATACTTAAAATGAATATCAACTTTAACTCGTAAATGCGTATCCGTGATACTGTACAGTAGTTCGTACTCCAGTATAAATACTCAAATACTTTTTTTATTTCAGCCCAGAAATGGCTTCGAATCTAACAACAGAAGACCGGGTAGAACTTGTGCTCATGTACGCAAGACAGGGCGCTACACACAGAGAAGTTGCTGCCGAATTCAATAGAACTCATCCTGATAAGCATCCAGTAACACATGCGACTGTTGGCAAGTTGTTTAAACGTTTCAAAGAAACAGGAAGTGTACATGATCGACGGCGTTCTGGTCGTCCAAAAACTGCAACTGATGAAAATACCTCTGCAATGGTATGTGAAAATTTAACGAATAATTCAGTAAAGTCAACAAGAAGATTATCAAATGAAACACGCATCTCGAGAACTTCAATTCGAAGAATTATTAAAAATCATAAATTCCATCCCTAAGTGTATCGATGTCAGAGGCCGCCAATTTGAGCATTTGTTATAATTTGTTGTTTATACTGGAGTACGAACTACTGTACAGTATCACGGATACGCATTTACGAGTTAAAGTTGATATTCATTTTAAGTATTTACCATTTGTTGTAATTTATGTATTAAAATAAATATTTTCCTATGGATCCAGACTTTCGGCCCACCCTGTATATATATATATATATATGGGATTGAACTCAGAATGGTTCCATGAGATCTTTTATGTTACACACAGACCGTGCATGGAACAAGGAACTCTTCTGGGAAAATTAAACCCACTATAGTTCGAATAAGTAATGGTATATGACCCGTTGCCCACGTCGGGCTAACATCATGAAAAAGAAAAACTATAGTATTTGTCATATACCATTACTTATTCGAACTATAGTGGATTCAATTTTCCCAGAAGAGTTCCTTGTTCCATGCACGATCTGTGCATGGAACGCTGGATGGCATTTCTTAGTTTCTACAACCATATGGTTAACAAGAGTTGATTAAAGGGAAAAGGTATTTTAACAGGATATTGTCAATTTTATACATTCCCGCACTGTTATTGAAATTATTTTTAAAATGGATAAATGCACATTCTAGAATATTCCTTTCAATTATATCTGTTTTTAACCCTTTACTGCCGAAATATTTTTTAGGGTTAAGTTATGGATGCGTATATTTGAAAGGTTACAAATTTGTCCTTTTGGGCAGTAAAGGGTTAACAAGCGCTTTAGAACTATCCCACTTGACACTATGGTTACATCTGTACATATGGTTAAAGAATGCACTAGAATTATTTGCTGTTCTACACGCATATTTATGCTGTTTTACACTTATATCTAACGTTTTTTCCGTTTGACCTATATGTAATGAGTTTGCTTGTACCTTGTGGGGAACGGACGTGTTGTCTCTCCCTGTATTAACACCCAAATAAGAAAGGAATAAACTACTCGGCAGGTTTATTTTGTTTGCACCTGAAAGTGTATAAAGTATCAGTGAATTCGTGCATATAAATTATAAAGTGAAATTCATTACAAGTAAGAAAGTGCAATACAGCGTACATAAATTATCACCAGTTTAACTTATATATTTAAACCGTAATACGGTTGGCATTCGAGAAATTTTGAAACAAGGCAGGAAAAAAGTCATAAAGCGCAAATGTCAGAAAACCCTCGTGACCATCGAAAGGAAAGAAAAGAGAAAGAAAGGAAAAAAGAATAAATGAATAAATAATTTGTGTATATTTCTTTTTACACTAATTAATGAATAGCATGACCATGGGTCCAAATTCTCACTTAATCGGCAATTTCTGTAATCTGGAAACAACTGAAAATGTAGCATAAAGATGCGATTTCTGTAAAAAACTGTACGACTTTATCTGCATGAATTGGGATGATAGGAAAATATCTCTCGTCTCGAATCAAATTTCTGTGTGACACACACACACACACACACACACACACACACACACACACACACTGTAAACTCCTTTGCGATATTTAAAGAAATGGAGAAAGCAAATTCGAGTGTTACAAAAAACGACGGAAAAATGGGGAAACAAGAGTCTGGAAATGTCCCAATGAAAATTCGGGTGGATGAGAAAGAAGACGAAATAACGAATAACAATATAATAATGAATAACAATATAATACGGAATGAAGACATAGATGAAAGAAAAGAGAAAGGTAAACGTTGCGAGGTAGTAAAACTGCCCAACGAACAAAATGCTAAAGAGATAAAAATAAAAACGTTGGAAATAGCCAAAGGAAAATAATGATAATATAAAAATTAAGAACATAGAAGATAACCAGATAATAAGAAATAGAAGCGTAGAAAATACCGTTTGTAAATACTACACAAAAGGGTACTGCGGATATCGGGATGGGCAATGCATCTATGCACATCCCACATTGTGTAACACATATTATACAAGAGGATATTGCAAATTTGAAAAATGTGCAAGTTCCACCATATTAGTCTGCAACACCTGTGGAGATATGGGAGGTGCAAATACAGACAAAAATGCCGTTACCACCACCCTCAAAGGAACGCAACAGGTAAGCATGAAAAACAAACATCAAAGAGGGCTACCAATTTTTTAGACGTAGCCAACACAATTCAGTTGCTAAATACCATCCACCACATACAAAGTCAGCTGACAAATATAGGAATCCGAGGGCCGGACAGAACGCACGCACAAAGCCACTTCATGCGTTATCGGGACTACAGGTACCGACAAAGATAAAGAGAGGCAAATTCTCGGAGGACCACAAGGCAACGAAACCGGCACCACCATTGGAAAACGAATCGGAACCACATGTATGTGAGAATGATAGAGAAAAAATAAAAATAATCCTAGCCAACATTCAGGGCCTTAAATCAAATCATTACCCGGACAAAGTTTTATACCTCAAAAGACTGATGCAATAAACCGGAGCAGACTTTGCATGCCTCACGGAAACCCATCCAAAGGACTGCCAGGCGAACTGTGAAAACTGAGAGTTCTGTATTGACCAAAAAAAAATACAAATTGACAACTATAACATCCTCCGAGCGACAGAACAGTGAGACGTAAAGAAGGATGTGCCATTTACACACACGAAAGGCATATGGCAGAAATGACTATAAGTACCTCGAACAGCTACGTAGAATGTATAGTAGCAAAAGTTGAAAAATTAAATATGGTACCAACTGTAGTGTACAGACTTCCGAACACGCCAACTATTTACAATAAGTGATTTGGAAATAGAGCCAACTAACGGCGTTAATCAGTTCAAATTTAAATTTTTTCGTAAGCCTACTAATAATAACTAGTATATGCATTTTTATTCTGACCATCATCACTCGATAAAATCTTTTATTTTCTCTGCTATGTTTCGTAGAGCATTGAGAGTTGCCAGTAGTGATTTTTTTAATTCCGAGTTATGCAATATCATGAATAATGGTACTAAATTATGTTATCCTATTTCATTTCTAGATAACTGCCTTAGGAAAGCTAAGATTAGGTATTATAATAGTGTAACTGTAAAGGAATTTGAGCGTAAAAATATCCTTAGCCTACCTTACCATGTTAATTTTAAATATCTTCCGACTTAAAGCAATTGGTATCAACGTAGTCTTTAAGTATAATAATACTGTTAAATCACGCCTAATAAAGACTAGCCCGGATAATGCGGTTGGTTGTGTGTATTCGATCGGATGTACACACTGTAACTCAGTATATATAGGTCAAACGGGAAAAACGTTAGATATCAGGGTAAAACAGCATAAATATGCGTGTAGAACAGCAAATAATTCCAGTGAATTGCTTAACCATATGTACAGATGTAACCATCGTATCAAGTGGGATAGTTCTAAAGCGCTTGTTACAACCACAGATATAATTGAAAGGAATATTCTAGAATGTGCATTTATCTATTTTAAAAATAATTTAAATAACAGTGCGGGAATGTATAAAACTGACAATATCCTGTTAAAATATCTCTTCCCTTTAATCAACTCTTCTTAATCATGTGCCAATCTTTTGGTTTTCTGTCCCGTTGTACATATGTATATATTTTCGTCATCTCGCCTTCTCTCTTCATTCCCTCAAGAGGTATACTTCTGAATACACGAAAGGCCTTGGATTCATTTTTGTTTTTTCCCTGTGGGTTCGCATTATATTATATATATATATATATATATAGTGGCAGAGACGTTTTCAAATACTTTAGCGATGTTCCATAAACACAAACACGACCAAGATGACGTCACACAAGCACGACTAAGATGATGTCACATCGCGAGGATCCACTGAAGGCATTTCCTTATGTTTTGCCTCACACCTCAACCTCGTTACAAGGCCCACCTCAAGCATTCCACACCAACATCGAACCTCGACTCTCTCTCTCCGAAGAACAGTGACATGAGAGATCTCACCATGTAACAACATGTGCATTAGGGTGGAGCGAAAAATACTTTTTTTCTAGTATGAAGTTCTAATAGTGATTAAAAGTTGCATTTAGTGGACGAAATATGCCTGCCAAAATATGAGTTCATTTGTTTAAAAGTTTCAGCTGCCACCAGGGGGCCAAACTTAACACAATTTTGTGTAAAAAGGAAAAAATGCTTCTATTTTAGGTTTGTCAAACTATTATAAAATTTTATCTTAGAATTATCTAATAGTTTGATTAAGATTCTTAAATGATAGAAATTCGTTTGTAAAAATGCCTTTTCATATGCTTAATATCTTCAGCTGCCACAAGAGAGCTGAAGTTAACACAATTTAGAGTAACTGAGTCATGTTGAGACTACACTGAATGTTGTGGGGGAGGGTTTGGGGAGGGTTGTGGGGGAGGGTTTTGGTGTGAAGGAATTTCTTTCTGTGAGTCATTAGAACAGTGTGTTAACACTTGTCTTCTTAGGTAGTAGGCCTAGTCGCTCAGTTGATCGGAGAGTTTTTTAATATGATCGGAATATTATAAAACTTTATTTTAAAGTGATTTATATAGAGATAATATTGATTTTATTATAAAATGCTTGTTATAATGTATTATATAATTTTAGTTTATTTATATAATATTATATATTTATATAATATATTATATACTTATAAAATATATTATATATATTAATTATATAATGTTTTGATGTTACAGGATATTTTGTGATTGTGAATTTTTCTTAAAAATATTATGGCATCAAATACTAAATATAAACATTTCACTAGAGAACATATGAAGTGTGCCATATTTGAAGTACCTTGTGAGATGAGTGATATGCAACTACCAACTTATAACTGCATTATGAAAGATTACCTGTTCACAAAACATTTAGTGAAGGAGCAGATGAATAACAAGGAGCCTTCATTTTCTGAAATAGCAGAGGCAGTTTCCAAAAAGGTAGAAAATATTTCGAAGAAGGCCTCTTTGCCAATAGTTTCACATACACGCGTTTTACAGATGATGCGAGTGTACCATGATAAATACAGGTCCTTATTAAAGCCATACAAGTCACGCAAGGATCAGCCTAAGTACAAAAATCAGCTTGAAGAATTTGAAAACTCTTCAAATGCACTTTGTTTGACATCTGCACCTGCAAATGTAAGGAGTTTAGGAGATGCTCATGTGAAAAGAGTAAGAAAGTCCCTCCAAAAGAGCAGGATTTTTTAAATGACCAACGAACACGCAGAATAATGGTGATAGGAAGCATTGACATAGCACACACAAGACGATTACAAGCAAGAGAACATCGAAAGGAAATGGAAAAAGCACGTCTGGAATCCTCACAAACAACTAGTGCTGCTATAACCAATACGTCCAACTTACAAATCGAAACAGAGACAAGTGAACTTCAACAACTAGAAGAGATATCTGAAGATAATGAGGAAGATACAACCTCGACTCAATATGTAATATCAGAACAACAGATGCGTGAGCCACTGCCTTCATTAGCAATTACTTGTGATAGATTTAAAATGTCGGACAGAGCTGGGGCTGCTATTGCTTCTGCAGTATTGGCAGATCTTAAAATTGTTACTCCCGAAGACAAAGGGAATATTATAGACAGAAGTAAGCTAAGACGTGAAAGACAAAAACAGAGAAAGGAACTACAACAGATAGGAGAGCCAAAAACCATGCGGAGATTATACTTTGATGGCAGAAAGGATAAAACAATGATTCAAGTCCAGGAGAGTGATGGCTCTAACCACCAAAGAACCAAACGCGAAGAGCATATCAGCATAATATCTGAACCACACTCTCTGTACTTTGCACATGTGACACCTTCCAGTGGCAAAGCTAAATACATTTGCACAGCGCTAGTGAATTGCTTGAAGGAAAGGAATGTTGATATAGGGAACATCGTTGCAGTTGGCTGTGATTCGACAGTGGTTAACACTGGTAGTATTGGAGGCACAATAAGATTACTGGAAGAAGCCTTTAATAAGCCATTGCAGTGGCTGATATGCCTTTTACACCTTAATGAACTTCCATTGCGCCATCTGTTTCATCACTTGGATGGTACCACTACTGGACCAAGAGCATTTTCAGGAGAAATTGGCCGAGCACTTTCAGACTGTGAAAAGCTTCCCATAGTTAACTTCAAACCCATTGAAATTCAAGAGGACATGTGTGAAGTTGATGTAGATGACATAAGTACTGACCAGAAATACCTTCTTGAAATTCACAAGGCTATATCAAGTGGAACATTCTCAAAGAGTCTTAGTCATAAGAGTCCAGGCAATATATCACATTCAAGGTGGCTCACCACAGCAAACAGGACTCTGCGGTTATATGCAAGCACAGAGAATCCTTCAGGCAATTTACAAGAATTAGCTACTTTCATTGTTAGGGTATACGCACCAATGTGGTTTCAGATAAAGCGTAAACCATTATGCCAATATGGTGATAAACATATGTGGCATATAATTGCAAGAAGCCGGTATCTCCGTGAAGAGCTTAGGAGAGTACATGACTCAGTCATTCAGCGAAATACATATTACGCAAATCAAGAAAACATTCTCATTGCAATGATAGCTGATGAAAGGGAGCATGTGCGTCAGTTGGGATTTAGGCGTATCATAAACAAGGGCATGCATTCAAGAAACAGATGTTATCAGGTATTTTAAGGTGCCAGAAATAAATTTTTATGCCAAAGACTATACAGATCTCATTATGTGGCAAGATTTTCAGATAGCAGAACCACCGATAACCAAAGGAGTTTCTCTTGATGATATTGAATCATGCATCAAACATGGTACTACTCTTCATTCAGAATTATTTCAGTTTCCATGTCATACACAAGCCGTAGAGAGATGCGTCAAGTTCGTTACAGACGCTGCTGGATCAGTCTGCGGACCTACAAACAGAGACGGTTGGATTCGTGCTACATTAGAATCAAGGAAAAACAGCCAAAATTTGACACAAAAGCAAATTACTAAATAGTCTTCAGCAAGAACCCTTTCTAGAGGGAGGTTGGCTGGGGAAAGGGTGGTAACTCTGCTAAGGCACGAAATAACGTTTCTTAACTGTCTGAAGCCAGTATAAAGGAGGAGAGACATCCTAATTTATTACTGTTCCCTTTTTCAAGTAAATACAGAATCATACTTAATTGTAATTTTTAAGTTACGTTCAGCCCTCTTGTGGCAGCTGAAGATATTAAGCATATGAAAAGGCATTTTTACAAAACGAATGTTTATCATTTAAGAATCTTAATCAAACTATTAGATAATTCTAAGATAAAATTTTATAATAGTTTGATAAACCTAAAATAGAAGCATTTTTTTCCTTTTTACCCAAAATTGTGTTAAATTTAGCCCCCTGGTGGCAGCTGAAAGTATTAAACAAATGAACTCATATTTTGGCAGGTATATATCGTCCACTAAATGCAACTTTTAATCACTATTAGAACTTCATACTAGAAAAGAAGTATTTTTCGCTCCACCCTAATGTGCATGCCCCACCTAGGGGCTGGTGTCATTCACTTAACTTTATATAAAGACCGTCACATCGCGAGAATCCACTGAAGGTATGTCCTTATGTTTTGCCTCACACCTCAACCTCGTTACAAGGAATACCTCAAGCATTCCACGCCACCATCGAACCTCGACTCTCTCTCTCCGAAGAACAGTGACACGAGAGATCTCACCATGTAACAACGTGTACAGGCCCCATGTAGAGGCTGGTGTCATTCACTTAACTTTATATAAAGACTAATCATTACATCGCGCGTTATTAATATTGAAGTCATCATTATTATTATAAAGTTATATTACATCGCGTGTTATTAATATTGAAGTCATTATTATATTGAAGTCATTAATCAAGTGCACATTTCATTCCAACCGAACTTATATTCAACAATTGCAATCTTTTACTTCTATCTCATTTATAAATAATTTATTTTGTTTAATAAAGGAAGAAATCTCATTCTATCAATCAAGCTAATTAATAACTTAATTATTAAAATTATTTGATCTGAAAGGATCACGGTCACTCCAGCCTTATTAACAATCAAACATTAACATTCAATTAATCATTATTATCATCATCATCATTATTATTATAGTGCCAACTTTACGCAATAAATCGGTCACTATAAAGTGGTGACTACCCGTAGTGACAAACGAATACCCAGCCAAATCAAAAGTGAAATCAGCGCAAACATTTTTTTTCAAGTGACATTTTAACAAACTGTATTTAACCTTCAGTTTTCTTCTGCATAAGGAGAGCAACCAAATTTGAAAATTTTTGCCACATGGATCGGTTTCATTCAACGGTCCGAGCTGTAGCCAGCGACTCCCCTCCCGCCTTCAAGGAGGCAAACCCCCGCTCACATTCTCCCCGGCTAGCAGATGACCCACCCCAACTTCCAAGTTTCCCGCGTTCTAATCCTGCGCATCTTCTCGTCAAAGTTTTTTGCCAAATATATCAACGGTCCTCTTCGGCCGCTGTCAAAGAAATAATTTGACAAGACTCCTTTTGACGACCCCCTACTTCACCAGCGAACTCTTCATCAAGTACGACGTGTATTTTTCCTCGTACTCTAACGGGAAGGCCTAAAAAGCATTCTTCAATCAAACAAGCACTGATACAAACATCCACGCAAAGAAAGGGCGTACCTACCTTACCACAACCCTATTCCCTGCGGACCTAGCCGATTTCCTCCCTCCAGCTCCACATCCTCCCCATTCCTCCCATCTCAGCACTCCCTCATGTCACGTTTCTCCGTCTCTCCGTGCGAACGTCAGCAAGACCCTCACTCCTCAGAAAAAAAACATTTTTTATCGCTTGCCTCAAACGACCTCTTCTTTTTATCGCTCACTCCGCTCACTGGGGAAGACTACTGTAGTGGCAGAGATGTTTTCAAATACTTTAGCAATGTTCCATCATCACAAACACGACCAAGATATCGTCACACAAGCACGACTAAGATGACGTCACATCGCGAGAATCCACTGAAGGTATGTCCTTATGTTTTGCCTCACACCTCAACCTCGTTACAAGGAATACCTCAAGCATTCCACGCCACCATCGAACCTCGACTCTCTCTCTCCGAAGAACAGTGACACGAGAGATCTCACCATGTAACAACGTGTACAGGCCCCATGTAGAGGCTGGTGTCATTCACTTAACTTTATATAAAGACTAATCATTACATCGCGCGTTATTAATATTGAAGTCATTATTATATTGAAGTCATTAATCAAGTGCACTTTTCATTCCAACCGAACTTGTATTCAACAATTGCAATCTTTTACTTCTATCTCATTTATAAATAATTTATTTTGTTTAATAAAGGAAGAAAACTCATTTTATTAATCAACCTAATTAATAACTTAATTAATAACATTATTTGATCTGAAAGGATCACGGTCAGTCCAGCCTTATCATTAACAATAAATTAACCATTATTATCATCATTATTATTATAGTGCCAACATTACACTATAAATCGGTACCTACATATATATATATATATATATATATATACACACACACACACACACGAGGGTAAGTCAAAAAGTATCCGCAATTTCTCTCTTTTTTTTTCCAGAATTGTCCACTGCTGACTGTTGGCGGCGCTGCAGTCACTGAGCGTTCAGAGCGCTGCTTCGTGGGATTAAGACTTTGACACTCAGTTGTTCAGTTGTAATCGCGTTGTAAACATGGCCGCACCACTTTCGACTTGCACCAAAGAAGAGCAGCGTGCTGTCGTTCGTCTTTTGTGGGCTGAGGGCGTAAAAGGGGTTGACATTCACAGAAGATTATCTGTACAGTATGGTGATCAAGTTTTGCCACACCTCTCATCGAGGACAGCCGCCCTGAACGTTCTGCGTCGGCAACACTTGTCCGGCTATTTTTGAACATTTCGATCCATTCGTACACGCTCCGCTGTAGAAAAACTTGATCACCATACTGTACAGATAATCTTTTATGAATGTCAACCCCTTTTACGCACTCAACCCACAAAAAACGAATGACAGCACGCTGTTCTTCTTTGGTGAAACTCGAAAGTGGTGCGGCCATGTTTATAGCGCGATTACAAATGAACAACTGAGTGTCAAGATCTCAATCCGACGAAGCAGCGATCTGTACGCTCAGTGGCTGCAGCACCTCAGTAGTATACCCACAAAATGTGTAGAGTGCAAATCAATTGCATGCAACATGATCAATAAGCACAACACTGCACGAAACAGTGCATCTTGCAACAGCGCAGGCACCATTTCATCTCGCAATAGTGCATGCAACATTGTATCTTGTATCATTGCATTCAACAAGGTATGAGCTAGACCCTCCAAGGGGGAGAGGAGTTATGCAACAAGTGTGAGAGGGGATTAGACCCTCCAAGGAGGAGAGGTAGGTATGCATGAATGGGGGAGCGGGTAGCCTAACCTAACAGGGAAGGAGAGTGGCTAACGTAACTTGGCAGATCAGGCCCACAAATATATATATATATATATAATATATATATATATATATATATATATATATATATATGAATTGTATGTTTATATATGTAGGTGTATATGCATGTTTGCATGTATGTGTGTATGTTTGTATATATGTATAGGAAAAAAGTAAAACAAAACTTTATTAAGGCATAACTGGACATCCGTCCGCTGCAGCTTCTTGACGCATAATACCAGCTTCCCTGACCCCTCGTTGGCAGTCTGTCATGCTGGCTGAGTGACTGGACGTCTAAACCATATTATTTATATATATATATATATATATATATATATATATATATATATATATATACACTCATTTCCGTTAAATATGTAAATGTAGCGTACCTCATTGGTTTTATTGTTATTTACTTTACTTTATTATTTCCCCTTTATCATTGCTCTTTCTTCTCTTTACACTCGCATCACTGTACTTTATAAACACGGGCAGGCGGGTAGCCGTGGCCGGCATTATGATTTCAAACAGCAAATGAACCGGGATAAATTACACACTATTATTTACTATTTACTCACTTTTTATTTATGCCGAAACAACTGAACAAACGAGGTAAAGCGAGTGCGGAATTAGCGTTAACATTTAATCGCAAAGAGAGACATAATTTAATATTTTAAATTTGCAATAACATAGTAATACGAAAAACGCCTAATCGGAGCAAACCAGCCCAAAGACTGGATTTGGGGCGTTTCAGCCGCTGCACATTTCATGTGTTACCAATTACTATTTTATATTTTTAATTTCAAACAAAACATTATTAATTTCTTATTTACGTACAAACCATAATCAAATTTCTTATTAAACATTATTATCTTCTTTACTAAACAAAACATTATTAAATTCTCACAAACAAAACATTATTAAATTCTTATTACACATCATTAGCTTTATTTAAAAAAACCAATACACGACACTCGCATCACCCCATTGAAAATAAGTTTTCACTAGGAAAACTTATTTATTTCATTGATTTTCTTTTAACAAATTTATTTATTCAACAAATTTATTTATTTGTCAGGGTTTTTTTTTCAACTTTAATACTTTCAAAGTTAGAGGGCAAGAAATCATTTCAATGATAAATTCCACACATTAGCTATTTTGTATCATTTCATAAAAATCGAAAAAAAAATTCACGTTTGCATAAAATAACATTTCACACTAATAATCAAATGTACAACCTGTAACAAAGCTGTTACGTGAAAAATAAAGGATAATTTTCTTAAAACTGGTTACAACACATTTCAAGTTCACAATCTACTCCAACGATTTCTCATCAAAGATCGCTTTATATCCGAAAAATATTCATATAGTTATATAGTTACTATCAAGGCAACATAGAAAGATGTTTAAAAAAAAAAAAACTGACCAGAGCGCACATACTATTACACAAAACAAAACACGAAAACAAATTTGGGCAATAATTGCACCCTTTCACTTATAATTTCATTAAATAATAATCAGTGTACTCTAATTTCTGGACGTTGTTTAGATAACATTTCGCAAAGCTGACAACGGACTTCTTAAATTTTCAATCGCAGCTCTCCTACTCATTTCGCTAGAATGCAAGGGGTTGCATCACTATGCAATAGATCAGCACGCTTGACGTTCCGCTCTCTCTCCAAAAAGTGGCGAAAAAAAAGAGTCGTCCAATTCAAAGAGGATCAGGGGATGGAGATATACTGAAAGTGGAAACACGCATCGGAATTGGACGGAATTTGAAGTTCTAGAAGTCGACGAAGAAACTCGCCTCTCTCATCTCAACTTTTTTCAGTGAACGCTGCTCCTTTTATGTCCAGCTGAAAGACTCCCTACATGGCATTAATCAAACGATCACTTGGCATAGGTGGTTTCACAAGAACCTACTATATGCCTGTATGGACAGTAAAGCCTTAAACACTCGTTCAAACGCTCTTGGTTTGCCTACCGAGTGGTAAGACACATGTTCAGCAAAGCATCGAACAGCGGGACCAAGACTGCCCGAAAATATCAGTAGACCAACTTCGATCGAAACTGTCCTGCACTGAAGTCGCTGTGCATTCGGTTTCGTTTCTCTCTCTCCTCTCTCTCTCTCTCTCTCTCTCTCTCTCTCTCTCTCTCTCTCGTCTCGTCGGTGATCGATCACCTTATTTGGGTCAACTAAACGCAATGGGTGGAATTCGGATTCAACTTAGTTGCTTCCAAATCGATCTTCTCGAAATTTTGGGAAAAAAAAAAATCCGAAAGTTTGTGGCAGTTACATCGGCGAAGATAATAACAAAAATTATCAAACACAACGAAACAATACTGCACAGTATATATATGAACGTGCCCATACAGAGTAACCGTTATTATAATTTCAAAAAATATTAGTCACATCGATACATTTAAATACAAAAGACAAAAATGAAAACCAGAAACTTCACGTCATCAACTCCCGATAACAATAAACCATCTTACACTTTGTGGGGAGCGGACATAGATACACAAAAACGTTACTGGCAATCTAAAAATGCTCCATTTCAGGTCAGCAATCAATCTAAAGCTCCAATTGCACGAGTAAACCCAAATGAAGTTTAAAAAATAAGTTTCCAAAACATTATCATTAAATAAAAAAATGTTAAATATTACTACGGAAAATTAATTTTATATATTAATTCCAACCTGCAACGCTAAATTTCACAGGAAGAAACTCATAATTTACAAAATACATCTGAGAGACAACTCTCTTTCTCAACACGAAACCCAGCATGGTTTGTAAATCACGGGAATTCCAGTAATTTATCGTTTCCAGGCGAAACTAAATACAAATTTTATGAAGCGAGTGTTCACTTTTTGTAAGCGAACCACTATAAAAATATTCCTAACCGAATCAAACTAGATTACATCCTGAAAACATTTTGTAATATTTTCTATGCAAAAGCGAGAACGAAAATTTTTTTTTCATTATTTATACCCAGAATTAAAATTTTAAGCAAAACACTACTATCACAATAAACTATAATTTCAGAATAAAAAATTTAATCAACTAGCCTATCCATACAAAATATCACGGGATTTTCATTAAAACTCATGAAAGAATGAAAAAAATAAACAACAAAAATCAGCCTACCTATAAAATAAAAATGAATGTATAAAAAAAAATTCAAAGAACCGAAATTAATTTATCAAAAGAATTTTCTAAAACAATTACTGTCTTTCGAATAAAATTTTCTCACACAATTTACATATTTACATACGACAAGCAAAACAACCTCAATTAGTCCGAGTCGACCCAGTATAAATTAGTGCCTTTAATCATTATTTTTCGACTTTGAACAAAAACCTTAAAATTACGCTTATCTACCTTAAAATTATAAATCTACCTTAAAATTATACACATATGATGGCCATGTGTCAACTTGAAATCCCTGTCGAAAAATAATCTTAAAAACTGCCCACTAGATACTGGAAAATGTTGTCACTTATTTAATCTTTTACAATTCGCTACTATATACATATATATATATACCTAGAAGTGTGTTACATACACGCTCCAACCTTTCAGAGCTATCATATAAAAATGCATGTCAGAATTTCATTACAAGTAACATAATTAAATTTCATATAAGTAAGTGTAAAATTTATTTACTAATTATTATTAATATCACAATTATTATGAATTCCGAAAACGTAAACAGAAAAAAAATTTTAAACACAAAATAGGTAGGCTGTGTAAAGAGTACTAAAAGTTGAAGAAAAAAAAAGAAATGAGCCATCGGAAGGGATTTCTAAATTTTAAATAAGTCTCCACGACTGAAGAAAACGAAATCTGAAAATGAAATTGAGAAAAAAGAAATCGACTAAAAAATTTTGACTACAAGAACAAACTGAGTCGAACGGTTGAAACAGAGTTTGACTCTGTAAAGATTTCGAAAATGGCGCTCCACCTTGAATTACAAATAAAACGAATTTTTAAGAACTGGGGTACACCCCTAGGGTGTTTACTGCTTGCATCTGAGGTACACAATTCATTTTACTGTTTAATTTTCCGAAAGAGAATATCTACTAATTTTATAAATACGAAAAGACAGGTAGCAATGTATTTGGCCGAAATATAAGGCGCGTATAGAGGACGTGGGAATGCCCTTCTTTAAATTTAACAGGGACACCGCCTGCCACCAAAATGTAGTGTACACTCATTGTTTTTATTGTTATTTACTTTACTTTATTATTTCCCCTTTATCATTACTCTTTCTTCTCTTTACACTCGCTTCACAGTACTTTATAAACACGGGCAGACGGGTAGCCGTGGCCGGCATTATAATTTCGAACAGCAAAGGAACCGGGATAAATTACACACTATTATTTACTATTTACGGACTTTCTATTTATGCCGAAACAACTGAACAAACGGGGTAAAGCGAGTGCGAAATTAGCGTTAACATTTAATTGCGGAGAGACAATTTAATATTTTAAATTTACAATAACATAGTAATATGAAAAACCACCTAATCAGAGCAAACCCGCCCGAAGACTGGATTTGGGGCATTTCGGCCGCGGCACATTTCATGTGTTACCAACAAAGCTGGGCACTTGCGGTTTTTTTTGCGGTACTGCGGTACTGCGGTACTACCGCACTACCAAACCGGTACCGCATAACGCAGTACCGCAAAAAATGCGGTAGCGGTACTGCTGTACTTTCAGCGATCCTTTGCGGTACTGCGTTATGCGGTACCGGTTTGGTAGTGCGGTAGTACCGCAGTACCGCAGTACCGCAAAAAAAACCGCAAGTGCCCAGCTTTGGTTACCAATTAGTATTTTATATTTTTAATTTCAAGCAAAACATTATTAATTTCTTATTTACGTACAAACCATAATTAAATTTCTCATTAAACATCTTATTAAACATCTTCTTTACTAAACAAAACATTCTTAAATTCTCACAAACAAAACATTATTAAATTCTTATTAGACATTATTATCTTTAAAAAAAACAATACACGACAATGTTTATTTTTTATCTGGACGGGTTTCTACTTACGAACATTCGAGTTACGAACTTTCAGAGATACGAACATTCTGGCGTGTGTCCATTTATTGTTCAGTCGCAATTTCAAACTTCCCCTAAGTGCAAGAGCGGTGACTTTGGAGTTAGTGGTGATAACAATAGTAAGAAGAGATACACATTTACATTTGAACAGAAGGTGGATGTTATTAAGAGTGCAAAAAAAGGTGAGAAGATGGTTGACATTGCCCATTCTCTTGGTGTTAATCGGTCAACTGTTGGGACAATATTAAAGGACAAAAAGCGAATTTATTTATTACAACAATACATGTACTGTATATTCTTTAATAATTCATATTTGACAATACATACTGTACATAATAAATTTTTTGGGATTTACAAGAGTAAATTTGGACTTACGAACAAATCGACTTATGAACAAGGTCCAGGAACGTAACCAGTTCGCAAGTAGAGGTAGAGGACTGCCTATATATATATATATATATATATATATATATATATATATATATATATATATCTTTGGGGCTTAGTAGTTTGAGCTCTTAAAACAGGAAAAAAGAACGTTATTCACAAATTTACTTTAATCTTATACATTTAATATACATATTTTAGCTTTGCAGGACAATATGGCAAATGCCCAGCGTTCATTCTCGACAAGAAATATGCTTTTAGGTAATAGAATTTAAATTGATAACAATTCCTTATGTATGTACTTATTTCAGAGATTCGCTTGCCCCCCTCCCCCTTAAAAACTCATCCCTCTTTTCCTTATATATATATATATATATATATATATAGTGGCAAAGACGCTTTCAAATACTTTAGCGATGTTCCATCAACACAAACACGACCAAGATGACGTCACACAAGTACGACCAAGATGACGTCACACAAGTACGACCAAGATGACGTCACAGCGAGAGCCTACTTCAAGGCATGTCCTTATGCCTTGCCTCACACCAACTTCGTTACAAGGACTTCTCATCGCACCTCGACTCTCTCTCTCTCTTCGAAGAACAGTGACACGAAAGCCACCATCATGTGAACATTCATTTGTGCAGGCCCCATTTTGGCCTGATGTCTTTCATCTAACCCTATATAAAGACTAATCATTACCTCGAGCGTTATTATTTATTTCAACTTTAAACAATCAACTTTATTTGTCTCATTCATAAATCATTTATTTTGTTTAATAAAGGAAGAAAACTCATTCTATCAGTCAACCTAATTAATAACATTATTTGATCCGAAAAGTTCACGGTTACTCCAGCTTCATCAGCATTATCATTAAAAAACACTTATAATTATTATCAATTAACCATTATTATCATCATTATTATTATAGTGCCAACATTATGCTATAAATTGGTGGCAATATATCAACAGAAACCTGTTGCACGAGAAACGCACCCCCCCATGCACGCATAAATATGCATATGTAGGAAATATTATATAGCTCAGACCCACAACTCCGATAGTCGAATACTTCCCTTTTAACCCATGGTGAATGAACAATTCGGATGGATACAACCCTCTGGTTGCCCATGATGCGGACAAATTACCCAGGTTCATACTAAATTTTAATAGTACTAAAAAATTAATAAAAAATATTCTTAAGCAACGTATCCTGGGTATATAGGTCCTATATGATAAGTAGTTTAAAATTTGTTCTTTATTTCTATACGGACACCAAAACTGATCGGCATAGTCTAAGTGAAGCCTGAATAAGGACTTGTAAATGGGCAATATAATATTCTTCGATTTAAATTCGAAATTACGCGCTATGAAGCCTAACATCCTATTAGCTTTTCCGCAAGACTCCAGGCACTGGTTCCTAACTTTTAAATCCTTAGATACGGGTACGCCTAAATCTACTTCCTCGCCAACGCTCTCTAACTGTTCATCGTCCATTGTGTACGTGTAATGATTGTTACGGGAACCTATATGCAAAACATTATATTTGTCTAGTTAAATTGCAACTGCCATTTATCCTTCAACTCCATAATCCTATTTACATCGTCTTGGAGCCTATTTCTATCTTCCACGTTAAGAACTTTACCGCCTATTTTAGTATCGTCTGCGAATTTTGACACGTTACTGGTCAAGCCTACATCTATGTCGTTAATGTAGATTACGAATAGCAATGGGCCTAAGACTGGACCCTGAGGGACACCGCTACGTACATCCAACCACTCCGATTCCCTACCATTAACAACAACCGTCTGTCTCCTGGCACGAAGCCATTCCTCTAACCAGTTAGCTACCTGACCGCGTATACCATGCGCTTTAACCTTCGCAATTAATCTTGTATGGGGAACTGTATCGAACGCTTTTTTAAAGTCTAAATAAATAACGTCAGCCGCTCTATGCCTATCGTATTCGCACACTATTTCACTATAAATCTCTAACAAATTAGTTAAACAAGATTTATGACATCAAAACCAATGCTGACTACTATTAATCAAATCATGACTTTCTAAGTGATCGACGATATGATCCCTAACTACGGATTCCAAAAGTTTACCGACAATTGACGTTAAGCTAATAGGCCTATAATTGCTAGCTACTGTGCGGTCGCCTTTTTTAAAAATGGGCGTAACGTTAGCTAATTTGAAGTCTTCAGGAATAATCCCTGCTTCCAATGACTTATTAAAAATTCTTGTTAAGGGGCCTACGATAACGTCTTTCAAATCTTTCAAATCTCTAGGATAAAGCGCGTCAGGCCTCTAGCCTTGCTAACTTTTAGCTTATCGATACAATGTGCAATCTCACCCTCTAAACAGTTATTTCATTCAAATGGGCCTAAGACTGGACCCTGAGGGACACCACTACGTACATCCAACCACCCCGATTCCCTACCATTAACAACGACCGTCTGTCTCCTGGCACGAAGCCATTCCTCTAACCAGTTAGCTACCTGACCGCGTATACCGTGCACTTTAACCTTCGCAATTAATCTTTTATGCGGAACCGTATCGCACGCTTTTTTAAAGTCTAAATAAATAACGTCAGCCGCTCTATGCCTATCTATTAAATCATGACTTTCTAAATGATCGACGATATGATCCCTAACTACGGATTCCAAAAGTTTACGACAATTGACGTTAAGCTAATAGGCCTATAATTGCTAGCTACTGTGCGGTCGCCTTTTTTAAAAATGGGCGTAACGTTAGCTAATTTGAAGTCTTCAGGAATAATCCCCGCTTCCACTGACTTTTTAAAAATTCTTGTTAAGGGGCCTACGATAACGTCTTTCAAATCTTTCAAATGTCTAGGATAAAGCGCGTCAGGGCCTCGAGCCTTGCTAACTTTTAGCTTATCGATACAATGTGCAATCTCACCCTCTAAACAATTATTTCATTCAAAATAGTCTCGCTACTAAATGGAACGATATCGTGCACTTCGGGAACATTATTTACGTCTTCTACGGTAAAAGCTGTTGCAAAAAATACCCGTCATCAAGTTATTTCACAGAAAACGCAGAGTTAAAATATGAACATATAATTTTACACTTACAATTCGCGTGTAGAACGATGTAGTAGTGCATTCGTTGCGTCCAAAGGACCCGACGATTCCCATGGATGTAGGGTTCCACAAACGCTGTCAATCTCTTGGGACTTAAAAAGCGTGCCGTCGTTGTCTGCAGCTTGAAATAAGAGTACTCCCGGTTCAGCTCTGGAGAACGGCAAAATCACTTTTCAGTAGCATATATATATATATATATATATATATATATATATATATATATATATGTATATATATGTTTAATTGTGAAATTCATCCCATATATATATAGGTATATATATTCCTGTAAATTATTGCACAAAATATTACTCACATAACATCGCGGTCTTCAAAAACGGATGGTGTGATATAGTGGTCTAATTCATCGGGTATACGACCTGCCCCTATGCCAAAATAAAAAAAAGCACATTTCAATATACAAAAAGCGTCAATTGCGAATAAAATTAACACTATATATAAATCGACGAATGCAAAATTATATCACGAAAAAAATAACTAACCTATGAGAGAAACCGCTACTTACGATGTTGTTTCGTCACAGTTGCTAGATTTCATTGTGGAATGTAAACAATTGAATCGCATATTGTGAAAAAATGACTGGTAAATGGAACTATAATATGGAGATGCTTCTTTTATATGCGGGAGAATCGGTCCATATACAAGGTGTTTCAGGATGAAAGGTCAATACTTCGGGAGGTGATAGTATCGGTCATTGTGGGAAAAAAAGTTCATATGAACATGTCTAATTCTGAATGGTTACGTAGATAAAGCTGTTTGAATCGGATGCGCGCGCAGCTCTTCCCCCCCGCGGTGGTCCCATTCAATGGCAACCAAGGTCTCCAGACCTCTCTCCGTTAGATTATTGTTTGTGGGAATGGATGAAAAGCCAAGTTTACAAAAGAAAGGTGGATACACGAGACGAATTGCTCGCGCGCATTTTGGATGCTGCTGCCCGCATAAAGGAACGTCAAGATGAACTCAGACGTACAACACGCGATCTTCGCACACGAGTTGCAAAGTGCATTGAGGTTGACGGTAGGATTTTCGGAAACATATTGTAAACTGTAACAAATTTGTCATTTCTGTATCTGATACCATTCAAAATGCAATGTTTAAGCATTATATGTTAGAAACTGATTGGTTTCTCTTTTTTGATTACCATTAACAATACTTTTGTATTTGTAGATTCAAACAGCTCTATCTCCGTAACCTTCCAGAATTAACACATGTTCATATGAACTTTTTTCTCACAATAACCGATACTATCACCTCCCGAAGTATTGACCTTTCCTTCTGAAACACCCTGTATACATATATATAATATATATATTATATATATATATATATATAAAATAAGGGCGGATTGAGACATTTCAGTAAGGAGGGTCCAAAGGAAAAAGGGCATCCTCTAAAATAAAAAGGGCACAGTACTAAAAATTGTTTCTTAAAACAGACCATAATGAGCGAGTGTAAAATAAATTGCATTGTTTTATTAGATCAGCCTCATTCAAATATGATACAAAATAAAAATCTAATTTGGGTACAACAATTATCACAGACAATTTTTCAAACAATTACAAATATCTTGCCAATTAAAAGAACTATCCAGTCTAGTAGCCAGGACTTCCCAAGTTGGGGGTGGGACGAAATTGTAGAAAGGCGAACCTTTTGGTGCAACGACCTAGTGACTGCGGAGGGAGTTTAGAGTACTTTAGAGAAAGTATATTATAATATCACACCATAAGTTATAACTATGGTTACAAAAGTGGACTTTTCCTATCAAGTGGGGATCGAACGGAGGGGGTTCTTACGACCTTCCCTTAGCTACGGGCCTGCTATCAGAATAAGATGAAGATAAAAATAGTGATATGGCTGCACCAGTACTGTGGGCACCTATGAAGACCACTGCAACTACAAATTTGGAAGTACTGTATAATGTATACAGATAAAGACTCAAAATAGAATTTTAATAAAATAAAATAACTATGATCTATTTACAAAAACAAAATTTGTTTTCAGAGGCATACACATCATTCAAATAGGGCATTTGCACTTGAAGAAAGGGCACTTGCAAGAAATTGATGGGGTGTCCAGACGTCGCCGACCACCCCCTTGTAGATCCGCCGTTCCTCTCTCTCTCTCTCTCTCTCTCTCTCTCTCTCTCTATATATATATATATATATATATATATATATATATATATATATATATATTCCTGTAAATTATTGCACAAGATATTACTCACATAACATCGCCATCTTCATAAACGGAGGGTGTGATAGTGGTCTAATTCATCGGGTATACTACCTGCCCCCCTGTCGAAATAAAAAAAGCACATTTCAATTTACAAAAAACGTCACTTACGAATAAAATTAACACTACATATAAATCGAGGAATGTAAAATTATATCACGAAAAAAATAACTGTAACCTATGACAGAAACCGCCACTTACGATGTTCTTTCGTCACAGTTGCTAGATTTCATAAATAAAAAGTCAGTAAATAGTAAATAATAGTGTGTAATTTATCCCGGTTCATTTGCTGTTTGAAATCATAATGCCGGCCACGGCTACCCGCCTGCCCATGTTTATAAAGTACAATGAAGCGAGTGTAAAGAGAAGAAAGAGCAATGATAAAGGGGAAATAATAAAGTAAAGTAAATAACAATAAAACCAATGAGGTACGCTACATTTACATATTTAACGGAAATGAGTGTGTGTGTGTATATATATATATATAAATATATATATAATATGGTTTAGACGTCCAGTCACTCAGCCAGCATGACAGACTGCCAACGAGGGGTCAGGGAAGCTGGTATTATGCGTCAAGAAGCTGCAGCGGACGGATGTCCAGATATACCTTAATAAAGAAGTTTTGTTTTACTTTTTCATATACATATATACAAACATACACACATACATGCAAACATGCATATACACCTACATTAGGGTGGATCACTTTTCACTTTTTTTTAAAATTACAGCTGGTCAAAGTTTTTCCCATGATTTGGTTCAGTGGAAGTACACTGACACCATTTTTACCAAAATCGATCAATATTTAGGGGTCGCGCATCGACCTTGAAAATTTCAATTTTGGAAATTTGGCCAAATTGACAATTGTTTACTGAATAAAGATAAATCATCAAATGACCATATTTTCTGAATCCTCTCAGTGAAAGAAATCCTCTCAGATACTTACCAAGTTGATAGGACAAGTGGTTTAGAAGTTATACTCACCTTGAGATAGCATTAAAATTTAAAATACCGTATTTGTCCCCGTACCTCCATATGCTGTCTGCCATTGTCTGCTTTTTAGGATAAGATAAAACGAATAAGGAAAGATCAAATGTATTTTGCATTAAAACGGTTTACCAATATCACTAAAGGCACTTACTTCGGTGCCCCTAACTAGGTTCAAAAACTGTATGAATCGTGTTAGTTAGAACACACGTCATCTTAAGGCGTGCGCCATGTACTCTCTCTGCTAACTCCTTTTCCCTCTGCGCTACGTCATCTTGGCAAGTGACGACTTCTTGAAGTCACCGAGTTCTTTCCGGCTCTTTTCCACGAGCTGAAGAAGACCCTGCAGCTGTGACTCGTCTTTTGTGACAGTGTTCGCGTAATCTTCTATCAGTTTTATCCCTCTCTCTGCCACGTCGTTGGTAACTTTCAGATGCGAGATGACATTCTTCAGATCACAGTAGTTCTTATCTTGATCCCACTTATTCACCGGCAGAGTGAGCCACGTAGACGCGCACACCTGCAGGCCTGTGAACACGAACCACGATGACTCATCGATCAGGTCCGGAAGGCGCGTCGTGTCATCAACCGAGACGTTGTCATACGTGAAGTCCTCGGGCACAGCGAGGCGGCACAGCTTCTTTGCCATCTCGTGCTTCACAGTGTCTTCCACTTTGTCACTGCAGAGGGCGAAAACGACGGTCTGAGGCCTCAGATACCACAAGTTCCGCCTGATCACTGCCAGTGAAGCCTCTGCAATCTCGCGATCCACAGCCCTGTACTGCAGAAGACGCTGGTACAACACAAGGTCATTCAGCGGGGCATCAGCTGCGACAGGAGCCGCCAGCGAGGCAGGTGCGTAGAGGAGTGCAGTAAATAGTACCACTCTCTGAAGTTTCTGTACCAGCTCGTCGTCGAACTCCAGCTGACCGCTGAACAGCAGGAGCTTCGTGTAGTAGATGATCTGAAACGAATACGCACTGTGATATATAAATACCGATACCACTCCATATAAGTTTGTTTAATGGTAAATTGTTTATCTTATTTTTTTTCCGGTAGGGACTTCAAATTGCTGTTTGCAGAAGGCAATACAATATTTAACTTCTAATTCAAAATACCAACCTTGGCCATCCACCTCGCATGATGGTAGGCTCCTGGGCGCATGAAGTGTGTGCCACGACGTGGCTGGGCCCCGAGTACCAGGAGTGTAATCTCCGCCACTTCTCGGTAGTCTTCTCTGACAAGACCAGAAGCGGTGCCGAGGAACTTGACTGCCTCATCTCGGAGCTCCATCAGCCACGTCACCTCCACTAAATGCTCGATCTCCAGCTCGCGATAAGTCGAGAGGTCGAGCTTGTCCCACCTGAAAGGGGAGTTATGAAAATATTGCATGAAAACCACTGAAGTTTCCCTTTTCGACTGCTATTAACATCATTAGTAGAAGGATGCTGATATCTCAATTGCTCTGAAGGCAAAAAATCATTGGAGAAAACAAATGCGCCTTAGACTTGAGATTCACCTTCTCCTCAGATACTGGAACAAAGGTTCAGTTGGTGCTGTGGTTCTTCCAAACGCGGTGATGACCACTGCCCCCACGATGAGCTCCATAACGTGATGGCGACAGCCCAGCTGGAAGAGCGGTTTACCAAGCATGTTCTCCAGCCGGACCACCGCACCCTGCACCCTCCCCGTATTGGAGGAAGTTGTGTCGAAGCACAGTCCAATCACGTTGTTCTCGCATCCCCAGTCTTTGAGAGCACGAAAGGTCGCCTGGGCCTGGGACAGACCGGTGCCGTCAGCAACAGTCGGAACGGCCAGCAACTTTCCTTCTGTGCATTGGGGAGCTCCGGAGATGAGAATCGCCTGGCGGTGCTCCAATGATCCAAGAGAGTCCTGAAACGTATGTCATACATGCCAATCCATTATCGTCCACTGGAATATGTCAATCCACTGTCGTCACTGGAACATGTTAATTCACTGTCGTCCACGGTGAGGGCAAAACTGACCTTGATTACTTTACCGTCCCAGTGGACGACAGCATGCCTCGGAGATACGAAGGATTTCTTCACAGCTGTCGACACTTCACAACGATGTGCCACTCTTCCACGGCGAGACGTGTCCTTCGAGATACTGAATTTGTCCAGGTCTGCGGGCGGATCTGCCGAACGTAGGACTGCCGCCACGACACTTGCCACCTATGTGCGAAATTGAAAGGAAATTGACAAGGATGCGTATGGTTTTTATGTGACAAAATAATCACTAAATTTTCCGTCGTTACGTCTATTATATCTTTGTCAAGGAAAGATCATTACTGATATATACACACCTGATTATTGGACATCCGGAAGCGATCAGCCACTTCAATAACAGCCGGTGCATTGAGGATGCGGTGAGGAAGGCTGATTGATACAGTTGATTCTCTCGGCTGTCGGTATGGTGGTTCTAGCTGTGATTTGGAGTTGCTCGATGATCTGCTTTCTATAGATTCATCGTCGCTCTCAGCTTCGGTTCCTAATTTCGTTTTTGAGGTGCCTGGCTCATCACGAGATTGTCTTGAGAGTTGCCGTTTTCTCTTGACAACGAACACTTTATCATTCCCACTCATTGTTGCCTGGCGCAGGCCCCGTTGATCCTCATAAAATTTAATATCTTCTTGTTTGTTGTTGTCTGAGAGCAGTCGACTTTTCTGTATCTCTTCAATAGCATCGGGAGCTCCGATGTCCCAGAGCTTGTTCAGATTTTCTGAAACCTTCTCTCTGCCTTTTCCCGCGTCACTGTCTCTCATCTTGCTCTTCTGCAGCGAGCGCCACTCTTCCCACAGAACTCCAGTTTTCTTTTGCAGTTACGCCTCGTGATCGTCTTTATACGTGCCATGTTCCAAAATGCCAGAACATTGGCCACCGTGTCTTTTACGGCGGCCTTCCTGTCAGTAGTTTCGTGCTTGGCATAGAAGAAGTACTGGAGAACTTGATGGGTGGTTGGCAATTTGGCACCACCGATCGAGGAAGATGGCTGACCAATTAAGAAGACGTCTGTGGCTGACCTTAGAGAAGGTGGTGCTGTTGTTGCTGCTTTCTCTTTTCCAGAATAAGTAACTTTCAGAGTCTTCCCACTCCTGGTTGTTAACAGTTTATCCATTGCACTAAAGTCTAGACTTATCAAACAAGAATCAATTGACATAGTTGATCTGTAAAAAGCAAACTGTGATTAGTAAAAATATTGGTCATAGACATAGCGTGTGTGTGTAATTGGGATTTTAGGATGCGCCAGCTACTGATGCTATGATTACGTCCATAACGGGGGACAAATACGGTATTTTAAATTTTAATGTTATTTCTAGGTGAGTGTAACTTCTAAACCACTTGTCCGATCAACTTGGTAAGTATCTGAGAGAGATTTCTTTCACTGAGAGGATTCAGAAAATATGGTCATTTGATGATTTATCTTTATTCAGTAAAAAATTGTCAATTTGGCCAAATTTCCAAAATTGAAATTTTCAAGGTCGATGCGCGACCCCTAAATATTGATCGATTTTGGTAAAAATGGTGTCAGTGTACTTCCACTGAACCAAATCATGGGAAAAACTTTGACCAGCTATAATTTTTTAAAAAAGTGAAAAGTGATCCACCCTAACCTACATACATACATATACAATATATATATATATATATATATATATATAATATATATATAATATATATATATATATATTTTGAGCCTGATCTGCCAAGTTACGTTAGCCACTCTCCTCCCCTGTTAGGTTAGGCTACTCGCTCCCCCATTCACGCATACCTCCCTCTCCTCCTTGAAGTGTCTAATCCCCCTCTCACACTTGTTGCATAACCCCTCTCCCCCTTGAAGGGTCTAGCTCATACCTTGTTGAATGCAATGATGCAAGATACAATGTTGCATGCACTATTGCGAGATGAAATGGTGCCTGCGCTGTTGCAAGATGAACTGTTTCGTGCAGTGTTGTGCTTATTGATCATGTTGCATGCGATTGATTTGCACTCTACACATTTTGTGGGTATACTATTGTGGCGCTGCAGTCACTGAGCGTACAGATCGTTGCTTCGTCGGATTGAGATATTGACACTCAGTTGTTCATTTGTAATCGCGCTATAAACATGGCCGCACCACTTTCGACTTTCACCAAAGAAGAGCAGCGTGCTGTCGTTCCTTTTTGTGGGTTGAGTACTTAAAAGGGGTTGACATTCATAGAAGATTATCTGTACAGTATGGTGATCAAGTTTTTCTACAGCGGGGCGTGTACGAATGCATCGAAATGTTCAAAAATAGCCGGACAAGTGTTGCCGACGCAGAACGTTCAGGGCGGCTGTCCTCAATGACAGGTGGCAAAACTTGATCACCATATTGTACAGATAATCTTCTGTGAATGTCAACCCCTTTTACGCCCTCAGCCCACAAAAGACGAACGACAGCACGCTGCTCTTCTTTGGTGCAAGTCGAAAGTGGTGCGGCCATGTTTACAACGCGATTACAACTGAACAACTGAGTGTCAAAGTCTCAATCCCACGAAGCAGCGCTCTGTACGCTCAGTGACTGCAGCGCTGCCGATAGTCAGCAGTGTAGACAATTCTGGAAAAAAAAAGACAGAAATTGCGTATACTTTTCGACTTACCCTCGTGTGTGTGTATATATATATATATATGATACACACAGACCGTGCATGGAACAAGGAACTCTTCTAGGAAAAATTAAATCCAGTATAGTCCAAATAAGTAATGGTAAATGACAAACAATATAGTTTTTTCTTTTTCATGATGTTACCCCGAATTGGGCAACGGGTCACTCGCAAAGAGGTCCCAAAAATATAGCTTCACTCACCAGCTATCTGCAAAGCAGATAGGTTCCAGCTTTGGGACAGGATCTAGGGTTTAAAGCAGCCTAGCCCAGCTACATTTAGAACTTCAATATAAGCAAAAGACTCGCTGCCTTCACGTCGGATTGAATACATCAAAGAAAAGGGGGTAATAGTTACCCCTTTTTCTTTGATGTATTCAATCCGACGTGAAGGCAGCGAGACTTTTGCTTATATTGAAGTTCTAAATGTAGCGGGGCTAGGCTGCTTTAAACCCTAGATCCTGTCCCAAAGCTGGATCCTATCTGCTCTGCAGATAGCTGGTGAAGGAAGCTATATTTTTGGGACCACTTTGCGAGTGACCCGTCGCCCACTTCGGGCTAACATCATGAAAAAGAAAAAAACTATATTGTTTTTCATTTACCATTACTTATTCGGACTATAGTGGATTTAATTTTCCTAGAAGAGTTTCTTCTTCCATGCAGGGTCTGTGTGTATCATAAAAAACTCGGGGAACCATTCTGAGTTCATTCCCATATATATAATATATATATATATATATATATATATATATATATATATATATATATATATATATATATATATATATATATATATATATATATACCAATTTATAGTGTAATGTTGGCACTATAATAATAATAATGATAATAATGGTTAATTTATTGTTAATGATAAGGCTGGAGTGACCGTGATCCTTTCAGATCAAATAATGTTATTAATTAAGTTATTAATTAGGTTGATTAATAAAATGAGTTTTCTTCCTTTATTAAACAAAATAAGTTATTTATAAATGAGATAGAAGTAAAAGATTGCAATTGTTGCATACAAGTTCTGTTGGAATGAAATGTGCACTTGATTAATGACTTCAATATAATAATGACTTCAATATTAATAACCCGCGATGTAATGATTAGTCTTTATATAAAGTTAAGTGAATGACACCAACCCCTAGCTGGGGCCTGTACACGTTGTTACATGGTGAGATCTCTCATGTCACTGTTCTTCGGAGACAGAGAGTCGAGGTTCGATGGTGGCATGGAATGCTTGGGGTATTCCTTGTAACGAGGTTGAGGTGTGAGGCAAAACGTAAGCACATACCTTCAGTGGATCCTCGCGATGTGACGTCATCTTAGTCGTGCTTGTGTGACGGTATCTTGGTCGTGTTTGTGTTGATGGAACATTGCTAAAGTATTTGAAAACATCTCTGCCACTACAGTGGTCTTCCCCCAGTGAGCGGAATGAGCGATAAAAAGAAGAGGTCTTTTGAGGCTAGTGATAAAAAATGTTTTGTACTGAGGAGTGAAGGTCTTGCTGACGTCCGCACGGAGAGACGGAGAAACGTGTCATAAGGGAGGGTTGAGATGGGAGGAATGGGGAGGATGTGGAGCTGGAGGGAGGAAATCGGCTAGGTCCACAGGGAATGGGGTTGGGGTAAGGTAGGAATGCGGAGCGAGTGGGGAAGAAACGGGAGGCGACGAGGAGGGGCACGAAGAAACTGTATGGAGTTCGTAGGCGATGCCCAAAATTCTTCGCGTGTAAAATTTTCCTCGATGAATACGCTCCTGCCGAAGGGAAAGAAAAAGGCGTCGTTCATAGAAACAAGCAGTAGAAGTAAATCCACGGAATGATGCAAACAGATAGTTGAAGAAGGCAGGGGACTGCCACCCTGTGCCTTGAGGAGTGTCTGTGCTTGCAGTACGCCCTTTCTTTGCATGGATGTCTGTATCAGTGCTTGTTTGACTGAAGAATGCTTTTTAGGCCTTCCCATTAGAGTACGAGGAAAAATACACGTCGTGCTTGATGAAGAGTTCGCTGGTGAAGTAGGGGGTCGTCAAAAGGAGTCTTGTCAAATTATTTCTCGTACAGCGGCCGAAGAGGACCGTTGATATATTTGGCGAAAAACGTTGACGTGAAGATGCGCAGGTTTAGAACGCGGGAAACTTGGAAGTTGGGGTGGGTCAACCGCTAGCCGGGGAGAATGTGACCGGGGGTTTGCCTCCTTGAAGGCGGGAGGGGAGTCGCTGGCTACAGCTTGGACCGTTGAATGAAACCGATCCATGTGGGAAAAATTTTCAAATTTGGTTGCATTCCTTATGCAGAAGAAAACTGAAGGTTAAATACAGTTTGTTAAAATGTCACTTGAAAAAAAATGTTTGCACTGATTTCACTTTTGATTTGGCTGGGTATTCGTTTGTCACTACGGGTAGTCACCACTTTATAGTGACCGATTTAATGCGTAAAGTTGGCACTATAATAATAATGATGATAATAATGGTTAATTGAATGTTAATGATTGGTTGTTAATGATAAGGCTGGAGTGACCGTGATCCTTTCAGATCAAATAATTTTAATAATTAAGTTATTAATTAGCTTGATTGATAGAATGAGTTTTCTTCCTCTTTTAAACAAAATAAATTATTTATAAATGAGATAGAAGTAATTTTATATAAAGTTAAGTGAATGACACCAGCCCCTAGATGGGGCATGCACAAGTTGTTACATGGTGAGATCTCTCATGTCACTGTTCTTCGGAGAGAGTCGAGGTTCGATGTTGGTGTGGAATGTTTGAGGTAGTCCTTGTAACGAGGTTGAGGTGTGAGGCAAAACATAAGGAAATGCCTTCAGTGAATCCTCGTGATGTGACATCATCTTAGTCGTGCTTGTGTGACGTCATCTTGGTCGTGTTTGTGTTGATGGAACATCGCTAAAGTATTTGAAAACGTCTCTGCCACTATATATATATATATATATATATATATATATACAGTGCTTAATTTTAAATGAAAAAGAAGTGGAACGCAGGTGAAGCCCTCACAGTTAGGGGGTCTGGGGGAACGCTGTAAGCTCCCCCAGCGGGGTCCGGGGCGGTGCCCTGGAAACCAACTCATTTTAAGCGCTTTTTCTGCGAAAACTGCGGAACATGCAAATGAAAGTTCTTCGAATACAATATTATTTTAAAGAAAAGTTAGACTGTGATTGCAACATCTAAGTGAAATGTTATTTCATCTAAGTGAAACAAAATATTATATGTATTTGAAACAAAATAAAATTGCTTTACTTACATGCTATTGCTATATATGGGAAGTTGATAGAATAATCATATTAATTTCCACACACACTCCAAACTTCTTTCTGCTTAATCGACTAGTTTTCGCTTTCTACTGTCTGTATTCCGTTGGATTTTAAATTACGAAATTACGTTGCTGACCTTTTTATTAAAATAAAACCATTTTTTTTAATTAGGTTTTAAAATAAAAGTACCGGAACGGCGTTCCGGAGCGTTCCGTCACAAATTAAGCACTGTGTGTATATATAATGCAAACCCACAGGGAAAAAAGAAAAATGAATCCAAGGCCTTTCGTGTATTCAGAAGTACACCTCGTGAGAGAATGAAGAGAGAAGGCGAGATGACGAAAATATATACATATGTACAACGGGACAGAAAACCAAAAGATTGGCACGTGATTAACAAGAGTTGATTAAAGGGAAGAGATATTTTAACAGGATATTGTCAGTTTTATACATTCCCGCACTGTTATTTAAATTATTTTTAAAATAGATAAATGCACATTCTAGAATATTCCTTTCAATTATATCTGTGGTTGTAACAAGCGCTTTAGAACTATCCCACTTGATACGATGGTTACATCTGTACATATGGTTAAGCAATTCACTAGAATTATTTGCTGTTCTACACGCATATTTATGCTGTTTTACCCTGATATCTAACGTTTTTCCCGTTTGACCTATATATACTGAGTTACATTGTGTACATCCGATCGAATACACACAACCAACCGCATTATCCGGGCTAGTCTTTATTAGGCGTGATTTAACAGTATTATTATACTTAAAGACTACGTTGATACCAATTGCTTTAAGTCGGAAGATATTTAAAATTAACATGGTAAGGTAGGCTAAGGATATTTTTACGCTCAAATTCCTTTACAGTTACACTATTATAATACCTAATCTTAGCTTTCCTAAGGCAGTTATCTAGAAATGAAATAGGATAATATAATTTAGTACCATTATTCATGATATTGCATAACTCGGAATTAAAAAATTCACTACTGACAACTCTCAATGCTCTACGAAACATAGCAGAGAAAATAAAAGATTTTATCGAGTAATGATGGTCAGAATAAAAATGCATATACTAGTTATTATTAGTAGGCTTACGAAAAAATTTAAATTTGAACTGATTAACGCCGTTAGTTGGCTCTATTTCCAAATCACTTATTCTAAATAGTTGGCGTTTTCGGAGGTCTGTACATTACAATTAGTACCATATTTAATTTTTCAACTTTTGCTACTATACATTCTACGTAGCTGTTTGAGGTACTTATAGTCATTTCTGCCATATGCCTTTCGTGTGTGTAAATAGCACATCCTTCTTTACGTCTCACTGTTCTGTCGCTCGGAGGATGTTATAGTTGTCAATTTGTATTTCTTTTTTGGTCAATACAGAACTCTCAGTTTTCACAGTTTGCCTGGCAGTCCTTTGGATGGGTTTCCGTGAGGCATGCAAAGTCTGCTCCGATTTATTGCATGAATCTTTTGAGGTATAAAACTTTGTCCGGGTAATGATTTGATTTAAGGCCCTGAATGTTGGCTAGGATTATTTTTATTTTTTCTCTATCATTCTCACATACATGTGGTTCCGATTCGTTTTCCAATGGTGGTGCCGGTTTCGTTGCCTTGTGGTCCTCCGAGAATTTGCCTCTCTTTATCTTTGTCGGTACCTGTAGTCCCGATAACGCATGAAGTGGCTTTGTGCGTGCGTTCTGTCCGGCTCTCGGATTCCTATATTTGTCAGCTGACTTTGTATGTGGTGGATGGTATTTAGCAGCTGAATTGTGTTGGCTACGTCTTAAAAATTGGTAGCCCTCTTTGATGTTTGTTTTTCATGCTTACCTGTTGCGTTCCTTTGAGGGTGGTGGTAACGGCATTTTTGTCCGTATTTGCACCTCCCATATCTCCACAGGTGTTGCAGACTAATATGGTGGAACTTGCACATTTTTCAAATTTGCAATATCCTCTTGTATAATGTGTGTTACACAATGTGGGATGTGCATAGATGCATTGCCCATCCCGATATCTTCTTGATCATCTCAACGCCCCCATGCCCTCTCCTCCTCATCCTCACTGCACAGGAGAGAGGCAATGAGGTTCTCACTGTGAGCATGATATGCTCCACAAACCATCACACGAGTGATTATGTTCCTGACTTCAGAGGTCTGGCTTCTCAGCAGTCCCAGAGCAGTCACAATATAGTGAGGTCCATACCTCATGTGGTGCTTCACCTTGATCTCAAAATACATCCTGAAGTAGAAGTTCAGGCAGAACTTCAGCAGCACCTCCAGCTTCTTCAACACCTCCCCCTTCAGACCATGTTGTCTTATCCACAGCATCACCAGAGCCTCACCTGTAGTCAGCCAGCGTGACTGAATCAGTGGGCCACACTTCAGACCAGCAACTTCCTTGCTCAAATCTCCTGTCTTGAGAGCTTTGATCAGTAGGTAGCAGTTCTTCTGGTCAGTGCTAAGGTTCTGTATAATGTCTTCTGGCAGTTCAGTTATATCTTCTTCTCCTGGCAGAGCCTTGAAGCTAAAGTTGACAGGTATGTCATTGATCTTCTCCAAACGTTTTCATATTGGGCCACTGAACCTAGACTGGTGCGTGTAGGGACCATCAAGCTTGCTGATTATGTGCCTGAGGCTGAGTTCATTAATATGTAACTGGCATATCAGCCAGTGACACTTGTGACCTAGCAGTCTCTCCAAGTGAGTGATGGCTCCTCCATCAGGTCCTGTGTTTGTGTTGGTGGAGTCACCACCAAGGACCACAATAGTATCTTTAGCACCATGAGCACTAATCCACTCAAACAGAGCTTGAGCTATCTTCAGTGCAGGTTTCTCATTTCCTTCAGGTTCTTCTGGTGTACAATGGAAGAGATACTTCCCCTCAGGTCCCCAGGTAACACAATAGTGCTCTTCAGTTGTAATATCAAGATGGAAGCAGCCAGTTTCTTCATTGTACCTCATGATCTTTGTCTTCTTATCTTGTTTTCCATCAAAGAAAATTCCCTTGATCTCCCCTCCCTCTGTCCTTTTCTCCAGGGCCTCCACCGAGGCACCTATTACAGACTCCTTGCCCCACCACATCTTCATCCTGTCAACAGCTAGATATGCCTTATCAGCAGATAGATGGCCAGCTCTGATGAGATCTTGCAAGAAACCAGTTGCAATGGCTGCTGCAGTTGTGTTTGCCACCTTCAACCTGACTGTAGCCGCAGCATTGCTTGAGATATCCATGTAGTTCCTCCTGGCAGAGGTGGAGACTTTGCCAGTGTTGACACTGGAGCTTGTGCCTGGTGCAGTACTGGAAAAATCTGTGTCAGCAGTAGGAGCTGCTCTGTCTGGAGACTCTTGCAAGGAAGTCACCTCATCTTCATCATCATCATCATCACAATCATCAGCTCTCAGCAGTAGCTCCTTTTCTTCTTCCTCTTTTCTGTTTCTCTTCTCAGCTGCCTTCTGTTCTTCCTCCTTCCTCTTAGCAGCCTTCATCTGCTTCACTGTTTCCTTCACATCAACAGATGCCATCCGGAAACCAGAAACTTCTGAGGTTTTGATCCTCTGATAATGGAGCCACTAGCTCTAGCTTTGGAATCTTCTGAGGCAGAGGACAGTTACAGTTGACATGAACTCTAGCAGCACAGCCAGAGCAGCCAGATGCTTCAGTTCCACAGGGAGTGATATTATGTCTGCAGGTTGTTATGTCAAACAATGTATCAAATTCAGATATTCTCTTCTCTCTCTTTGCAGCCTTCACTCTGTCATTCACTACGTCAATCATTTCATTCCACCTGACAAGAATCTTCTTGGCAATGGATCTCTCTTGAATGATCACAGGAGGAGTGAACTTGGCATTGCTTTTGCGCCACTGTGCCAGTACTAGTGAT
This sequence comes from Bathynomus jamesi, assembly GCA_023014485.1. Taxonomy (NCBI): domain Eukaryota; kingdom Metazoa; phylum Arthropoda; class Malacostraca; order Isopoda; family Cirolanidae; genus Bathynomus; species Bathynomus jamesi. Next base: position 174,379 of record JAJOZX010001521.1, read on the forward strand.
GCCAAGTCCTTAGCCAAATCTTGCAGAGGGTACTGAGCTCTCTTCATATCATCCAGAAGCAGCTTCTCTCCCTGGAGGAGGATTCCTCTCTGAAACACAGCTCTCCAGGTTGGAACTTCTGTAGGAAATAACTGCTTGCCTGGACCCACCAGATCACTCAGCTTTGAACCAGGACTTTTTCTGGTCTTTCGTCCTTGCTTAGCAATGGTGGCTACACAATCTTCACCAAGCTTTGTATCTGAAACATAAAAAATTATCACAGTGAAACTCTAGTAGCCTATAACAACTGTTACAAAGGTTTTGTTTGGTAAGAAACCAGTCTGTTACATTTGTACTACAGTGTATGTCCTGCACAGCTGTTCTGTACATAACCAGAAAATGAAAAAGTGGAAATTTGAACACTTAAACGTGATTTTTAGCAAAAGTTCAAGAAAACAAACCCCTCCTAAAATTTATTTTTACATAGGAATACATACTGCCAATCTTGAAATTCGCGCTTTAATGAGCATGATACACCCTACTGCTCGCATGCCAGCAGAAAGGTTTATCGTTCAGTTATGAAAAACAGGCAAATGTTGGCATGATTACAATACATATATAATAATGTTGCACTTGAAAATAAAGTTTGAATTGTTAACTGTGTGAAAGGACCGATATTCAGATTTGAAGAACGTCAATTTTGTAAAACAAAAATTAAGTTATTATATGTATATCGATGTACATAACACAAAATCAACTAAATCAACTAAAATCAATTAAACCAACTAAATTTTAACAATTCTCATATTTATGAAGCAAACTACTAAATAACTTTAAAGCAGAAATTATTACTTAAAATTGGAATCTTTCCACTGAAAGTCTCAACTTGTTTTTCAATTACAAAACTGCATGTAAGTCAGTGCATACTGTATTCAGTGACATCCGCAATATCAATTCAATGCGTTATTAGTAGTCTACCCCATACTGGGGAATAACTCACGTTGTAACAGCATATATGAAACACACTAATAAATTATTAATGCACAATGCTATAATAAGGTTATTCATATAGCTCCTCCAGCGGTGGTTTGTGATGGGTTTGTTCATTCATGCAGTCCTCGGTAGCCTTGCAGACGCATTCCTCTGTTCATGCCATATCATTCGTTGCACAACTGCAGTTCTTACTACACTGTCTGCGTCAACGGCATGAGCACAGAAGCTCATCTAATACTTCTACAGTTGTTGGTCCATCAAATAACTTCAACTTTACGTGAGCCAACATCCAAATGCGGGTCTGAAATGATGCTCTCTTAAAGTGTTGAAGAAAGTTAGGTTCTGATGGGGGTAGTTTGTTTAATGGTACATTCTTGTCAGCAAGGCGGACTCTCAGAAGATTCAAGTCATTATTTTCTTCTTCATATACATCCTTTGGATCGTATAGAGCAGCAACAACCTGTCGGGCTGCATGTTCGGCCTCAACTGTGTTGTCAGTACCCAAACTACCAAAGAGTGGAATCGAACCTTTTTTCTCCAATGACTCCATGATTTTTCCACATTTACTTTTTTCCTATGCCACAGAATGATGAGATGCTATTACATCCTGTCAAAGCATGCATGGCGGGAAGTAGACTAGGAACCACAGGACTTAATTAATTGCATATCCTGTGAACAGGAATATGACAATGGAGATCAGCAGTAGCGGTCACCTTTCCTGTTTCTACCCAGAAAGATGATGTACTTTGCAACTGAGGAAAATAATGCACAGCTAGCACGAGGATATCTGTGTCAGGTGACTTGACAACTATGCTTCTTTGGATATTTGCAGCAGAAAATTCCTCATCTGCCTTCATAGCATGGAAAAGCATCCTTGTATCTGCCTCTTCATGTGAGCAAAACAGATCTTCCACTGGTGTCACGCCTTGGCTAGAAATACAGACCGCTTTTTCTCCATCACTGAACCTACCTGCAAGATAGATCTTATGTTCGTGGTGTGCAGCAAGTTCCGGTGTTCTTGGTGCATGTTTAATTATGTAGCTGCACAAGAAGTCAGTCAATGCTGCTTTATTCGATGAGAGAGCCATGAACTTCTGCCATGGCGGAAGTGGGCGTCCGGACATCACCTAATATTGCTTGGCTCCACCTGCAGTTGCTAGCCTTCTGCTCTGTTCTTCAACTTTGATTGAGTCTTTATAGTCATACTGGTCGAACACATCTATTATGGTGTTGGCTTTATGCGTACAAGTCAACAGCCGAGTCATGTATATGTTGGCAAGCTCGCCAAATGTAGACGTGTTGCTGCTGCCTGTCATTGATTGTACTGTAGTTCAGCCATGGCATCTCTAATGTAGACACAGGTTGCACTATCAGTAGCTGTTGGAATAGGACCAACCTCTACCTTGTTCTCCAATATGTGTGTTAACCCAGCCTTATGTGTTTTTCTCATTGCACCATCTTCATGAAACAAGCATATTGGAATGGATATGACTGGCCGCCTCAATACATGGATCATTGTTATGTGTGGCCGTGCCTGTGAGATTTTAAGTGCTCTATGAAACACCATTTCAGCACTGATATTAACCATCTTTTTCTTGCCTTGGATCAATACATGTGTAGTTTTAGTCATGTCAGTGAAGGTCTTATTTTTGGTTCTAGTCAGAGGACTGTAGAAGCTACGATTACTTCCAGTGGACAAGGTACTCCCAATAAATTCGTACATTTCCTTTTCACCAGCATCGATGGCAGATAATAGCGACTTCTGTACATCTTGGTCAGCAATGACTCCACTGGAAATGTTCAACAGTTTCCCATCTGGGTGGACATCTGGCTGAAATGGATTGGTCATATTGTTTTCAAGATGGTTGATCATATTTTTTACATCATCTCGCTTGAGAGCAGAGGGTTTTGCTTGCTCATGTATAGAACATTCTTCAACAGCTATTCCAGTACGTTCTTTCATACTCTGGACATATTCTCCTAGTGACGTTCTAGTTAGCATCCAGCGGAGAAGTGCTGGTTCCTTTCGGGTGAGCCCAACAACACCCCCATTACTCTTGGCATCTCGTATTACAGTTGATTCAGTACCCATGTCACTCCAAACACCATTGAAACGACCTGGTCTCAGACGAACTGCAAACTCACCATCGTTTTTAAAAAAGGCGACCGCACAGTACCTAGCAATTATAGGCCTCTTAGCTTAACGTCAATTGTCGGTAAACTTTTGGAATCCGTAGTTAGGGATCATATCATCCCTCACTTAATAGTGCGCGAATATGATAGGCATAGAGCGGCTGACATTGTTTATTTAGATTTTAAAAAAAGCGTTCGATACGGTTCCGCATAGAAGATTAATTGCGAAAGTTAAAGCGCACGGTATATACGGTCAGGTTGCTAACTGGTTAGAGGAATGGCTTCGTGCTAGGAGACAGAGGGTCGTTGTTAATGGTAGTGAATCGGGGTGGTTGGATGTAGGTAGTGGTGTTCCACAGAGTTCAGTGTTAGTCCCACTGCTATTCGTAATCTATATTAACGACATAGATGTAGGATTGACTAGTAACGTGTCAAAATTCGCGGACGATACTAAAATAGGCGGTAAGGTTGTTAACGAGGACGATAGAAATAGACTCCATGGCGATGTAAATAGGATTATGGAGTGGACGGATAAGTGGCAGATGCAATTTAACTTACACAAATGTAGTCTTGCATATAGGTTCTCGTAACAATAATTACACGTACACGATGGATGATAGAGAGTTAGCGAGCGTTGACGAGGAAGTAGATTTAGGCGTACGCGTATCTAAGGATTTAAAAGTTAGGAACCAGTGCCTGGAGTCTTGCGCAAAAGCTAGTAGGATGTTAGGCTTCATAGCGCGTAATTTCGAATTTAAATCGAAGAATATTATATTGCCCCTTTATAAGTCCCTAGTCAGGCCTCATTTAGAATATGCCGTTCAGTTTTGGTGCCCGTATTTGCATGAGGATATTGATAGGTTAGAAAGGGTTCAACGTCGCGCCACGAAACTAATTCCGTCTTTGCGCAACAAGCCTTATGAAAATAGGATTAAAGAGTTAGCCTTGCATTCACTCGAAACTAGGAGATTAAGGGGGGAGCTTATTGAAGTTTTCAAAATCGTTAATAAAATCGATAACGTAAATTTTGACAAACTGTTCGCTTTCGATAATAGCAATACTCGTAATAATGTATTTAAGTTGCGTGGCAGACGTTTCATTACTAATCTCCCTAAAAACTTCTTTACGTTTAAAGTAATTGATAAATGGAATAATCTTCCCGCGTCAGTCGTTAACTCTACCAGCGTTAATATCTTTAAGAACCCTTTAGATAAGCATTTTAAAAATATTAACCTTGTTTAAAATAAAAAAACAATTAGCAACAGGAGCTCTGGGGTGGTGGTCGAGGATGAGTCTGTTGACGATTAATGTCAGTTTGTGACATGCCAGCGTGTGATGCCAGCAATAAAATTATTAAAAAAAAAATTAGACTAACATGAACGTAGATGTAGCTCGTAGCGTAAACTAACCCACTTTTTGTTATACTCTACCTAATTTTTTTTTCTTATCCTCTCCTTACTTGCATGTCTGTAACTCTCTTTACTTGCATGTCTGTAGTTTGCATGGTGTGACAGTGAGTTAAGACTGTGTTTGCATGGTGTGACAGTGAGTTAAGACTGTGTTTGCATGGTTTGTAAGCGTTCTTATTTTACTTCTTTTCATCTTTCACCCCTCTCCTATTCTCTTCGACTATTTTTCTGACTTGTCGGCAGTGGCCGGCGGATGATGATGGTGAGTCTTTTTTTCTCTTTTTCTGAATGAATGTTAACCGACGAATGATAGATGTTGCTACTTACTTAACCCCTTATTCTCCTCTTTTAACCCCCTACTGTTTCCTTTCTCTCGGGCTAACCTTTGAGTGGATCTTAGGGTCTTTGTTAGCCTTAGCTTCTGTATATCTGTAGATCTTCAGGAAGTTCCATCATATCAAGGAGACAAATGGGTACTCATCGTACATAATTGGTACGGTTTGCCGCGAAGAACTATGGCGTCATTGCAAGTTGTGAGGACAGATGTAATGACCAGTTACCTTCATGTTCACTGCGTATGTAGTTCAATAGTATTTGAACTGCATCCAGCAACATTGACCAATATTTAAATGTGGGTGAGTCTGCGCTACGTTCTTTTTTGAATTCACTTTGAAGTGGGAGAACATCATGAGTAAGTCGATCCCTCAGTTCACTTGCTACATCTGCAAATTCTTGATCACCGCCATTATGAATCGCTTCATAGGTATCCTCAATCTGTTGCCACACCTCATCTGGGATATGTCTTTGTTGCTCGGCATTACACCACTTCACAAATTCTGTCAAGAACAGCTGCATCAGTGCCTCATATGAAAGGGTTAGACCACGGACAGATCTGTGAAACTGCTTCCCAGCAAGCATTATGTCAGCTGTGTTTGGGGCATAAGTCCCACTATCCACTAGCAGATCCCTCAGTCCACCACTTCCTCATAGTTTTCCAGTGGCAGCAATGAAGCAGCATGCACTATGGAATCCACCAAGGCGAATTACATGATTGTGAAAGTCGTTTGGTTTGCTCCATTTCACCTGTTGGGCCACTGCATAGAGCTGTTGGTTTATAGTTTGGACTGTACTGAGTTGTCCCATTGCTTTTGTCATTTCTTGACTTCTGATCATTGTTGTGTAGATAGTTGATGGATCGGCATCTATAACTGGAGCATAAGTGGCAACTGTGCGAGTGAGTTGCATTTTTGTCATCGATGCATTGTATCCAGTCCAGAAGGGAACTTTTTCAGTTGTACTGTAGTTAATAGGTAGAAGAACAGAAAGGTTACCACGCGGAATCGCTCTCAGAAACATCCAAGCAAGATCCGCTACCTGCATTTCTGATCCAGCAATATGTAGTGATTTCACCTTGATCTTCGCATCATCACGGCGAGGTGGCTCTGGTCGTTTCCTGGGCTTTTCATAATGCAGTACATTCTTCAATGCCTTGGCATCATTACAGTTGATAGACAATGACTTTTCTTGGCCAATCTTCACTCTGTCGACCAGGCCAGTCCAAACTGTATCAATAGCTTGTTCCTGAAATACAACACGGGCCATGGAATGAAATGTTCCCTTTCCATCAGTGGTTGCACAGTTAATATCTAATAAAGGACTCCTTAGTATAGTTAATTTCATGATCTAAAAATTGAGGGCTGCAAATTCTAAAAGCTCATAAAAATATGACTATTAATACGCCTCTTTTGGTAATTTAGGAGTGAGCGGGGAACCAATGCACCTAAGAATTCGTATGGGTGTTTTAGGGAAAAGCTGTAAAGGCGGACTTACCCGAATTCGATCTTTTAACCAAAACATCTTAAAAGGAGATTTATGATTCGTTCTCTATTTCAAGAGTAAATTTTATAGAAGGTAAAATGTTATTTAGTCGATCTGAAATGTTAAAATAATCACAAAAGTGTAGGTAAAAATGGCAAAGACATCATCCACATACTGAACCAAATTACGAAGAGATCTAAAAATATTATGTAGATATTTCTTCTCAAAGAACTCTATAGAAATGCTACTTAGAGTGACCGAAGGATTGGGGGGGGGGGGGGGCACACTTAATCTTTCAATCTGACGGTACAAAGAGTTGTTAAACTAAACTTAGAATGAGAGAGACAATTTTATCAGTTCCAACATGAGACATTTGGGTGAGGAAAATCAACCCCAGTCTCTTCAAGATATTCATTAAGCATTTCTAGTGAGGTCTGTAAAGGAACCTTGGGAAGTAATGAAACGACATCGAAGTTTACCAGTTTTTGTTTTGTTTACTGACAGTCTTCAGTTTTTATGCGAGAGGTAAAAATATTTCCAAACTTACGAAGAAAGACCTTTAGAAAGCCATTTGTCTAATTTATAAGTGACTGAGTTTATGTTTGAAATAATTGCTCTCAGTGGAACAATTTACTTATGATTTTTTGGCGGGCCATAAAAATACGCAGCTTCGGCATATAAGTAGGAAATCGTTTAATTAAATGTGCGTAATCTTTAAGCAGCCACTTTAAATCTTTGTTAAACCTCTTCTGTGAATCTATTAATGAACTGTTATATAACGTTTCGTATGTGGTGACGTCAGAAAGATCTTCAGACTTACGTAAATAATCAATTCTTCTATGGACCACTTGTATAATGTTTGTACCTGTTGAGTCTGAAATAAAGTGTTTGTTTGTTGTTTGTTTGTTTGTTTGTTTATCAATTTGTACAGTTTTAGTGATAAAATTACTAGACTTTTTAAATTTTAGCAAGGAGTCCCTTAATATTTTCGATATATTCAACCCTCTTTTCATATTTCTAATAATTAAGTGATTAAGAATAAACCCCTTTAAACAAGATAGATCATTCGAAGGTAACTTAGAAGTTTTAGCAAAATTATAGACCGAAATGATGACATCCAACAAAGAATTATTGAAACAACCAACATCAAATGAAATGCCATATCAAAGGATCTCTTATATCAAAGGATCCCTTTTGGATCTTTTCAGTTTGGTGTACCGCGGATTTTCGAACTGAAAATTTGTATACTAATAAATTTTTATATTCTAATAACGAAAATGACATTATTTTCCTGGAGAAATATGCGCAACATACGAAAAAAATTGCATTTATATGCGCACTAGTTTGCATGGTGCATGACCGTTATCTAAATTATGGGTACTTTTGCATTATCCTCCCAACACTAATTTTTTTTTATAACGACTAACGCCTGCGGCGGGCTGTTTTTACCGTAACCTAACCTAACCAAACCTAACCTAACCTAATACCAACACTAATTTTTTTATAATGGAAGGAAAATAAAGGGTTCTTTTGCATTATCCTCCCAACACTAATGTTTTTATATAATGTTGGTTTGGTTTTGGTTATGGTACTTTATTTTCATTCCATTATAAAAAAAATTAGTGTTGGTATTAGGTTAGGTTAAGTTAGGTTTGGTTAGGTTAGGTTACGGTAAAAACAGCCCGCCGCAGGCGTTAGCCGTTATAAAAAAAATTAGTGTTGGGAGGATAATGCAAAAGTACCAAATAAAGTACCATAACCAAAACCAAACCAACATTATATAAAAAAATTAGTGTTGGGAGGATAATGCAAAAGAGTAGTATAGCCGCAAAAGGGGAGAGTGCAAGAATGTTGCAAGTTATTATGTAATTTTGCAAAGGGGGTGGGGGTTGCAAAGGGGGGTGTTGCAAAAAGGAAAAAAAGAAGTAAAAAAGGGTACTGGCCTTTGTTGCCAACCGGGGTTGCAAGGGGCATGCAACTTGGGGGCGGAGTTCTCCCCCAAGCTATTCCCCCCAAAGGGCCAGAAAGGAGAGAAAGGAGGAGAGGTGTTCACCTGGCAGGAGCCAAGTGCATATTAAGACTTCAGCCGAGTAGGCGTTGTTTCATAGGCTCCTAATCAGCCAGTTGGCTGAGCCAAGGGGGAGGGGTATACCTGAAGGAGAGAGAGACACCTGAAGGAGAGAGAGAGAGAGAGAGTAGTGGCTTTGATTGCAAGGCATGCAACTTGGAGGCGGAGTTCTCCCCCAAGTTATTTTCGTTTACCTAACCTAAGAGGCCTCTAAGGGGTTTTCCCAAAGGGCCAGAAAGAGAAGGACCAGAGGTCCTTGCTCGGCTGGGAGCCGAGCTGGAATGACTCCGTCAGTCGTCTCTCGGTCTTTTATAAACCTCTATTCTGGCTGAGTTGCCAGATAGCGCAATGTATTCAGTTGCCAGATAGCGCCATGTGTCCCAGAAAACCATATATTAATCATCCATTGTGTACCACAATTGAATCCAATTAAATTCTGTTTATTAAATAAATAATTTTTACACACTCAATCTTTATTATTATTAAACCTGGAATTGCATATCTCCAGTTTTTTTTTTTTTTGCAATGATCGGATTGTTCCTGCTAGATATATATTATTATGCATCATTTTAGTGAGAAAGAAATGTACTTTAATATTATGTTTATTAAATTCTCCTAAAATAATTATATAAGACCAAAGTAATGGTCTGACGTTGGGATGAATCCAATTAAATTCTGTTTATTAAATAAATAATTTTTACACACTTATTTTTATTATAAATATTTGAACAACGAAATAATATGAAAATTGACGAAACAATTCAATTAAAAGTTGAAATTATCCAAAATACAATCCGCTATAACGGGGTCGGACGACATGAGAGATCTTCCTTCCAGACCGCTCTTGATGTGTGTATATATATATATATATATATATATATATATATATATATATATAATAAACGAATAAACAACTCGTACACACACACACACACACACACACACACACACACACGAAGAACACCTCATGGTTGAGAGACCTCCCCCCCCCAATCCCTGATAAGTCTCCCTTCACTCCATACGAAATGAAAATTTATGAAACACACGCTTGTCTGTGCACAAAGCATATAAAACACCATAATATATTTATATAGTTAATCAATCGAGCCCCATCTATATATATATATATATACTCGTACATTCCCCAGCTGTGTTTGTATATGAACAACTCGTACACACACACACACACACACACCCTGGAAGCCAATGCATTTTTTCATCTCTCCTGGGGATCTTCTGAATGGATTATCGACCCACAGTTTAATGTGGAAACGAATGCTCTTTTTAAAATATAATTAGAGGATATATATATGGAAGGGCTGTAGTATCTCGTTTCGCCGAAATAAAATCAAAACAAGCGATCGTGTTCGCATCAATTCGAATCGTCCCTAGAGACCTTTTTCGGGCCGAGGGAATATCCTTCTACAAGCTATTCGAGCAGAAACCACCACTTACTTCAAATATTATTATCTTCAAATATTAATATTTTCATTATTATTATTTCTACAATGAAAATATTTACGCGTAATTTGTATGGTATCATATTCTTAGCTAACTTCTCTGTTATTGAAAGAAATACACACAATTATATTAAATAACAATCCGCGAAAGAAATAAGGTAGGCATACCTGAATTTACTAATAACTATATATATATATATATATTATATATATATATATATAAGAAAGAGATCGAGAGTTTTGTTCAAATAAAGGAATCCAAATAATATTTCCATTTACTCAGTTTTCCAATGAGTTATTAGTAATATAACAGAATTAACAAAGTTACCCAATAAATAAATCGTTAGACTGAAAATTATCATATTCACACACACACACACACACACACACACACACCTCTGTATATATTACGAAAATCAGGAAAAATGCCAAACGTGTATTAATTTAAATGATCCTAGAAACCTTTAAAAGGTGTGGGCGTTCACAGAGGAATTTTTGCTGGAACTTCCTCTCTCTCTCTCTCGTCTCCCTTCTCTCCAAATCTTAGCTTTCACACAAGCACACACACACACACACACCTGTATATATATATCATGAAAATCAGGAAAATAACAAACGTATATTAATTTAAATGAAACTAACATACGGGCCTCATTCCCCAACCCGGCTATATATATATATATAATAAACGAATAAACTCGTGCACACACACACACACACACACACACACATTCCCGGAAACCAATGCATTTTTTCATCTCTCCGTGGAGCAGAAAAAATATTACGCGCTTTTCATCTTAAAGTGAATTAAAGCAATTTTATGAAAAAGAATATGAATTTCAGAACTAAGTTAACATTTATACAAGCTAGAAGCTTTATCAACTCCTAATTTATTTCTCAATGATAACCTATATTTTTAATATAATTAATTAATTTTCTTTTTATCATAACTCAGCCGAGCAACGATGTTAAGCAACGTTGGAACCAAAGGATACTTCCCTTACACTTTCCTCACCAGCGAGACTTTAAACTACGTAGGCCCACCACCCCCCAAATTATTTTGACTGTATGGATGAACGTGAAGACTTTGATCGATACTACGACAGTTTTAATGAAAGTAACCCTTATAATATAGCTGATGAATGTGAACGTTATTGCGTGAATGATGTGCGCGTGCTTAGAGTATGTTTCCATGCCTTTAGAAGAATGTACATAACCCGTTTCAAATGCGATCCACTGCAAGTCGCAACCACCATCGCATCATTATGTTTTACGGTGTTCAAGAATAACTTCATGCCTAAAGACACCTTAGCCATTATTCACCGAAACAACCCCCGCAGTTACGACACAAGGCTATTTACTAATAAAATAAATGTATATCTTGATAAATTTAATGTTAATGAAGTCGCCTTGGCAATTTCCAGTTCCGAGAAAAAGACTCTCAAAGCCATTTCTCTCTTTGTGCATATATATTATTAAAAATGTTAATTGTTCTAAGACTATTTATAAAAGAAAATGGGATTTTGGCACAACTTGCATAATTATGTATTCTACAACTTGCTTATTGTAATTTTAAATATGTTATGAACGTTATACGCGTCACTATTAAATGTCATTTATATTTTTTTTTTTACTTTCGATTTGATTTTGGATTGTGTTTCAGCTTTGTAATTTTAATTTTTATTATTGAACAGATTTAATTTTGTACTTTAGATCTAGCTATCCACGTTTATATATTTTTGTCATTTATACATTTTTATCAGGCATTGAAATGCGATAGTCCCCCGAAACAGCGGATGCTGCCAAATATAATAACTTTTCTGCGCTACGTCATCGTCTTTATCCTAAATATAAAGTTTAATACAGTTCTTAGTACCTCTGTCGTTCAATTATTAATCTTATATGTTATAATGTTTCAGAACAATCATATGATCCCTTTCCAGATAAAAGCCTAGTCCAAACGTATTTGGTTTTAGAATTTATAAATCTTAAAAAGATATAGGAAAACAAGAAACACAAAGGAGAAAATGAATTCCTAACTGACGCATTTTACATGCAAAAATATACGTAATAATAATAATAATATCGCTAACAATAGACATATATCTGCTCTTATTTAGCTATTTGTTATTTGTAGTTAAACAGCGGTGAACATTCCTCAAACAGTAGGCTGTAGACCTGACATACTATGCACGAGAATTTTGTCAAATTTCCAGATTCCAGACAGTTCATAATACAGCTCAGTCCAGACCTCATTTTTTATGGTGACTGTCACTGGGACACATTTTCCAGATTGCTAGGAACAAATGAATAAAATGCCATGACTACAATCTTGTAGCTCACCAACCTTTTTCCTGAGCTTTAATTCTGAAAATATATTTTTTTTCATCAATACTATATATTTGGTCCTTAGTTATAAAGAACACATCATTTGATGTTTAAAGACTCCCAAGTTCCAGGAAAATTGAGATGGTCATTTCACTCAAAAATCTGACAAGATAATTGATCACACAGTTTCCAAATTAGTTGGCAAATTTATGAAAAAAGTGTGTGGAAACCATTCATGTGCAAAAGTCTTAGTTTGATAAAATATGGTAAATGTGGTACACAGTAGCTCTTTAGTTAATTTCAAGAAAAATTTAGACACTTTCATGAGTGAAAGAGATAGTTTGTAGATTGTATATTGTATATCCTTAGTTTCAGTTTTGTAGGCTCTTTTGGTGGAAGTAAATAGTTGTATATTAATTAGCTAGTTTGAGATTGACATTTTACAAAATTTTATTATTATTAAAATGTAGCTGATGACTTGGATTACCTCAATAGGCCCAAGTGCCTTCATGTTTTCCAAATGAAATGTAACGTAATAACTTAGCTAAGAATACGGTATACACTATTCACATTCAGAAACTATCTCTTTCATTCATGGAAGTGTCTAAATTTTTCTTAAAATTAACTAATGAGCTACTGTTTACCACATCATATGGCAAGTCATTCCAAAAATCTACTACTCTATGAGTAAAGAAGTATTTTTGTAGATCAAGTCAACAAGTCTGTTTTCTAATTTTCTTATTATGCCCACAAGTTATCCCATCAGTATCTAGTGAGAAAAAGTTATGTACATCTAAAGTGTCCAAACCTGAAAACATTTTAAACATCTGTATCATATCTCTCTTCATGTCTCTCAAAACTAAACATGCCTAGTTCCTTTAATTCTTTTCCAGTATCCCTAACTACTGTCATCAAATGAATTAATTAGCCACAGCCTACTAAGGGCCTATTTCTTTTTACAACATTGAATTGTAATTTTACTTCCATTTTATTACTTGGTAAGTTAATTCACAAATGTTAAATTATCTAAATAAGTTTTACTCATAAAAAGACATATACCTAGATTATTACTACATTTGCAGTACAAAACCTTAAATTTAAGTAGCGTATTACTTCCCTTAATACAAGTGTACAGTACTTAGCTATATACAATAATGAATTCCTGAGTTTTTAAGCATGTGAATTATTGGCTATAAGTTCATATTCTTTTTTAATATGTGTTGTTTTATGTAAATTCGTATGTAAACTTATATACAGCTAATAACTTATGTTTAGACACTGACTCAGGAATTTATTATTGTACTCAGGCTTTAAGTCTGATTGTCTTCAACACTCCATGGCCTCACAGCCATAAATTGACAATTTATTATTCAGCTTGATACAGGTCTGTAGTTACTTAGGCTTTTTTTAAATACTCCTCAATTTTAGATAAACAATCATTTGATAACTTGTACTGTCTCCCCATTTTCTCAGCAACTGTAGGTGGTTCAATTGAACACAAAACATGTTGGAATGGAATCCTGCAAACATCCTCTTGTTCAGGCCATTTAAAAGGATTCTTTTTCATGAAATTTACTAATAGATCCTTCTCAGTATCACACACTTAAACTATGTTTCCAACAAACCAGTCACCTTCATAGAAACAGGCCACATATGTACCAGGTTTATATTGGTAAGCCACATTTTCTTGAACCAAAAATTAATTACTTTAGATGTCACAAATACAATTTTAAGGTATGTATATAGTATAAGGGGTTTATCAGCTATCATGTATTTATTTTGAAGTTGTAGCAAGTTTGTTTAACCAGCTATTTTTATTTTTCTTGCTCTACTTTGCCCACAACAACAACCTTAAGGGTTTCAAATGTTCAATCAAGAGTTAAAGTTACATTTGCAGTTTTAAAACAGGTTTGTAATGGGTTTTTATTGATAAATGATGAAATAGAGAAATCTTCATTTCCTTGGTGGTTCCTTATTCTTTACATTCAAGGCCTATCCTAACTAAAAACATTGTAAATTTTTAATTCAACCTGCGTCACAGGTTGATGTCTTAGTGACAGAATGGGGTTATCTGGCAAACTTTTTTCCTGAAACTGTACTCTGCATGTTTAAAACTAACATTTATTTCAGAAGTTTTGCGCAATGATTCCTCATTTCATGAAAATAATATAAGTTACTCATTACTAAAACACTTGGTTTTGAATAATAAATATTACACCTTTTGGTTTAAATAGAAAATATTTGTGAACAAAAAGGGTTAAGAACTACATGTTTAAGTTTAAACGTTATTGTAACCCCTCCTGGAAATCTCTTCAGAGATAATTATGTGACTCTTACATGGTAAATTGGTGTCAATTGTTACTCTAATGAATTTTTTTTAACTTCTATTATGATAATAGACTTAACAATTCAGTTAATCCAAATATATATATATATATATATATATATATATATATATATATATATAATATATATAATATTTTATGAAACTGAAAACTTTTAGTATTTCTTATATAATTTAAATTGCTGACAATTAGAAAAAAGAAAGAAATCAGTAGTTTAACCATAAACTAAATAAAATAAGCATTTAACTTGACTTTGTGTGTACTTTTTTCATAAATATTTTTCCTGGTTGGGCTATTTTCACTACTCTGCGATTTAATTAGCTGGTTGGGTTTTGTTCTGGCTATTTTTCAAATTGGATTCAGTTTAGTGGTGTTTGTGATAGAATTATGACGTGCCACTCGTGTGATTTTGATCTGAGTCGTCATGTGTCCTAGATGAAGATAAAGGATTGGATGTTTTTATCAATTACGGCTTTATTCTCTCATCCTTAACTTGTCCGAAATGTGACAGTGAGTGCCTAACACGAAAAGATCAGAAGATATTTAGTTGAAATAACCAATATCAGCCTGTTAGGTTAATTGAATGCCTGGTTAGATCAACTATACACCCTTGATGAGCCAATAAAACATGTCTAGGGCCTACATTTCTAAGTTTAAACATTATAACTGAATGCTAGAGTGTGAAAAAGTTTGAAGATAGCCAGTACTTGGCCCTCTACTTTTTATTGTTTATATTAATGACTTGGAATGTGGATCTAAATAGGAAAACCTCACAATTTTCAGATGATACAAAATTGGGCCAAAACGTAAGATCTTTAACAGATGTCATGAGAAAGCAAAAGGCTATTGATGAAGTAGATGCTTGGACAGATAGATGGGTGATGAAATTTAATGTGGAAAAGTGTAAAGTTATGCATGTTGACCAAACAACCCTGATCATAACAATCCAGAATTTGAGTATAACTTGGTTGGAAGTTGGATAAATGAAGAAAAGAAGGAGCGAGATTTGGGTGTCAATGTGAATCATGCTCTTAAACCTACAACTCACTGTATTGAAATTAGAAATAAGGATAATGTTAGATTGAACCTAATGCGGAAACTTTTACAAAAGATCGCAATAATAGGCGAAGAGACACTGACCTTAAGCTTTTTCAACAAATATGTAAATCGTAGTTAGTACAACATAGTTTTCAAACAGAATAGTAAAATTCTGGAATAGCTCAGATGAAGAAGTTGTGAGTTCCCGTACTTTGGAGACTTTTGAGAATAAACTAGATAAAATAATGCCCGAAAGAGATATTTGGTAATGATGTTTTGTTGGAGCAGGCAATGGTGTGGTGAAGAGGAACGTGAACCCTTCCCACACACATATATATATGTGACTTTTTCACACACTGAGCATTCAGTTATAATGTTTAAACTTAGAAATGTAGGCCCTAGACATGTTTTATTGGCTCATCAAGGGTGTATAGTTGATCTAACCAGGCATTCAATTAACCTAACAGGCTGATATTGGTTATTTCACCTAAATATCTTCTGATCTTTTCGTGTTAGGCACTCACTGTCACATTTCGGACAAGTTAAGGATGAGAGAATAAAGCCGTAATTGATAAAAACATCCAATCCTTTGTCTTCATCTAGGACACATGACGACTCAGATCAAAATCACACGAGTGGCACGTCATAATTCTATCACAAACACCACTAAACTGAATCCAATTTGAAAAATAGCCAGAACAAAACCCAACCAGCTAATTAAATCGCAGAGTAGTGAAAAATAGCCCAACCAGGAAAAATATTTTATGAAAAAAGTACACACAAAGTCAAGTTAAATGCTTATTTTATTTAGTTTATGGTTAAACTATTGATTTCTTTCTTTTTTCTAATTGTCAGCAATTTAAATTATATAAGAAATACTAAAAGTTTTCAGTTTCATAAATTTATTTATATATATATATATATATATATATATATATATATATATATATATATATATATATTTGGATTAACTGACTTGTTAAGTCTATTATCATAATAGAAGTTAAAAAAAATTCATTGGAGTAACAATTGACACCAATTTACCATGTAAGAGTCACATAATTATCTCTGAAGAGATTTCCAGGAGGGGTTACAATAACGTTTAAACTTAAACATGTAGTTCTTAACCCTTTTTGTTCACAAATATTTTCTATTTAAACCAAAAGGTGTAATATTTATTATTCAAAACCAAGTGTTTTAGTAATGAGTAACTTATATTATTTTCATGAAATGAGGAATCATTGCGCAAAACTTCTGAAATAAATGTTAGTTTTAAACATGCAGAGTACAGTTTCAGGAAAAAAGTTTGCCAGATAACCCCATTCTGTCACTAAGACATCAACCTGTGACGCAGGTTGAATTAAAAATTTACAATGTTTTTAGTTAGGATAGGCCTTGAATGTAAAGAATAAGGAACCACCAAGGAAATGAAGATTTCTCTATTTCATCATTTATCAATAAAAACCCATTACAAACCTGTTTTAAAACTGCAAATGTAACTTTAACTCTTGATTGAACATTTGAAACCCTTAAGGTTGTTGTTGTGGGCAAAGTAGAGCAAGAAAAATAAAAATAGCTAGTTAAACAAACTTTGCTACAACTTCAAAATAAATACATGATAGCTGATAAACCCCTTATACTATATACAATTTAGGGTTATGACTTTTTAATTTTTTGTCATAAATATTGTTTCCTGTATCATCAATCGATGAACTTTTGCTTGAAAACAATAAAAAAGGGCCTAATTCCTCAGAATTAAAAAAAAATGTCACCCCGAAAGCAAATATAGTAAAGGGTGTCAGGAAATGATTGCCCCCCCCCCTGTACAGAAGAAACTGAAAGGAATAGAAAAAAAAGACAAAACCACGCGAAAGAGCGTTTAATTTTGAATAAAAAACACTTGTTTTAATATCGGGTGTTGCCCCCATTTGCAGCTCTGACGGCCATTAATCGACGGGGGTATGATCCCAGAAGTGTCTCAAAGTTTCTCTGAATCGTTCAAAATAGATGATGCCATGGTTTCTGTGGGGAAAAAAATGGTAAGAATTAAAATCACAGGAATAGAATATAATGGTTTTTATTCAGATTTTAACGCTCTTTCAAGTGGTCTCGCCGGTTTTTATCTATCTCTTCTAGTTTTTGCTCTACAGGGGGGGCAATCATTTCCTGACACCCTTTACTATATTTGCTTTCGGGGTGACATTTTTTTTTAATTCTGAGGAATTAGGCACTTTTTTATTGTTTTCAAGCAAAAGTTCATCGATTGATGATACAGGAAACAATATTTATGACAAAAAATTAAAAAGTCATAACCCTAATTATACATACCTTAAAATTGTATTTGTGACATCTAAAGTAATTAATTTTTGGTTCAAGAAAATGTGGCTTACCAATATAAACCTGGTACATATGTGGCCTGTTTCTATGAAGGTGACTGGTTTGTTGGAAACATAGTTTAAGTGTGTGATACTGAGAAGGATCTACTAGTAAATTTCATGAAAAAGAATCCTTTTAAATGGCCTGAACAAGAGGATGTTTGCAGGATTCCATTCCAACATGTTTTGTGTTCAATTGAACCACCTACAGTCGCTGAGAAAATGGGGAGACAGTACAAGTTATCAAATGATTGTTTATCTAAAATTGAGGAGTATTTAAAAAAAGCCTAAGTAACTACAGACCTGTATCAAGCTGAATAATAAATTGTCAATTTATGGCTGTGAGGCCATGGAGTGTTGAAGACTATCAGACTTAAAGCCTGAGTACAATAATAAATTCCTGAGTCAGTGTCTAAACATAAGTTATTAGCTGTATATAAGTTTACATACGAATTTACATAAAACAACACATATTAAAAAAGAATATGAACTTATAGCCAATAATTCACATGCTTAAAAACTCAGGAATTCATTATTGTATATAGCTAAGTACTGTACACTTGTATTAAGGGAAGTAATACGCTACTTAAATTTAAGGTTTTGTACTGCAAATGTAGTAATAATCTAGGTATATGTCTTTTTTTATGAGTAAAACTTATTTAGATAATTTAACATTTGTGAATTAACTTACCAAGTAATAAAATGGAAGTAAAATTACAATTCAATGTTGTAAAAAGAAGTAGGCCCTTAGTAGGCTGTGGCTAATTAATTCATTTGATGACAGGAGTTAGGGATACTGGAAAAGATTAAAGGAACTAGGCATGTTTAGTTTTGAGAGACATGAAGAGAGATATGATACAGATGTTTAAAATGTTTTCAGGTTTGGACACTTTAGATGTACATAACGTTTTCTCACTAGATACTGATGGGATAACTTGTGGGCATAATAAGAAAATTAGAAAACAGACTTGTTGACTTGATCTACAAAAATACTTCTTTACTCATAGAGTAGTAGATTTTTGGAATGACTTGCCATATGATGTGGTAAACAGTAGCTCATTAGTTAATTTTAAGAAAAATTTAGACACTTCCATGAATGAAAGAGATAGTTTGCTGAATGTGAATAGTGTATACCGTATTCTTAGCTAAGTTATTACGTTAAATTACATTTCATTTGGAAAACATGAAGGCACTTGGGCCTATTGAGGTAATCCAAGTCATCAGCTGCATTTTAATAATAATAAAATTTTGTAAAATGTCAATCTCAAACTAGCTAATTAATATACAACTATTTACTTCCACCAAAAGAGCATACAAAACTGAAACTAAGGATATACAATCTACAAACTATCTCTTTCACTCATGAAAGTGTCTAAATTTTTCTTGAAATTAACTAAAGAGCTACTGTGTACCACATTTACCATATTTTATCAAACTAAAACTTTTGCACATGAATGGTTTCCACACACTTTTTTCATAAATTTGCCAACTAATTTGGAAACTGTGTGATCAATTATCTTGTCAGATTTTTGAGTGAAATGACCATCTCAATTTTCCTGGAACTTGGGAGTCTTTAAACATCAAATGATGTGTTCTTTATAACTAAGGACCAAATATATAGTATTGATGAAAAAAAATATATTTTCAGAATTAAAGCTCAGGAAAAAGGTTGGTGAGCTACAAGATTGTAGTCATGGCATTTTATTCATTTGTTCCTAGCAATCTGGAAAATGTGTCCCAGTGACAGTCACCATAAAAAATGAGGTCTGGACTGAGCTGTATTATGAACTGTCTGGAATCTGGAAATTTGACAAAATTCTCGTGCATAGTATGTCAGGTCTACAGCCTACTGTTTGAGGAATGTTCACCGCTGTTTAACTACAAATAACAAATAGCTAAATAAGAGCAGATATATGTCTATTGTTAGCGATATTATTATTATTATTATTACGTATATTTTTTGCATGTAAAATGCGTCAGTTGGGAATTCATTTTCTCCTTTGTGTTTCTTGTTTTCCTATATCTTTTTAAGATTTATAAATTCTAAAACCAAATACGTTTGGACTAGGCTTTTATCTGGAAAGGGATCATATGATTGTTCTGAAACATTATAACATATAAGATTAATAATTGAACGACAGAGGTACTAAGAACTGTATTAAACTTTATATTTAGGATAAAGACGATGACGTAGCGCAGAAAAGTTATTATATTTGGCAGCATCCGCTGTTTCGGAGACTATCGCATTTCAATGCCTGATAAAAATGTATAAATGACAAAAATATATAAACGTGGATAGCTAGATCTAAAGTACAAAATTAAATCTGTTCAATAATAAAAATTAAAATTACAAAGCTGAAACACATAATCCAAAATCAAATCGAAAGTAAAAAAAAAAAATATAAATGACATTTAATAGTGACGCGTATAACGTTCATAACATATTTAAAATTACAATAAGCAAGTTGTAGAATACATAATTATGCAAGTTGTGCCAAAATCCCATTTTCTTTTATAAATAGTCTTAGAACAATTAACATTTTTAATAATATATATGCACAAAGAGAGAAATGGCTTTGAGAGTCTTTTTCTCGGAACTGGAAATTGCCAAGGCGACTTCATTAACATTAAATTTATCAAGATATACATTTATTTTATTAGTAAATAGCCTTGTGTCCGTAACTGCGGGGTTGTTTCGGTGAATAATGGCTAAGGTGTCTTTAGGCATGAAGTTATTCTTGAACACCGTAAAACATAATGATGCGATGGTGGTTGCGACTTGCAGTGGATCGCATTTGAAACGGGTTATGTACATTCTTCTAAAGGCATGGAAACATACTCTAAGCACGCGCACATCATTCAGGCAATAACGTTCACATTCATCAGCTATATTATAAGGGTTACTTTCATTAAAACTGTCGTAGTATCGATCAAAGTCTTCACGTTCATCCATACAGTCAAAATAACGTTTTGGGGGTGGTGGGCCTACGTAGTTTAAAGTCTCGCTGGTGAGGAAAGTGTAAGGGAAGTATCCTTTGGATTCCAACGTTGCTTAACATCGTTGCTCGGCTGAGTTATGATAAAAAGAAAATTAATTAATTATATTAAAAATATAGGTTATCATTGAGAAATAAATTAGGAGTTGATAAAGCTTCTAGCCTTGTATAAATGTTAACTTAGTTCTGAAATTCATATTCTTTTTCATAAAATTGCTTTAATTCACTTTAAGATGAAAAGCGCGTAATATTTTTTCTGCTCCACGGAGAGATGAAAAAATGCATTGGTTTCCGGGAAGTGTGTGTGTGTGTGTGTGTGTGTGTGTGTGTGTGTGTGCACGAGTTTATTCGTTTATTATATATATATATATATATATATATATATATATATATATATATTATATATATATATAGCCGGGTTGGGGAATGAGGCCCGTATGTTAGTTTCATTTAAATTAATATACGTTTGTTATTTTCCTGATTTTCATGATATATATATACAGGTGTGTGTGTGTGTGCTTGTGTGAAAGCTAAGATTTGGATAGAAGGGAGACGAGAGAGAGAGAGAGAGGAAGTTCCAGCAAAAATTCCTCTGTGAACGCCCACACCTTTTAAAGGTTTCTAGGATCATTTAAATTAATACACGTTTGGCATTTTTCCTGATTTTCGTAATATATACAGAGGTGTGTGTGTGTGTGTGTGTGTGTGTGTGTGTGTGTGTGTGTGTGTGAATATGATAATTTTCAGTCTAACGATTTATTTATTGGGTAACTTTGTTAATTCTGTTATATTACTAATAACTCATTGGAAAACTGAGTAAATGGAAATATTATTTGGATTCCTTTATTTGAACAAAACTCTCGCTCTCTTTCTATATATATATATATATATATATATATATATATATATATATATAGTTATTAGTAAATTCAGGTATGCCTACCTTATTTCTTTCGCGGATTGTTATTTAATATAATTGTGTGTATTTCTTTCAATAACAGAGAAGTTAGCTAAGAATATACCATACAAATTACGCGTAAATATTTTCATTGTAGAAATAATAATAATGAAAATATTAATATTTGAAGATAATAATATTTGAAGTAAGTGGTGGTTTCTGCTCGAATAGCTTGTAGAAGGATATTCCCTCGGCCCGAAAAAGGTCTCTAGGGACGATTCGAATTGATGCGAACACGATCGCTTGTTTTGATTTTATTTCGGCGAAACGAGATACTACAGCCCTTCCATATATATATCCTCTAATTATATATTAAAAAGAGCATTCGTTTCCACATTAAACTGTGGGTCGATAATCCATTCAGAAGATCCCCAGGAGAGATGAAAAAATGCATTGGCTTCCAGGGTGTGTGTGTGTGTGTGTGTGCACGAGTTGTTCATATACAAACACAGCTGGTGAATGTACGAGTATATATATATATATATATATATATATATATATATATATTAGGGTGATTCAAAAAAATCAGTTTTTTTTTTAATTGTTCAACCTGTATTTTTGTTCCCTATGACAAAAAAGTAGTATATGCCAAATTTGGTGAATTTTAAATAAAATTTACTATGTGCTACCAGGCGTCAAAGTTTCCCTTTTTTTAATTTGTTTGTTTTTACAACATGATTTTATGTTTAATTGTTTATATTTCAGAATTTTTAATTAATGGTTTATATACTAGCTTGCTTTTAGTTGTTGTTTGGAACTCGTAATTTTGATATCAATTAATCGATTATGGAAGCTAGGCCTAACTCACCATCACCTAGTTGCTCAGTTGGGAGAAGTTCTACAAGAAAAGAAACTGAAGTATGGCTAATTGGGCAGCCTTCTGCAGTACCAAAACATCCGTATTACCATCAGAGAAGGAAATGATGGCCCTGTTCATGCACTACAGAAATATTAAAAAGCAAGGCATTAGAGAATCATGCTACTCCACTGCAGATGATGTGCGAGCAGTTTGGAAAAAAAACAGGAATACCAGCAAAACAGAGTACATGTAGTAGATAAAATTCAAGGAATACTGAAGGAATGGCAGCTGCTTAAGAAAAACAAAGCAAACAAATTGAAAAGATCACAAAATTTAAATAATAAAGAAGAAAAATGGAAAGCTAAACTGGAAAACTTATTTGACATTGCTCATGAGAATGCTATGCAGCTTATAAAAATAGAAGATGAAAATGCAACGTGAGAAAGGACGTCATGGAAAAATGTGTACCATTGATAAGGCTGTTGCTAAAAAAGAGCAAAGAGCAGCAGAAAAGCAACATTATGAAAAGAGGAAAGCAGAAGAAGAAATCAAAAGAAAGAAGAATGAAGAGGCTGTCATACTCACCAGTACATCATCAGAATCAGAGGAGAGTAAAAGTGATGAATCTGGTTTCTGTGCTGCACAACCTTCAACATGGAAAAGTAAGGTAGGCAAACGTAGAAAATTGTTTGATGATAAATTATTAGGGAGTCTTGATGTTGCAAAATTGAGTGGCAGAAATGCGTCTCTAGTTTTAATGCCAACAATCAGACATCGCTTGAATGGGGCATCTGCGAACAAATAAAATGCGTGTGTTTCGATACAACGGCAGCCAATACTGGTCCTAGAAATGGTGCAGCTATTCTTCTAGAACAAAAATTCGACAACGATTTATTGTGGCTGGCATGTCGACACCACATATTTGAAATTATGCTGGAAGCTGTTGTTTCAAAGTCTTTATCACCATCTTCTGGCCCAGATATAGTCCTTTTTAAGAAGTTCAGAGAAAAATGGTCAAGCAATAATAAGGAGGACTACGAAACAGTATTATCAGATCCAGATATCTATGAAAATATTCATGACATCAAAGATGACATAATATATTTGCAGCAAATCAACTAGACACATTCCAACCAAGAGACGATTACCTAGAACTATTGCAGTTAACAATTATTTTTTTGGGAGATGAACCAAAAGGTGGAATCAAATTTAAACATCCAGCGGGACTTCGTCGGGCTAGGTGGATGGCCAAAATTACATATTCATTAAATTTTTTTTGTTCAAATCTCAGTTCAAAATTTCAGTAAAAGACAAAAAAGGACTAAAAGACATCTGTCTATTTGCTACTCGGTTATATGTAAAGGCATGGTTTACAGCTCCTGTGCCATCTTGCGCTCCTCGTCTTGATCTGGAATTATTACAGAATCTTGTAGTCTACAAACAAATAAATGACACAATTGCATTTGTTGCTATTAAAAAACTGTTAGGTCACCTCTGGTACCTATCAGAAGAACTGGTAGCGTTGGCCTTTTATGATGAAGAAGTGCCTACTGAAACAAAAAACAAATGGTAAAGGCCTTGCAAAATAAAACAGAAACTCTTCCTGCAAAACGGGCTTTTCTAGATCCTGCACTTATTCTAACGAAGAAATTAGAAGATTTTGTCACATCAAATACTCAAAGATTCTTTACAATAACAGAATTTAGTTCAAAATTTTTACTCAAAGCTGCTAAAGAATGGCATAATGATGAAGAGTTTAACTCCGCTAAGAAATCTATCAAACAGTGGAAAGTCGTGAATGATATAGCGGAAAGAGGAGTAAAATTAATGGATGAATGTAATAAAACACTAACACATGACGAAGATCAAAAACAATTCTTGCTACAAGTAGTGAAAAACTACAGGGCTGTTTACCCTGATAGAAAAAAAGAAACATTGATGAAGTAAGGACAGCTAATGTCTCAAATATCATTCGTTTAATTATGCATGCTTGTGGTTATGGTAGGACCTACGGGGGAGCTTTCCACATTAAAAAAAAGCAATGCGCCTTGTACTGTACCTCCTGGGTGGTGTGGACAAATTTGACAATTTGAGTCGTTCTGTCAATTTTTAATTGCTGGTAGCAACCCTTAAAAATTAAAAATTTGCTAAAATATTTTAGGATAGTTATTTTTATGCTGAAATGAACCATTTAAAGGGTTGAACACATTAAAATAAACTAAAAAAAATTTTAACCCCATATTTGAATCACCATAATATATATATATATATATAGATGGGGCTCGATTGATTAACTATATAAATATATTATGGTTTTATATGCTTTGTGCACAGACAAGCGTGTGTTTCATAAATTTCTCTTCATTTGAAGTGAAGGGAGATTTATCAGGGATTGGGAGGAAGGTCTCTCAACCATTAGGTGTTCTTCGTATGTGTGTGTGTGTGTGTGTGTGTGTACGAGTTGTTCATATACAAACACAGCTGGGGAATGTACGAGTGTATATATATATATATATATATTATATATATATATATATATATATATATATATATAGATGGGGCTCGATTGATTAACTATATAAATATATTATGGTGTTTTATATGCTTTGTGCACAGACAAGCGTGTGTTTCATAAATTTTCATTTCGTATGGAGTGAAGGGAGACTTATCAGGGATTGGGGGGGGAGGTCTCTCAACCATCAGGTGTTCTTCGTGTGTGTGTGTGTGTGTACGAGTTGTTTATTCGTTTATTATATATATATATATATATATATATATATATATAATATATATATATATACATCAAGAGCGGTCTGGAAGGAAGATCTCTCATGTCGTCCGACCCCGTTATAGCGGATTGTATTTTGGATAATTTCAACTTTTAATTGAATTGTTTCGTAAATTTTCATATTGTTTCGTTGTTCAAATATTTATAATAAAAATAAGTGTGTAAAAATTATTTATTTAATAAACAGAATTTAATTGGATTCATCCCAACGTCAGACCATTACTTTGGTCTTATATAATTATTTTAGGAGAATTTAATAAACATAATATTAAAGTACATTTCTTTCTCATTAAAATGATGCATAATAATATATATCTAGCAGGAACAATCCGATCATTGCAAAAAAAAAAAAAAAAACTGGAAAGATATGCAATTCCAGGTTTAATAATAATAAAGATTGAGTGTGTAAAAATTATTTATTTAATAAACAGAATTTAATTGGATTCAATTGTGATACACATTGGATGATTAATATATGGTTTTCTGGGACACATGGCGCTATCTGGCAACTGAATACATTGCGCTATCTGGCAACTCAGCCAGAATAGAGGTTTATAAAAGACCGAGAGACGACTGACGGAGTCATTCCAGCTCGGCTCCCAGCCGAGCAAGGACCTCTGGTCCTTCTCTTTCTGGCCCTTTGGGAAAACCCCTTAGAGGCTTCTTAGGTTAGGTAAACGAAAATAACTTGGGGGAGAACTCCGCCTCCAAGTTGCATGCCTTGCAATCAAAGGCCACTACTCTCTCTCCTTCAGGTGTCTCTCTCTCTCCTTCAGGTATACCCCTCCCCCTTGGCTCAGCCAACTGGCTGATTAGGAGCCTATAAAACAACGCATACTCGGCTGAAGTCTTAATATGCACTTGGCTCCTGCCAGGTGAACACCTCTCCTCCTTTCTCTCCTTTCTGGCCCTTTGGGGGGAATAGCTTGGGGGAGAACTCCGCCCCCAAGTTGCATGCCCCTTGCAACCCCGGTTGGCAACAAAGGCCAGTACTCTTTTTTTTTTTTTTTTGCAACACCCTCCCCTTTGCAACACCCCCACCCACCTTTGCAACAACCCCCACCCCATTTGCAACATTACATAATAACTTGCAACATTCTTGCACTCTCCCCTTTTGCGGCTATACTACTCAAAAGAACCAAATTATGTAGTGTTATGTAGTTCGTTTTAGAAAATAAAACGCAGATAATATCCTTTATTTATTAAAATTTGCAATATTTAATAATATTTTAATAAATAAATCTTCATTTGCATACCTTTTTTTCCATACGAACTCGCATAAATATGAATCAATCATTTGGCGATGAGTGCCATATTCGCTTATTTTTTTGTTTTAATTAAGGTGTGCCAGGTGATCTCTATTGTTTGAGTATGAGCATCGGAATCTGGATCAACAAAGTTTTCGCTATGGTTAACTTTTTGATGTACGAGATTTTTGACAACAATTAAAACTAACAAAAATATCACGACTTAACCTAATCAATCGCCAAGGCGTACAGTTGACCTAACCAGGCATTCAATTAACCTCCTCCTACTTCTACTAGTTAGGTTAATTGAATGCCCGGTTAGGTCAACTGTACGCCTTGACGATTGGTTAGGTTAAGTCGTGATAGTTTTGTTAGTTTTAATTAGTTTTAACACTACATAATTTAGATAACGGTCATGCGCCATGCAAACTAGTGAGCATATAAATGCAATTTTTTTCATATATTGCACATATTTCTCCAGGAAAATAATGCCATTTTCTTTATTAGAATATAAAAATTTATTAGTATACAAATTTTCAGTTCGAAAATCCGCGGCACGCCAAATTGAAAAGATCCTAACTTTTTCATAAACAGAAAAGTTATAAGACGAAAGATTAATTGTTAGATCGAAATCAGAAAAAAACACCATAAACTATCTTCAAAGAGTTTGTCAAATTTATTATCCAATTAATTTTTAAAACGCAAAGTGCTATCTCCGACTACAGCATGGCAATAGTTTAAGATATTCGTTAACTGTTCATCGTTCAAATGCAAATTATTAAAAAAGGCAAGGAAATTATTAAAAGCAAATCTTACTTTATAAAACTTCTTTTCAGTTTCAAATTGTACACTTTCGATTCTGTCTCTCAAAATATGTTCATACAGTAATAATCAGGAAACGGAATATTTAACTTCAAATCAGGGGCCGACCGATAGTATTCCCAGAGTATCGGTACCGATACCGATAGTTAGAGCAAAGTATCGGACGATACCGATACCGATATCTGTCCAAAACATCAAAATAGGATTCAAAGAATGTAATTCAAAACATATATTTAAAGAAATGAAATTCACAAAATAAAAGTCATGTAATGGAAACAATATGTAATTCAAAAATTGTAACTCAGTATAACAGTTCACTCAGTAATCAAAATTGAGGAACATCAGATTTTTGGAGAGGATGATTTGTTCATCAGCGTTGATTGGGGTGATGTTGGTTCGTTTCGCATTGATAACATCTCCAACCTTTGAGTAAAGCCGTTCAGAGTCAACTGATCCAGAGGGGCAGCTCATGCACTTCTCAGCAACTTTAGCAATCTCCGGGAAATCAGCAGAATGTTCTCGCCGGAAAATGAATGGATCCCTATCCCCAGCGATCCGAGGTTGCGACCAATAAGCGTCCAGGGCTGCTTCCACTCGTGCGTCTGGGACAGTGAACCTCGTGCCCGTATCCCTCGTTTGAGGTTCTTCAACTAGAATAGGACGAACGTGATCGTCGAGATCGCTACCTTCTGAATCGGAAAGGTTTTCCCAAAGAGCAATTTTCTTGGACGGAGAAGCCGGACCACTTCGGCGGCGTTTCACGGCAATTGGACCTCCAATACGCACGCTTTCGTTGGGACCCCTCCATGTGACTGCGTATCTCTTGTCTCAACAATGTCGTCGTCTATCAGCCCAGCTCCTTTAAATCGGGGATCAACTGCTGTGGCTAGCAGCAGTTTCTCATTTGAATTATGCTCTCGAAATCTCTGTTCGAGAGAATCGTCCAGCTGGCTCTTCAGAATCTTGACACCAGCATCATTCACTGAGCACGCTGCACAGATTCCTTTTGACACAATTTGACTAGGTAAAACTTCTGATAAAAGTGAGTTTTCCTCACTGATTTTGAGCGTTGTAGTTTTGAAGACAGCAAGCACGTCAATAAGCTTGACCAAAAGCTTCCATTGCGTTGAAGTCAACGTATTTTCCAGGGGCCATTCGATGTCATATTCAATGATAGCTTGTTTTGGGGAAAGGAGTCGTTGCAACATTTCCAGCGTATAATTCCAACTGGTTGGCACATCTTGAATCAGCTTCAGTTGAGGCAAGTTAAGTCTTCTTTGAATTTGATGTAGACGCTGCGTCGCTTGCGGAGAGTGGCGAAAATGACCGACGATTTTCCAAGACGTTGTCTAAAGATTAGCCACACTCGGGAGGTTCAAGCAGCCATCCTTTATCACCAGTTGGAGTGTATGAGCCAAATAACCGAAACTATCCATTCCTGTTTGTCTGAAAGCGGCTCGTATGTTAGTTACCTTATCTCTCATGATAATCCCCAACTTTGAATCATTTCTTGAACTTTGGCGAAAGTTTTTTCTGCTGTATGATCCTCGTTGAAGACAGAGACATTCAACATGATGTTTTTGCGCACGAAGTTTGGGCCGACGAAGTTACAGGTCAAGCTTATATATGAGTCACTTGCTCGACTGCTCCATATGTCCGTGGTGAAGGAGAATTTCCTCTTCTCTTCTTTCATTTGTGACATCAATTCCTCGATCTTAACCCTACCTTGCTTGCCATGTCTGGAATAAGGTTCGTCCTGAAAAACTTCTCAGAAGGAATCGTGTACTTCGGATCGGCAGTCTGAAGTAGTCGCCTAAATCCTACCTGTTCGACACATGCGAAGGGCTGACGGTCGATGTAGATCATCTCTGTCACCTTCCTGTCAAGATCACTCTTCTTTCGGTCATTATGAGCGTATGGAATGGATTTGGAAAACGCGACCTTAATGGATTGAGTAACCGTGGCGGAAGAAGTTCCAGGCATGTCTCCTAGAGAGAAAAAATAAATTTACATATATATATATATATGAAAATTATTTCACGAAAGTAACACGTGAAAAATATTTATGATGAAAAGAACCACGAAGGAAACGAAACAGAATGGTGCTCAAGCGCTTTCGTATAATGACATCCTCAGGAACACTGAAGTAAATAAAGAGTTCGAGACTATATATAGGTCACAAAAAAAAATATATATATAGAAATAAAAATTGTGGGAGGAGCATACAAATTTATAAGGAAAAACTACCAATTTTAGCACTTTTCCTTTCTTGTCTAAATCCGTTCTGAACGAATTCAAAAAAACAGGATCAAGTGGATTGTTTACAACCAATTTTATAGATAATGCCTGAATTATATATAGGTCACAAAAAACTTAAATTGAAAAATAAAAATTGTAAGAGGAGCATACAAATTTATAAGGGAAAACTACCAAAGTTTTAGCACTTTGCCCTTCTTGTCTAAATCCGTTCTGAACGAATTCAAAACAACAGGATCAAGTGGAAAAAGACCCTGGCTCATGTTAAAATTATTTGTAAGTTGAATAATAGCAGACTCAAGAATATTTCTATTAACAATGTTGCTAGAGTGAAACAAAACTGAAGCATTATTCCAATCAATACAGTGGGATAACTCTGACAAATGGACAAAAAGGGCACTGGACGACTGTCCCGTTCTAACGGAATATTGATGCTATTTTACACGCGTGTGCAAATCCTTTCCCGTCTGACCAATGTAAAAGGAATCATATTGTTTACAACAAATTTTATAGATAATGCCTGAATTATTGGTAGGGCTATTTTTAACTATGATATTTTTCACAATACTTTAACTATTCAAAAGTTTAAGTACATTAGCAATGCCTAAAAAGCCTGGGGAAAATGGAAGTACAAAAATATTCTTTGACAAAGACTGGAAATTCACTTTCAATAGCGAGTATTATCAACAGGTTTTTGGGATGGCCATGGGTAATCCCTTGTCGCTCCTCCTTTCCAATATTTATATGGAGTTTTTCGAAATTACTTACATTCCGAGAATCCTGGGGGTTGGCATCCCATGGTTGCGGTACGTCGACGATATTTTGTGTATCTGGCCCATGAAGCGTGACCTGGATGACTTCCTCCTTCAGTTAAATGATCAAGTCCCCTCCATTAAGTTTACGATACTTACGTATTAACGGGGGGCCACCACATATTGATGATTGGTTAGGTTAAGTTGTAATATTTTCGTTAGTTGAAAATTTCTAATACATCATATTTTTTAAATAGCAATATTTTTTAAAATATTTACAATGATTTATATTTCAAATATTTACAATGATTAATACATGTTACACATTAGAAACATTTGTTTCTGGAGGCCAAAAATTTTTAATAGCATTAAGAATGGAATTGAATGGATCAGAAAATATCGGCGATATTATTATTTTTTCATTATTATTTTTTCGTTCGGATAAATTTTGGAGTTGCCTCTTATTTTGCCAAATAATTGGTGACTTGTTCTTTTTCAAAATTCCTTAATCATTTTTTTATTTACCTTTCCGTTTCGAATTAACTCGGCGGATCAGGAAAAACAGCAGATTTAAAAATATGCTGTTTAAGCTAAAAATATGGCTTCCTCTTCCTATATCCTGTTTATCTGTTAAACCATTGTCACAACAAAAAATTTACGATTATTTTTTATTTTTTTAAATTTTTATTTGGAATCTTTCAAAATTCTGATCACGTGTTAACCCTTTACTGCCCAAAAGGACAAATTTGTAACCTTTCAAATACACGCATTCATAACAACCCTACAAAATATTTGGGCAGTAAAGGGTTAAAGGGGGAAACTTAACCTTCAAACTGCACTCCCCCGAAATTTAAGTTATATATAAGGCATGTAATTGTGAAATAACGGCACTTCAACTTCGATTACGACTTTTTCTTCTTCGACTTCACTCCCAGAGGAGGGGACAGAGGCCCCTTGCCTCCTTAATTTTTTTTATTCCGGCCTGAGCCATGGTCGAAAGAGGTCGAACCTCTACCCCTGTAAATTCAGAGCACTACCTGTACACTTTTAGAAGTAAATTACAGTAGAAGAAAGTTTTTTTTAGCTTTTCCTTCGAGCCGTGCTCTCGTCCGAGAACTCAGTCAATAAAATAAAGAGAAAATAGTTCCCGATAAGTTATAAGAAGCATCAGGGAATCTTCAGAGAATTTAGTAAGTTTTCACGGAATCCTCCGAACCACTGCAGAAGAACTCGGAGAGTATTATAGAAGAAACTATTGTGAGTAACAAATCCGTTGCTGCCTCCTAACCAGAACCCCCGTCGACTTCGAACTGTAGTAATGCCTAGTTAAGAATATTAATTTTTGTTTAATTAAGATAATGTTTAATGTAAATCATTTACTAATAATTATGGAATTATGAAAAAGTATGTTTGTTAGATTTAAATTGTTTAAAATGGGTAGAGTTGGCAATCCTGAACAGAGGCCCACAGAGTAGACTACCCACAAGGGAGTCTTCTAGGCAACGCGTTACGCGTAAGGTTGGCGTCATGTAACGTAAAGTTTAATTAATTGTTTGTGTTCCTCTCCGACGTAAAATGTTATCGTAAAATTCCGTACTCGCACCCCCCTAAATTACTTAAACCATTTTCGGAGTTAAATAAATAATAAAAAGTGTTAAAATAGTGTTAATAAACTCCCCCTTTGTTTTGTAACGACTTTTAGTCTCGGCGTGGCTACCAGAATCTCTATACGGTACGGCGAAAAAGAGTGTAGAGAAAGCAAACGATAAATGAAATAAAGAGCCGATAGAGTAGTAAATAAATAAAGAAGAAAGTAAAATAATAAAAGGCGTTCACTATAGAACCAACCCAGGGCCATAGACGGAGGGGTTAACAAGTGGCAACCCTGCCAGGATTTTAACAAGATAATACCAAGATAATAAGACCCACCATTTGGCCAGCATGTCACGACTTCCAGTTCGTCACATCCACCCTTGAACCGGTGTGTAACGATCCCAAGTTATCCACGTCTCGTCTCATCTAGAAGAAGTAGCCAGCAAGACACGTCTTCAGGACACGTCTCTAAGGATTTCGCCGTATAAATTTTGTTAAGTACAGAGTTTGTTTGTTTTTTAAGTAATTTGTAAACAGTTGAGAAGACAGCATTATTAACAGTTAACTAGTATTAAGTCAGAATTAACAAGAAACACAGTGAACATTTCAGACACCAGTGATACATTTTTTTTATTGAAACAGTTATTTTCACAGAATTTAATTTTCACAGAATTTAATTTTCACAGAATTTAATTTTCACAGAATTTAATTTTCACAGAGTTACTGTCACAGAGTTAAATGTCACAGAGTTATTTTCAGAGTTATTTTCACTATTATAGTTAGTATAGAATAATTTTATTTTATGTACCAAACATAATATTACTGTACCTTCGCGTACATTCGAGTGAAATGTTGTTTACATTTTTTATTTTTGTTTACAATTTTTTTCAAGTTATTGAATTGAATTGACTTGCAAATTAAGAAAGAGAGTTTATAGAGAGTTTATAGAGTTATAGAGATACTTGAAGCAGTTTCAAGTTCCAGTTTCAGTTTCCAGTTTCAGTTGGTTGCATCCAAGAGGGACAACCACACCCCAGATATTTAGAGAGATACTTGAAGTAGTTTCGAGTCAGTTTTAGTTGCAAATCCGTTGCAAATCAGTTCCAAGTCAGTTTTAGTTGCAAATCAGTTTTCAGACAGTTTCAGTTGGTTGTATCCAAGAGGGACAACCAAACCCAGAGAATAGTAGACTCCACTGATAGCAGTTCAGTGCAGTCCATTTCAGTTAGTTCCAGTCAGTCGGTTGCATCCAAGAGGGACAACCGCCCGAGAGAATAATAGACTTCACTTGATAGCAGTTCGAGTGCAGTCAATTTCAGTTTTCAGTCAGTTTTCAGTCAGTCGGTTGCATCCAAGAGGGACAACCAAACCCCAGATATTTATAGAGATACTTGAAGTAGTTTCGAGTCAGTTTTAGTTGCAAATCCGTTGCAAATAAGTTGCAAATCAGTTTTCAGAGTTTCAGTTGGTTGTATCCAAGAGGGACAACCAAACCAAGAGAATAGTAGACTCCACTGATAGCAGTTCAGTGCAGTCCATTTCAGTTAGTTCCAGTCAGTCGGTTGCATCCAAGAGGGACAACCGCCCTAGATTATAATAGACTTCACTTGATAGCAGTTCAAGTTCGAGTCAGTTTCAGTTTCAGTCAGTTTCAGTCAAGTCAGTTTCAGTTGCAAGTCAGTTGCAAATCAGTTTCAGTTTCAAGTCTCAGTCAGTTTCAAGTCTCAGTCAGTTTCAAGTTTCAAGTCAGTTTCAAGTCAGTTGCAAATCAGTTTCAGTTCCAAATCAGTTGTAGTCAGTTGTAGTCAGTCCCAAGACAGTTTTAGTCAGTTGTAGTCAGTCCCAAGACAGTTGTAGTCAGTCCCAAAACAGTTGTAGTCAGTCCAAAGGCAGTTGTAGTCAGTCCCAAGACAATTGTAGTCAGTTCCAAGTCAGTTGTAGTTCAAGTCGAGTTCAAGTCGAGTTCAAGTCAGTTCAGCTCAGTCATTTGAATTCAACTTTTTTTTAAGTTGTTTAAGAGAATTTAATTTAAGCTAATTTAATTCAACCTTTCTTTTTGTTGTAAGAGAAAATTAAATTCAACCTGAATTGACCGGTTTGTCTTTAGTTCAACCTTCTGTTTTTTGTAAGAAGGAAATTGACCGATTTGTCTTTTTTTTCATGCAGTAATTGCGTATATAAATATATAGGTGAAATTATATATTTTTTTGTTGTAACAAAAACAGATGTACAATTGTTTATAATAATTTTGATAATTATTGTAATGTATATGTGGTGATAATAGTTGTGTAATAATTAATCGATCATGTACCTAATTTATCCTGCTCTGTACGGTCGTGAAATTTACCCGTATGACCGCACATACCCTAAATTTAAGTTGTTTTTATTTTTAAGAATATTATATGTTTAGTTCATTAAAATGCATACGTGATTTCTATTTTTAATTTGTATTTTTCATTTTCTTTGTTCATTTAATCGTGAGTAATTGTCTTTAAATTGTTATTGTACCCATTCGTAAAGTATCAAACGAAAATTATAGTCAGTTTGACGCACTAATATATGACTAGGAATGTTACTAGTCAAATTTAATTCCATGTCGAAATTCAATTTTAATACAGTGAGATTTACTTTCATTACTTGTAAGATCCTCTAAGTACGTTTTTTTTAATTACTTTAATACGTGTAACCGATTTAATTACGTAAAATCTATAATCCTAATTGAATTTTATTACTTGTGACACATATTCGAATTCATTTTCCTTCCGTACCTCAGGTCACTTTTACATTAAAACTCATATGCATACATCATCATTATAATACATAATAATTATTGCTTACTCTATATATCTTGCTCATGCATTTATTCCGTTAATTTAACAACCCTCTAAGCTAGTCTATCCCTCAAAATCATAAAATACACACTTGACCACAGGTCTATACATCATCCATTACGTAATTCGATTTTTACCTACACTAGTCAATAAAATTAGTTTATTAACTGTACTATCATGGTAACTTTGGATATTCCTGAACTTAAAATTTAAATTTTTCTCTTTTACCTACTATTCATTAGGTATGTATTTTTTTTCACGGGAAACTAAAATTTTGTTAAAAATGTAACAATATCATTGGTTGTCTAACTTAATTGTTTGTCTAAATTAACGTATTAATCCTTTTATTCTGTTGCATAAATTAAAGTATTAATCTTTGAATTTTTTATATTTTACAATAACTCTCTCAGCAAATGTCATGTTAAAGATTTGATTACTGTGCATTGTAAATCAACCACCCGAACTAACTTGTTCTATATAAAATTTGTACTGTAAAGAAAAAATTCGTCATCATCTAATTTGAATTCGTTAGGATGTTATCTTCTTGTATTTTCTCAATTGTATTGTATTGTATTGTTGTGTTCATATCATTTTTAGAGGAAAGAGCCCTGTAAAAATGAACAATGAATAATTCCTATATAATTCTTATATGGATCCTTATATTCATTGTCTTCATAGAGTACTTATGTTTGTATGGTTTTTATGTTTGAATGTTCATTTTTACCCATGTAAAAATGAACAATGAATAATTCCTATATAATTCTTATATGGATCCTTATATTCATTGTCTTCATACAGTACTTATGTTTGTATGGTTTTTATGTTTGAATGTTCATTTTTACATGAGAAACCAAAATCGCCTGAGTGAGTTTGGATAGAATTTCGATTTGTGCTTTCTATTATGCTATTCTATTATGGTTGTCTTGCAGTTAACCTTCGTCCCTAAATTTTATTAGATTATGCATGCACATTGCATATAGCAGGATTGGAATCCGTAGTTGTACTTCTTAGTCCTTAATACCCACTCTTTGTCTCTAATTCGTTTCTTTTAAATCCTCCCAATAATGATTTACACTGTACGTATGACATAATTTGAATAACTATGACGTCGTAAAAGTAACTTAATTCCCTTCACGTTTTCCATACCTTGAACACTGAATCACGTGCTTAGTATGTGAACATCTTCCGTATTCAATGTATGGTAAATTCTTTAATAATAATAAAAACTTCATTCTCTATAGGTCATTATTTATATGTTGTGTCCAGTCTGGTGTTATGTAGTATAAATATTATTATTCGACCATATTCATCCATACGTCCATATCTTATCTTGACCATTATCCTTTATTAATTTTATTACTCATTCATTCTCCTACCTATTGTCTACTGATGCCCTAACAACCTATCAGTCGATGTTTACTCATGTCTATATTACGCACACAACCTATTGTGTTACGTACCAATATGTGTACAATAGTTTATGCATGCGTACATGTCCTCTGATGATCATGATTACGTACATGTAAATACATCCACATGTATTCTGTTTACTTTTTCTTTTATTTATTTAATTCCTCGCAAGGCGGAAATGTTCGAATTCCGATGACGACGCGAAAAAGTGGGCATCTGAATACGAAATCTCCTCTTACTTGCTTCTAATTTAAAAAAAACATTGTGTGTTTTTATATATATATATAAATATATATATATATATATATATATATATATATATATTGTATATGCCCATGTACTTTGTATTATATTTCTAACATCTTAATTGTCTATAAATATGAAACACTGTAAAAACAAAACAAAGCTATAGTCAACTGTTTAATTGTAATTAACTGTAATACTTTAATATAATGTAATTGATGTACTTTAATGAAACTGTAATTAACGATAATAATTTAATATAATGAAATTAATGTACTTTAATAAAACTAATGGGTGATCCAGATAAATGGGACCCATAAAAAAAAGCCAAATATTCTTAATATTTAATTCCTTTCATAAAAACTATATATCATTCGAAAGAGTAGTTACAAGTTTATTATGAAATATTTATTTTTTAAAAATGACTCCTTTCAAATGTGCTCCATTAGTTGCCAAGCATTCCAGTGTTCTCGCTTGTAAGTTCTGCATCACTTTTGCAAGAGTGTGCGGTGGTATGGCCTGTATCTCATTTGTGATGGCGGCCTTCAATTCTTGCAAGGTCGTTGGGTTATTTCTGTAGACCCTACTCTTTAAATATCCCCAGAGATAATAATCTAAGGAAGAAAAATTCGGAGACCTTGCGGGCCATTCAACGTCTCCAAATCTTGAGATTAACTCGCCTGGAAACGTTTGACGCAAAACTGCCATGCAGTTCCTCGTGGTATGGCAGGTAGCTCCGTCTTGTTGGAACCAGTGGTTTTCTAGACAAAGATCTCTTAATTTAGGAATAAGGAAATCGGTCAACATTTTTTCGTAGCGATCACCATTTACAGTGACCGTGTTTCCGGTGGAATCCTCGAAAAAGTACGGCCCTATGATCTGAGATGCAGTAAGACCACACCAAACAGTTACACGCTGACTATGCAACGGGACTTCGGTAATATTCAATGGATTTTCTGTTGCCCAGAAACGACAATTTTGTTTGTTTACAGTTCCATTCAAGTGAAAATGGGCTTCGTCTGACATAATCAAAGTTGCTAGAAAATTGGTAGTCATTTACCTTCTGTTGGATCCATTGACAGAATTGTCGTCTTCGTGCGAAATCTCCATCGTTTAGTTGTTGCACTGTTTGAATTTTATATGGAAAGAGCATTAAATTTTGCTTGAATATACGGTGTGTTGTTCCATATCCAACTCCTAACAGCTGAGAAGCACGTCTGATGCTTATGTTAGGATTATCCTGTACAATTTCATGAGTTCTGTTAATGATCTCGTCTATCCTTGCTGTGCGCACTCTTCCAGTTGGTTTTCTTTTTCCAATGCTGCCAGTTAGGGAAAATTTCTGACACACCGACGGATTACTTTCTTAGAAGGTGATTTTGACATCTGAAAATTTGTCTTGAAAGATCTTTGAGCTGAAACTACATTTCTTCCATGCTCATAATATTGCTCAGTTATGAAACGCAGCTGTTCCACAGTCCATGCATCTTGAAGGGTAGTTTTAACTAACACTTTTATTTTGTTTTGTATCTTATCTTGTCTTGTATTGTCAAAACCTATACAATCCTGTACAAACTTGTAACTATCCTCTTTCGAATGATGCGTATGATTTTATAAAAGAACTTATACTTTAAGAGTTACAGGGGTTTCTTTTGGGTCCCATTTCTCTGGATCACCCTTTATAATTACCGATAATAAGTGAATGGTGAATTAATTGGTAATTATAATCATAATTGTAATAAACCAAAAATTACAACGTACTCAGTGATGTACTTAGGATTGTACTCGATGTACAACCCGACATTATGTCGCCACTTATTCTTATTTTGCCAAATAATTGGTGACTTGGTCTTTTTCAAAATTTCTTAATCATTTTTTTAGATTTAGCTTTCCGTTTCGAATTAACTCGGCGGTTCAGGAAAAACAGCAGATTTAAAAATATGCGGTTTAAGCTAAAAATATGGCTTCCTCTTCTTATATCCTGTTTATCTGTTTAACCATTGTCACAACAAAAAATTTATGATTATTTTTTTATTATTTTTTAAATTTTTATTTGGAATCTTTCAAAATTCTGATCACGTGTTAAAGGGGGAAACTTAACCTTCAACCTGCACTCCCTCGAAATTTAGGTTATATATAAAGCATGTAATTGTGAAATAACGGAACTTCGACTTCGATTACGACTTTTTCTTCTTAGACTTCACTCCCAGAGGAGGGGACAGAGGCCCCTCGCCTCCTTAATTTTTTTTATTCCGGCCAGAGCCATTGTCGAAAGAGGTCGAACCTCTACCCCTGTAAATTCAGAGCATTACCTGTACATTTTTAGAAGTAAATTACAGTAGAAGAAAGTTTTTTATCTTTTCCTTCGAGCCGTGCTCTCGTCCGAGAATTCAGTCAATAAAGTGAAGAGAAAATAGTTCCCGATAAGTTATAAGAAGCAGCAGGGAATCTTCAGAGAATTTAGTAAGTTTTCACGGAATCCTCCGAACCACTGCAGAAGAACTCGGAGAGTATTATAGAAGAAACTATTGTGAGTAACAAATCCGTTGCTGCCTCCTAACCAGAAACCCCGTCGACTTCGAACCAATCCAGGGCCATAGAGGGAGGGGTTAATATATATATATATATATATATATATATATATATATATATATATATATATGATACACACAGACCGTGCATGGAACAAGGAACTCTTCTGGGATAATTAAATCCACTATAGTCCGAATAAGTAATGGTAAATGACAAATACCATAGTTCTACTTTTTCATGATGCTAGCCCGACGTGGGCAACGGGTCACTCGCAAAGAGGTCCCATAAATATAGCTTCCCTCACCAGCTATCTGCAAAGCAGACAGGATCCAGCTTTGGGACATGGATCTAGGGTTTAAAGCAGCCTAGCCCTGCTACATTTAGAACCTCAATATAAGCAAAAGACTCGTTGCCTTCACGTCAGATTGAATACATCAAAGAAAAAGGGGTAACTATTATATTTTTAGCCAAAAACCAAAACTTAAACCTCAACTGGCAGAATTGAGCGTCCACTTTTCAAGGCACATAACATGTCCGTTTCAAGATGGGAATGAACTCAGAATGATCCCCTGAGTTTTTTATGATGCACACAGACCGTGCATGGAACAAGGAACTCTTCTGGGATAATTAAATCCACTATAGTCCGAATAAGTAATGGTAAATGACAAATACCAGAAGAGTTCCTTGTTCCATGCACGGTCTGTGTGTATCATAAAAAACTCAGGGGATCATTCTGAGTTCATTCCCATATATATATATATATATATATATATATATATATATATATATATATATATATATAAGAAAATAAATTTAATACAGAAATATTTAAAATAAATTTAATACAGAAATATTTATATGTAAAATTTTATATATTTAATATTTTTTAATAAATAGAAGCTAAGTAAGTTAACAAAGATAATTAAATTTACTTTAGTTGTATCTTAATTCTGATTGGGGGAAATTATAAACAAATAGAAAACGTCAATTTCAGGGAGACTTTGATATTACAATAAATTCGTAAATCATGTTGAAACTTGAAATCAAACTTTATATATACCAACTTTTTATATATAGCAACATCTTAGCAACTTTTAGGGGGCATGGACAGACTAAAATTTAGGGACCCGAAACATACATTAAAACCAACAAATATTTAGACTTCCTAAATTTTTATTGAATTCATCATTTTTGGGGCCACTAGGATGTTGGGGCTTTGAGCAACTCCGAATTCTCTCTGAGAATGTTTGAAGAATCACTTTACAGATTTTCATTAATCTACTCAACAGAATTAGTAGCAGAAGTTATACATTGACTCTTATTGGATTCAACAAACTCAGTCTTGTGCTTGTTGATGTGACTCCTCAGGTTCGATGTAGAGAAAGTATTTGCGCTTGTTCCTCCACGAGAGACAGAGACACCGCACAAGTTGCAGATCGCCTGTTTTCCATTAGTGCTTGAAGCAGTGAAGAACTTCCACACAATGCTTGGCATTGTCACTCTCACTAAAGCAAAAGCGAATAAATTTATACCGGTAGTTAACAAATTTACAAAAAAATTATTACACACTGTTGAACTGATTCACAACTTGCGAACTGAGGAAATGACGCCGCGATGGTTACGGGCTCGCTTTATATAGAGCGGTAATGAGTCATGGAAATTTCTAGAAACGTTGGGATAAATCGCGAACACACACGTAACTTCTCGAGCAGCCGGGAAGTTTCTATTTGGAAAACGCCCGGTTTTTTTTCTTAGAAACAAGAAACAATCGTTATCGGTAGCTACTAACCATCGGTATCGGTACCGACACCGATACCGATACAACCACCGGTCGATGTCTACTTAAAATCTTGTTCTTATTTTAGCTTCAACAACTCTTTTTATCGTCAGATTGAGGGATTAGGTATATCCCCGCTCTTTCGGCCAAGTAACATTTTTATGGAGCTCTTTGAGAAGAGCTTAATATTTTTAGATCCCTCTGTAATTTGGTTTCGGTATGTGGATGATGTCTTTGCCATTTTACCGCCACATTGTGATCATTTTAACATTTTAGATCGATTAAATAACATTTTACCTTCTATAAAATTTACTCTTGAAATAGAGAGCGAATCACAAATCACAGTATTGCATTATTAATATTTGTCATATGGACTACGGTCTACCAATAAACTTTTTCATTTTCATATAACTTGTGATTGCACCCGATTTAAGATTGTGAATTTTGCATATACAGGGTGTCCCAAAAGTCCCTATCTATTTTGTTGAAATAGGCTGAATTTCAAATGAATGTTTTAATGACATGATTGCATGCACCTTTCTAGACAAATACATGCATTAGATATCTATTTTAATTATTTTTAAATTTTTAATTAATTTTAGAACCTCAACTTCTTGAAGATGGCATTCTCGACAATGTAGTCTTTCAGCAGGATTAGGCACCATGTCATTATGCCATATTTGTTCAGACATACCTAAACGAGCGTTTTCCAAATCGTTGGATTGGACGTGGGGGAAATAGGCCCTGGCCAGCGCGATCTCCGGATTTGACCCCATTGGATTTCTTTGCTTGGGGTTTCATTAAATCAGAGGTCTATCGCAGAAATATTCGAGATTTACCAGATCTGCGAGATCACATTAGGCAAGCAGTTGAGAAAATAACCCCTGAAATGCTCGGAAATGTGTTCCGCAATGCAACTCACCGCTTTGAGATTTGTTGAGATACAGATGGAGCACATGTGGAAACTACTAATTAAAGATTTTAATGGTGTAATACTTGTAATTTGTATAGAAATACATCTGTATTCAGGTCAGTGTGACATTTATTTGAAATTCAGCCTATTTCAACAAAATAGATAGGGACTTTTGGGACACCCTGTATAATAGGTGATTTTCTTTGTTTAGTAATATTTACGAATTGCAATAGATATATATACTCACATACATTAATAGGAGTTAATAAAGTGTTTCTTTAGTGAGTTGCGAAACGAAATTAATGGTGGCGCTTGTCTGACATTTATAAGTATAGCGTTCCAAAAATCTATTCCTTTG
Source organism: Bathynomus jamesi (assembly GCA_023014485.1). Classification (NCBI taxonomy): domain Eukaryota; kingdom Metazoa; phylum Arthropoda; class Malacostraca; order Isopoda; family Cirolanidae; genus Bathynomus; species Bathynomus jamesi. The sequence continues at coordinate 216,600 of JAJOZX010001521.1, forward strand.
TAGGAGAGAACAATTTCCTTCGTTTCGCATTGAATAATTTGGTTTATGTATGAAATCATTGGGAAGCCTTGTATCATGATTATGGATGGTGTGACGGGAGGGTAATTGCCCTGTGAATTGGCGAAGTATAGTTTCTGTTATTAGCAACTTTATACATAATGATACCGACAGTAAGTTTATACAAGTCATTTAGTTTTAAAATATTTAAATCCTTGAACATTGGAAAGGTATGAGTGTCCGTTATCATCGTTTGAGAGTGTTCGGAAACATTTTTTATGGATTACTTCTAGCAAATATCGTATATAATTCTTCGTACTACCCCATGCTGTGACTCCATATTGTAAGTGTGGATGAATAAATGAGTAATAGTGTGAGGAGGGCATTTTGGGGAGTTGTTTTTTTTTACCTTAAATATTATGTAGAGAAATCTAAATATTTTCGACTTAATATGTTGTGGCTGGCTTTTTGAAATTTAATTTGTTATCTAACTTTATGCCAAGAACTTTAACTTCCTTTACTTTTGCAAGAGGAGTGTTTCCAATTATTAATGGAGGGTGCGCGATTGCAGGTTTTTTAGTTACAATATCATATGCGATGATTTTGTCAAATTCAGCAAAAGCTTATTCGCATACTTCCATTTATAGACATCATCTAATTGCCTGTTCACGTCAGTCATTAGGAAGTTGATATCGTAGTGCGTAGAAGTGAGTGTTGTATCGTCCGCATACTGAATAGTTCAATATTGTTGATCAATAAATATCATTTACACGCATTATGAAAAGTAAGGGTCCAAGGACAGATTCTCGCGAAACCCCACTTTCCATTACAGCATATTCTGCTTAAATGTTTTTTTATTTTAACATACTGGTGACGATTAGAGAGATATGACTTAAACTAATTTAGCATATTTCCCCTTTTGCCACGTGTCTTTAATTTATCGAGTAAGATATCATGCGAGAGCGTATCAAAGGTTTTCGATAGGTCGAGGAAAAGTAAGAGAGTGCGTTTTTTATAGTTTGGGCTTTTATAGATATTTCTTAATATCATGTTGTTAGCGTCTTTTGTGGTCTGGCCTTCTCTAAATCCAAATTGCGTTTCTGCTAGGATATCGTATTTTGCTAAGAATTTTATTACAAAGAATACAAAGGAATACAAAGGACACCAAACAGCAACAGACCGGCTGGTCTCTACGAGGCTCTCCGTTTAAGAAGGAAGGTTAAAAGAAGTAAGAAAATTTAGAGACGAGTGAAGGTTTTAAAGCAAAGCGGAGAAAAGAGGTTGAAAGAGAGGAAAGAAATTTAAGGATAAAGTGAAAATTTTAAAGTAGAGAGAAGGGAATCCGAGCGAAAATTCTACAATATTCTACGCGCTAACAAATGCTTCAAACTGGAGGTTTAAGGAAAGATAAGCATCTAATCTCTTTTCAAAGGATTCGATCGAATTACTTTGAACTACGCTGGCTGGCAATCCATTTCACAAATTAACTATACGATTGAAGAAAAAAAATGGTTAGCTTCATTAGAATTAAAATGTTTACCCACTAATTTGAAACCATTCCCGCGAGTTCTATCTGCATTTCTGAAGGTGAAATATTTTTTGGCGTCGACATTATTAAAACCTTTAATTATTTTAAATACCTGGATTAAATCTCGAATACGTCTTTTTACAAGTGAAAATAAATTTAACGTTTCTAAACGGGCAACGTATGATTTGTTTCTAAGTCTGGGAATCATCTTAGTAGCCTGTCGCTGCACAATCTCCATTCTGTCTATGCCCTGTCGTAAATATGGGGACCAGAACTGAACGCGGTATTCCAGGTAGGGGCGTACTAAGGAATTATATAATGTTAGCGTTCTTTTCGGTGCTACTATAGCGTGATTCCTACAGGTGACTTCGTTACTATAGGGTGATTCCTACCCGTTTTGGTTCGAAACTACAGTACTGTAGAGTGTGATTCCTATCCAAGGTATAAATGAAAATATAATAAATATAAAATGTTATTTATTATTCAATTTTATTTATTTAAAAAATAGTTTCGGTGCTACTATAGTATGTGGTCTACCTACGATTGGTTAGGTTTAGTCACGATATTTTCGTTAAAACTAACGAAAATATCATGACTAAACCTAACCAATCGTCAAGGGCGATGGACATTGGAATGTAAACAAGCAATTAGTAAACAAGGTAAGAAGCTATAATTAAAAGGTAGACCGCCGAATCGAGGTAGGAATCACGCTATAGTAGCACCTTCTTTTCTCCGACTTAAACTCAAATGATCTACCAATAAATCCTAAGATTCTATTTGCTTTTCTGACCGCTGCGATACATTGCTTACTAGGTTTAAAAGTATCAGCAACAATAATACCTAAATCTTTCTCTTCCGTAACACTTGTTAATGTCTTGTCTCGCATAAAATACTTTTCTTTGACATTGTTTCTACAGATATGCAACGTTTTACATTTATCTTTTTTAAAGTTCATTTGTCAAATTTCCACCCATTCGAGTAATTTATTAATATCTTCTTGAATCTGCAAACATTCTGCCGCTGATTTTGTTCGTCCCCCTAGTTTGGTATCATCTGCAAATTTTTAAATTATACTCTTAATTCCCAAGTCGATGTCATTGATATAAATAATAAAAAGAACTGGTCCCTGAGGCACGCCACCAGTTACACTTTTCCAGTTAGACGCCTTGCCATAAATAACCACTCTTTGTTTACGTCCGCGAAGCCAATTTTCGATCCATTTGAGAACATCAATTACCATCAATTTCGTGAGAATGGAGTTTAGCTAATAATCTTCTATGTGGCACTTTATCAAACGATTTTTGGAAATCGAAGTATATAATATCTACTGTTTTACTCTCGTCATAGATATTTATATCATTAAAGAAAACGAGCAAATTAGTAAGACAAGAACGATTACGTCGAAAGCCGTGTTAAGAATCTTTGATTAATTTATTCATTTCTAGTGATTAACTATTTTGTCCCGAACGATCGTCTCCACAAGCTTTCCAACTACTAAGTCTGATTAATGAGACGATAATTTCCCGGAAGCGATTTGTCCCCTTTTTTAAATATTGGCGTCATGTTTCCAAGTTTCCAATCGAGCGGAACTTCTCCAGACTGTGACGATTTATTATTTTATTATTAAATATATTATGTGAGAGGAGAGGCGATTGTGCAATTCATTTCTTTAAGTACTTTAGGGTAGAGCTTATCTGGACCGGGAGTTTTATTAGGATTAATTTTACTTATGGCCAAGAGTACTTCACTTTCACTAATGGTAAAATCGTGAAGCTTTAAATGATCATTACTGAGCATGATTACGGGAATAGGAATGCTGTTAATATTTTCGTTAACGAAGACGGAAGAGAAGATTTATTTAAAACTTCCATCATTTGTAAGTCATCGTAAATTTTCTCATTCTTTTCGCCTCTGAGTGGACAATATTAGTCTGCGAAGCTACTTTTGTATTCCTAACATAATTATAGAATTTAATTTAAATTGGTTAACTATATATAGCTCATAGTTGTGCTTACTTTTTCTGATAAGTTTTTTGTTTCGCCTTCTCAATAGCTTGTAAGCATTTTCATCGGACAAATTATATAATTATTTGTTTCTTTAAATTTAAAATACGTGTTCCTTTTTAATGTTAAGCTACTTTTAATTTCAACATTCCACCATTTAGGTTTAACAGACTTCGCCAGTCTCTTTTTATGTAATGAAATAGTACTTGATTCTAAACGTTTAAAATGATTAAAAAAAGAAGTCCATGTGCCATTAATATCATCAAGTGATAAAGCCTCATCCCCATTATGGGTCGAAAGTTGCAGTTTCATGTCACGAAATTTAGCTCTTGTAAAATCCAAAACGTGTTCCAAACTCTCCGAATTAGGAGCATTAACACTAATTTCAAATGTTATTTGCCTGTGATCACTGGTGGAGAAGTACGAGTAGTCTCCTACAGAAATTTCATCAATTAAGTCTAGGTCTGTGCTTAAAACTAAATCTAGAGTATTGAAATCTTTAGTGGGTTCCTTGACCAGACCATTTGAAAAAGTGAACTTTCGAGCAAACCCTCGTACAGTCGACAACCGGAATTAGACTGTAAAGGACCACCCCCACTCCCTGCAAGGTGAATTAAGATCTCCCATAATTATAGCATCATGTTCGCTACTTACATCAAAAACTAGTTCCTGAAGCTTATCATCAGTAACGACGGTCTGAAAAGGAGGACTACAATATCCTATATACTATTGAGCTAAAATGTGTCTGTGTCTGTCCGCTTTCTTCGGAACCGTGCACAGACTAAACGGCACATCATAAAATTCTGCAACCACCACCAACTGATAGCCCATGAGCTGCCGATGTGCTCTGTCAAGTTTCCTGGTCCTAGGTCACTCCGCGGCCGAGCACGACCTATTTAATGTCTATTACAAGTGAATGTACGTACTTCGAAAACGAAAATGACGAGAGCAAAAATACATAATAAACAGTTTGGTAGTCCCGATAATACGTAAGTACCAATATACATATACATATACAGCTAGCTGTGATATATATACTGCTACATATACTGTGACATATACTGCTACCTGCCCAAAGGGCGATAGCGAGCTACTGCTTGTATAATACTAAACCTATAATTACTTTCTTTCTTGAGTTGTCTTTAATTTCAACAAACGTCGCATTTATATTATCAATTTCTGCAATGTTTTTAATTATGGGTTTTGAGTGCGACCGAACTGTACCACTACCCCTCCTTTCTATTCTAACATTGTTAAACATCTCATAACCAGGGATGATATTCTCCGAGAAAATCCCTACTCTCTGTATTTAACCAGGATTCAGTAATTACTACAACTTCAAATTTTTGGTCAAGGATAAATACTTAATAGTTCATCAAATTTAAATCATAAACCTCGAGCATTAATATAAAATACATTTATAAAATTTTGCGTACTGCAGTAGAATCTCGAGGTTCTTCGTGGAGGCAATCGTTCACTGTAAGGAAAATTTATGTTAGGCTGGTCGCTTTCATAGGAGTTACGTCGTTTTTTGCCTGAAAAGCCATCGTAGAGTCATGCAATAGTCCACCTAGACGAGCTGCTCCCACGCCATTCAGGTGAAGACTGTCACGCAAAAATAACTCCTTTTTATTAGAAAAATTACTCCACAAATCGACGAATTCAACATTTTCCTGTTGGCAAAGGGACTTAAGAATATTATTCATGTAGGCAGCTCTGCTGAAAAAGTTGTCGGATCCTGCTATTCTTGGGAGAATTCCTGGAAAAATGAATTTATTAGTCCCATCCTTTAGAGTCCGCATCAGCCGCTTGTATTTCTCTCTTAGCTCCTCTGACCTGGAAATCTTAACATCGTTAGTCCCAGCATGCACCATAAATATAGTACTATCATCAACATCTTTACTAAGCTCGTCTATGGAATCCGTGATGTCGTCAACACGGGCTCCAAGATAACTACCTCCTTCTCCGAGTTGGGTTCCTGCCGTAGAACTCCTGTAATTGCCCTCGAATAATGGAACCGCCAACCAGACTAATTTTCTGCGTGTCATTCTGCTCTGGCTCCAAAACAGAAAATCTCTTAGTTGCAACTACAGTATTCTTAAGCAAGGTTTATACTGCCTAGGTTGGGCCCCATTTCGGACTGGCTCAAACGGTCAGTCCTCCGAAGGTGAAAGGGTGGGGGGAGGCGGGAATGATGACTGGTTGTGGATTCGTTGTAGAATGTAGAGTCTTCGCGCGATCACCGCTCCGTGTGAGAACTCGCGCCCAGACTCCCCGAAACAAAATCATGTAGAGTTGGATCTTGCCGCCAAAGCACTAAATTCTTCTCTCAACGTATTTGCCTCCCTCCTACTCCTTCGAAGTTCGTCTCTCGCCGAAATCATCTCGTTTCGTAGTTCCTGTCAGTTTATGCAAACTCTGAAAACTAAAGGGTGACAAGAGGGATCGGTAAAAAAGTACTGAGGAAATTTTCTGCCGCAGTCGGAACACTCGCGTAGGTTATGGGGCATATCAAGAAAAAAAAATTCTCACGAAGAATTAAAATTAATTTCCCAATCTAATAGGTAGGCAGAAGAGTCTGGAAAGAATTATGGATTAGTGACCTGGTCTATTAATCCAGTGTATACGATTCTTTCAAATATTGCAGTTTACTTGAAGATGGTAATATGGAGATTGACCAGTGATTGGCTGGAGAATCAGAATACTGGACAAACCCTGGCTATCTTCAGGTAATGTCCCCACTTCTGGCTCCCCCGCTTCCGATACTGTGAACGCAGACCGGGGCAGCGGAGCTGGTTCTGCTACTGCCCATTCGAAATGTTATGGGCCTCTGCGTGATTCACTTTTCATAAACATCTGCAATATTCTTGGTCTTTCCTCAAATTTTCAATCTGTTGAACACCATCTCTCCTCCTCTAAACCTCACCTTTTCTTCACTGAAACTCAGGTGTCTGGGACGAATGACAGCAACCCATTTTCTGTATCCTTCTACTTTCTCTATACTTTATTTCCTTCCAAAGGTGGATGTTGCGTATATGCACGCAACGACCCTATTTGTTCTCGTGTTCCTGAACTTGAATCCTCCAAATTCTACACCCTCTAGCTACGGCTTACATACCAATCTCAAACTAAATACATCTGCGCTGTCTATTTTTCTCCTAATTCTACTGACTATCCTAAACTCTTTGACTACCTCACTTCTAAAGTGGAATGCATTCTATCCCACTCTCCTTTTGCTGAAATCTCCATTTTAGGTGATTCAAACGTTCACCACCACCTTTGCCTTTCCTCCCATTTCACTGACATCCCGAGTGAACTAGCTTATAATTTATCTATGTTAGAAAATCTAGAAGAGGAAGAACCATTGTTGTCCCAAGGCGATATGATAACTAAGATGATTGATGCAGCATTGCTGGTATATATTAAGTTAAGTGTGTATATATCCATCTCATAATTGTAAGGTTAGTGAAAAATTCACTTAATTTAGAGCTAGCATTTTTGGGCTCTTGTGGCATCATTGTTTGGGCACTCTTGTGGCATCATTTTTTGGGGCGCTGTGCGTCTTTTCTACTCGTTTGTGGAATGCCGTACTTACAGGGTGTAGTCTTATAGAGAGCTCTCTTGCAATTCAGTTTGGTTGCTTAGATACAAGATTGTTACATCGTGCAATAGTGCAGGTTGTGTTGTTGTTGCAAGGTTTAGAAAGAAGACCATAAATAGTGCCCCCTTTGTTTTTTATCTTAAATTCATGCAACTGAGGCCTAAGGTAGGCCCACATCGAGTCAGCAACCCTGAGGTAGGACACCTAATAGGACCTCCAAGTCCGTAAGTTTTTAATTCTAGCTTAACTTGGGCTGTAGGTTGAACTGGCCCTTCAGAGCTTGGCCGTTCACGGCTCAGCTGGGATTTTGAACCCCCCCCCCCCCAAAATAACAACAACATGGTCCCTCAGAACCGGATTCTAGCCCAAGACTGAGTCAGTGACTATTTTTCGGCAAAGTTCTGATTGTGCAAATTGTAGCCAAGTTAGGCCTAGACGGGTTGAGTATTATTGAGCTAAGGTCCCAGGGTAGAAAGTTTGGTCGCCCAATTGCGAAACTTGGCCACTCGTCTGGCGTTGTTTTTGGCCTACATTTTTACCGGTTTGGTTAATTTTGGTTTATTATTCGTAGGCGAAGGTTGCAGACTTCGGTGCGCCAGTTACTTGGGTGAAAAATTTGGTATTCCATACTGGTGGTTGGTCAGTACTCCACCCAGCAATTCAGTTTATTTGAAAAAAACAAAATTTGCGTTTGATCAGTTTGGTTAAGTATTTCTATCAATTCAGCTTATTTGGCATTGAGCCCAATTGTTGTTTGCATTGAAGATGAGTGCAGCTGAATTGAACAAGTTCAAAAAAAGGAGAAGCACCTACAAAGGTCTAATTACAAAGGTCATTCCCACTATAGATTCTGCCATAGAGCAAGAGGATTTAAGCTTAGTGACTGCGCAGCTTTCCATATTAGAAACTAGAAAGGTTGCTCTAAGTGAAGTAAATGTTAAAATTGAGGCTCTTATAGAAGAGGATGAAATAGAAAATAACAATTTATTTTGAAGAGATTATTGATGATATAATTAAAGTATGCCACCGAGCAAAAGAGTTTAGCAGCTCAGTACAGTTAGAGACCAGGTCTAATAATGAAACACAACACTCAACAAATGGTGTTTGTGAAGTTAAGGTTAACAGATCTGCAGTTCAATTACCGAGGCTTGTACTCAAAACATTTTCTGGGAGTATTCAGGAATGGCAAGGATGGGCAGACAGTTTTCAATCAGCAGTTCATTCTAGTCAAGTGTTAAGTGCGGTGGAGAAGTATAATTATTTGCAGTCCCTCTTGGAAGGGGAGGCAGCAAAGACAATAGCAGGATTAGCATTAACAGAGGCTAATTATAATGTGGCTTGGGATATATTAAAGAAACGGTTTGGTAAGCCAGAGATCTTAATTAAAAGCCACCTCCGTGAACTTTTAGCTATACCTCCTGTTAATAATCCCAATAGTGTCAAGGAGTTACGGCAGTTATATGATGAATTTGAAGTTAGAACTAGGTCCCTGGACAACTTGGGTGTAGGAATGGAAAGGTATGGTATAATGTTGGTTACTATACTGGAGTCTAAATTGCCTAGCTCAATTTTGCTTGAATTAAGTAGGGGACACTCTACAGAACATGTGTACATCCCACTTCAGCAGATGTTAAATCTTTTAGGCACAGAATTAGCAAGACGAGAGGGAATTGAGTTTGCACAGTGGGATGTTAAACAAGGGGACAAAGGCAGGTACAGCACCAAGGTTTCTACAAAAAGGAATAGCCCAGGTACACTGTCAGCTCTACATGCATCCTCTGAGAATAAATTAAGGGGAATCAAGGAATGCATATTTTGCGAAGGCAACCACAAGTCATATAAATGTGAGGTCGGGTGGCTGAGGCTTTACCTTTTGAGGAGAGAAAGGACAGGGTAACTAAGTCCACAGCATGTTTTAAATGTTTTTTGAAAGGTCACAGAGCAAGGTTTTGTAAGTTTAAAATTTTGTGCGAAAAATGTCATGGCAGGCATCAGCCATTATTGTGTGAAAACACTCCTAGTAGGCCTACCCCAAAAGTAGAGACATCAGTGGCACATGCCACTGATATGAAAGGGAGTAAAAGTAAAGGGGGATTATTGCAAACAGCTGCAGCCTTGTTAATTGGAAATGATGGAGAAGCTACTGTAAGTGTGTTGTTTGATAGTGGCAGCCAGTGTAGCTTTATTAAGACCAGAATTTCCAGAAAATTGAAGTTTAAAGAACTTAAGAGGGAAAATTTAAGAATTTCTGGGTTTAGGGGTTCCATTCAAAACTGAACCAAAGTTAAGAAGGTAGACGTTCTGGTTAAGGGGTTGTTACCACAAAGTCCCACTATCAAGGTCCAAGCTGTAGAGATTGAGGAACTTTGTGCTCCAGTCACTACTTGTTTAGATATGGCATGTGTCCAAGAATTGCAAGTTAAAGGAATTAATTTGGGCAATAATAAGTTTGAAGGAACAGAAGATATTAGTCTTTTGATTGGAGCTGACTATTATTGGGACTTCATCACTGGTAATATTGTCCGCACATCTCGAGGCCCGGTAACTATTGAAAGTAAGCTAGGCTGGATGCTACATGGTAGCTATTGCAATGAAATGGAGGTTAAAGCTCTTTTTCTTAAGACTGAGGAGAACAGCCATGGTTTGGAAAGGCATTTGAAAGCGTTTTGGGAACTTGAATCCATTGGCATAAAGGACAAACAGACAAGTACAGTGAACAGTAATGTTTTACAGCAATTTGAAAAAGGGATTGGGTTTAGAGATGGTTGCTATGAAGTTGGCCTCCCTTGGAAGGATTCTTGCAAACCCGGTTCAAACCTTCAGCTAGCTAATCGGAGGTTGGAGACTTCATTGTACAGGCTAAGAAAAAATGAGGAGTTGTTAATTGAATACAATGAGGCCATCCTAAGCTATGTAAGGGAGGGCTATGCTGAAAGGGTGCAAGGTGAGCTGGTGAGCCAGGAGGCACATTATCTGCCACACCATGCAGTGGTACGGCGAGACAAAACTACCACCAAACTCAAGGTAGTTTTTGATGGCTCAGCCAAGGACAAAGGTGGTGTGTCCTTGAATGACTGTTTGGATGCTGGGCCAAATTTGAATGCAGATTTATTTTCCTTGTTACTGAGATTTAGGTTTGGAAGAGTAGCATTGACTGCAGATGTGAAGCAAGCCTTTTTGCGGATAAAGTTAAAACCAGAGCAGAGAGATGCAGTAAGATATCTGTGGGTGGATACGAAAGACTTGTTGTAAAATGAATCTAAGGTTCAAGCATATTATATAGAATGAAGTCTGTGTTGTTTGGCCTCAGCATTAGTCCATTTCTGTTGGCAGCTACTCTGCAGTACCATTCTAAGAAATATTCTGAAGTCTATCCTAACACTATTGAACAGATAGGGAAAAATTTTTATGTTGATGATTTGCTGTGTTCCGTGGATAACACAGAAATGGCTAAACAGATATGCATGGAGGCTGGCATGGAGCTTAGAAAATGGCAGACCAATCATTCTCAATTACAAGAGTTTATGAGTCAGTCCTGTGTAGTACCTGATCCAGCAGAAAGTATTGAGGATTCTGGTATTAAGGAGTTGTGGGCAATAGACGCAAAAGTGGTAGGCATTGTTTGGCAGCAAGGAGAGGATTTGTTTACCTTCAGTGGGAAATCTTTAGTAGAGCTGACTCAGAATGAGACAAGGTGGAGAAAACGTACAGCTCTTAGTTTGGCTTCAAAGATCTGTGATCCTCTTGGATTCCTGGCTCCATTTGTGATAAAGTCAAAACTTTGGTTTCAGAGCCTCTGGGAAATTGGACTTGGTTGGGACCAATAGTTACCTGATCATATGGTGGTAAGGTGGAAATATTGGTTCAAAGAATTGGCACATCTTGGAGACATTGAAATCCCAAGATGGTACTTTGGAGAGTTGAACAATAGTCCAGACAATTTGGAGCTGCACATCTTTTGTGATGCAAGTGAGGAAGCCTATGCAACTTGTACTTATATAAGAGGCACATTGCAAGAGGAAGTAAGTTGCAGGTTGGTTGCTGCGAAGAGCAGAGTAGCACCTTTGAAAAGGCTTTCGGTTCCAAGGTTGGAATTGATGGGTGCAGTTGTTGCTAGTCGGCTTGCAGTTACAGTGCAAAAGTCTTTGGCCCTCTTTGAAATTCCAAGCTATTATTGGACAGACTCCACTATAGTTTGCACTGGTTAAGAAGCCAGGCAAGGAAATGGAAACCATTTGTTGCCAATAGGGTGGAGGAAATTCAAGCGCACACAGATCCCAAGCAATGGAAGCATTGTCCAGGCACCCAAAACCCAGCTGATTTACCAACACGAGAAATTTCAGTGAAAGATCTTGCACAGTCAAGTTTGTGGTGGAATGGGCCAGTGGCTAAAGCTTGGAAGTGAAAACTGGCCTTCTAATCAGCATATTGTAGGAGAATGACAGGCCGAAGAAGCATGGGTGAGTGAGGTGAGAAAATGCACTGTGAACAGTTGTCAAGTTATGCAGCAGGACCCCATATTGAGGCTTGAGGACATTAGCAGTCTGAAAAGGTTGTTAAGAGTGACAGCATGGGTATATAGATTTACCAACAATATTAAGGGAGAAATAAGAAGGGAAGGAATTCTGAACAGTAAGGAGATTCAGCAAGCCAGGAAATACTGGGTAGTATATGTGCAGAAGGAAAAATTTGGTGAAGAGAGGGAATTGCTCACCAGCCGTCCATTACAGGTTCTACCAACACATTCTGCTCTCAAGGGTTTGGATGTGTTTTTGGATCAGGATTTATTGAGAGTAGGAGGTAGACTACAGTTTTCTGGGCTTCCAGAGGAGAAAAGACATCCAATTTTGCTACCTTCTGGGGAGCACTTTGTGGACCTTTTGATCCTGGATACTCATCATAAGTTGTTACATGCTGGAGTTAGAGAAGTGATAAGAGAGATCAGACAACAGTTTTGGATTCCTAAAATTAGACAAGTAGTAAAAAAGGTCTTGTATAAATGTGTGGTTTGCAAGCGTTGGAGTGCAAAGCCTTATGAAAAGGTGGCTCCACTTCCAAGAGAACGGTGTGTCTATACTGCCCCATTTGATGTAGTGGGAGTAGACTTCGCAGGTCCAGTCTATGTGTATGAGCAAGGGGAGTCTAACAAAGGTTATATATGTCTTTTCACAAGTGCTACCACCAGAGCAATCCATTTGGAGTTGGTAAGCAACTGAAGTAGTGATGTATTTCTTTTGGCCTTTAAAAGGTTTGTGAACAGAAGGGGTTTCCCAAATAAAATGCAAAAACCTTCAAAAAGGCTGCAAAGGAACTCCAAGAAGTTTGGTCCTTGCTAAAAGAGGAAGGACTCCAATCCTACTTTTCACACCAAGAGGTACAGTGGGAGTTTATTGTTGAGAGAGCACCATGGTGGGGAGGATTTTGGGAAAGGCTAGTGAGAAGTGTAAAGTGTCCATTAAAAAAAACTTTTAGCTAATGCTCATTTGAGCAAAGAATTCTACACTGTTTTATGTGAAGTAGAAGCAATGGTGAACAGTAGGCCTATCACTTTTGTTTATAACAGTATGTAGGATGCAGAGCCATTAACACCAAATCATTTTCTTTGTGGTAAACGATTAACATCAAGCCCCAGTGTGCCAGAAGACTTACAGCCTATCCAGAGCACTCAAGGAGAGTTAACCAGACGGTTCAGGTACCTTGAAGAGCTACAAGATGTTATGGAAGAGGTGGCAGATGGAATACTTGCCAGAACTTAATTATTACCCATCAGGCAATGTAAAGGGCTCCAATGCAAATTGTATCAAGGTGGGAGAAGTGGTAATGATTGGGGATGAAAGACCAAGGCAATGCTGGAAGCTTGGCATAATTGAAGAGTTGTTTGTTGGCAAACACAATTTAGTTAGGTCTGCAGTGGTAAAGACTTCAGGAGGAAAATTAAAGAGACCTATACAAAAACTCTATGCTTTAGAAATCAGCAAAAACACGGATAGTCAATATGAAACATTCGAGTTACAGCCTCATGGAGAAGGCTTGGCTAACCTTGCAGAAGGTAATGACAATAATGCCTCTTCGGTGGGGAGTGTTAGAAAATCTAGAAGAGGAAGAACCATTGTTGTCCCAAGGCGATATGATGACTTAACTTAATATATACAAGCAATGCTGCATCAATCAGCTAAGGTGTATATATATCCATCTCATAATTGTAAGGTTAGTGAAAAATTCACTTAATTTAGAGTTAGCATTTTTGGGCTCTTGTGGCATCATTGTTTGGGCACTCTTGTGGCATCATCTTTTGGGGCGCTGCGCGTCTTTTCTACTCGCTTGTGGAATGCCGTACTTACAGGGTGTGGTCTTATAGAGAACTCTCTTGCAATTCAGTTTGGTTGTTTGGTACAAGATTGTTGCATCGTACAATAGTGCAGGTTGTGTTGTTGCAAGGTTTAGAAAGACCATAAATAGTGCCCCTTTTGCTTTTTATCTTAAATTCATGCAACTGAGGCCTAAGGTAGGCCCACATCCAGTCAGCAACCATGAGGTAGGACCTAATAACACCTCCAAGTCCGTAAGTTTTTAATTCTAGCTTAACTTGGGCTGTAGGTTGAACTGGCCCTTCAGAGCTTGGCCGTTCACGGCTCAGCTGGGATTTTGAACCCCCCAAAAAAAATAATAATAATCTACCCTGAATGACCTAGAGCAGATTGTACAGCACCCTACTCGTATCCCCAATCGCCTTCGAGATAGGCCCAACATTCTGGATTTATTCCTTACCTCTCATCCTTCTTCTACTCTCTCAAACTTTGACGTTGCCTCCCGTCACTCGATGTTGGTGACGATGGTAGGAGGCAACGACTCGTACAGGCCCGATACGAGAGTGCCTGACCTTTTGGAGAGATAGAGGGGGTTAATTGGGTCCCTGAAGGCGAGGTCAGATAGGTCTTTAGTTCTAGGTATTACCCCTAGGCACGGTTTGGGTCTTAGGATTACGTCTAAAACGATATTTTTTAATACTAAATTAGAAGAGATTTGTGCTGAGGAAAATGTACCCTTCGTAAAGCTGTGGTCCGAATTCAGTGATCCTAGCCTTTTTATAAAAGATGGGGTGCCTTTTAATGAAATAAGTAATGCTAGGCTAGGTAGGTTAATTGACGAAAACGTACGAAAGCTGTATAGGTCGAAGCCTTCTTTAAACGTTGTGGGTCCGGGGAACGCGGGCCCGACGTGAAAAATAGTTTGAAACGCCTGCCCGTGGTAAAAAAAACAACTTAAACGTCTTTTATTGTAACGCGCTTAGTATTAGAAGTAAATTAAACGAATTTAAGGCGATAATTTATTCCAGCAACTACGATATTGTTGCTATCACTGAAACGTGGTTAAATACCGTGACTCGACCCTTGTTGGGGGAATTTGATATACCGGGTTTTAAACTCTTTACTAATGATAGGTTTCATAGGATTGGTGGCGGCGTTTTGCTGTACATTCGTAATTCCCTTAGGGCTATCGAGGTTAAGATAGATTTTTCCAGCAGCAATTAATGCGATATCCGTTGAAGTTACGGCGCGTAGTATTAGTTTTAATTTTGTTATTGTTTATAGACCTCCCGTTCAACCCCTCGATACCGATACTAGATTTTACCCACTTCTTGGTAACTTTATTGATAATCGGAATAGTATAATTGTCGGAGACTAACTGCCCTAATGTTAATTACGAGACTTTTACTGGTAATGAGGAGGGTTTGAGATTGATTGAGTTCATGGAAGATAATTTTTTACGACAGATGATTACCGAACCAACGCGCGGTGACAATATTTTAGACGTGGTGATGACGAACGGCGAAAATATAGTCGAAGGTTTAGAAGTAGGCGAGAGTTTAGGATGTAGTGATCATCAAATTCTTAGGTTTAAGTTATTGATAGAAAACACTAAAGATAGTAACGTACTAGAAGTCCCTGATTTTCGTAGGGCTAATTTTGATAGTTTTGCGGATAGGATGAGAGTAGTTGACTAGGATAACTTATTTATGGGTAATGACACAAATTTGCATTGGGAGGCGTTTAAAGAAAGTTTTAGGAATATTGAAAGGGAGTTTATTCCTCGTAGGCCCAAGCGCGCTAGAAATCATGGTAGGCCCAAGCGCGCTAGAAATCATGGTAGGCCCAAGTGGTGGACTAGGGAAATAGGCGAGTTCATAAACGAGCGTAACAGAGCGTATAGACTTAATAAGCGCAATGGCACGGCAGCTAACTTTAATAGATATATCGAGCTTAGACGTCAGGTTAAAAGATCTGTTCGGAATGCTTGGCATAATTTAGAAATACTTATAGCTGCGGATAGTAAACACAATCGAAAAAATTTTTTCGAATACGTCAATAATCGTAAGCCGATAAAAGATAATATAGGCCCTCTCGTGGACACTAATGGCGCTTTGGCTTCTGACGCTCAGGCGATGGCGGGCATTTTTAATAACTTTTTTGCGACAGATTTACCGTAAAAGACGTTAATAATGTCCCCGATGTGGACGATATCGTTCTATTTAGCAGCGAGACTATTTTGGATGAAATAACTGTTTACGAGGGTGAGACTACGCATTATATCGACAGGCTAAAAGTTAGCCAGGCTCCAGGCCCTTACGCTTTTTATCCTAGACATTTGAAAGATTTGAAAGACGTTAGCGTAGGCCCCTTAACGAAGATTTTTAATCAGTCACTTGAAACGGGAATTATTCCTGAAGACTTCAAATTAGCTAACGTCACGCCCATTTTTAAAAGAGGAGACCGCACAGTACCTAGCAATTATAGGCCCATTAGCTTAACGTCAATTACACCAGTACACATTTGAAAACTTGTCGATCGATTTTTACAAACTAGTTGGTGATTCTATATAATTTGAGTGCGCTGATCTCAAAAATATAGTTAGTTTTTCTCTATCACGTATGGTTTTCTTACTACAGGGTGTGTCATAAATCCCCCATTTATCCCCAAATGTGAACCATCTTATCGAGACCAACATTGGATTACACATGCTAAACCATAAATTTTGTTGTTATAGACTACAATAATGCTTACATAATAATGTAGGGTAAATATATATAACAACCAGTCCCGTTCCCAGCAAAATACTCTCTCCCCTCCCATCAATGGGTGGTTAACATTTGGGGACAGATGAGGTATACAACACCCCTTGTAGCACGAAATCTTTAGGTGATAGAGTAAAACCTAATTAAAGCAGAATTAAATAGCTCCTAGCTCTTGGACAAGCATATTGCTTGTTTATGAAAGAATAAAAAAATAACTGAAAGAAACAAAATATATTTACCTTCTTTACTTGCAAACATTTCAGGACTTATTCCAAAGACAAGACTACGAAGGTAGATCTGACTAATGACGACTAAACCGGTGCTTCTTTGATGTTTTCTTATGCTGTGCGTTAGGTTGATCTCGTTGCAGACACCAGCAGTAATCCGCCATCATATTTGTATACCATCTTCCTTGATATCTTCTTTCCATGGTTTTGATGTCCTGGTGAAATCGTTCCCCTTGCTCCTCATTGACATCTCAGAGAGATTTTCGGGAAAACGGTCAAGATGCGAAAATAAAAAGTGAACTTTCAGGCTCATGTTGCAGCCTAAGGCGCAAAACTTTTTAAGCATATTTTCAACCAGTCTCATAATTTTGGCTTTTGTAGTTTCCCCAAGAAGTTTTTAACAACATCTTTGAAACCAAGCCATGCTTCTTTTTCTTTATTGGTCATTGTGTTCAGGAAATGATCGTCTGTCAATAACTTTCTAATCTGAGGACCTATAAAAACACCTTCCTTTATTTTCTCGTAGCTAATTTTTGGATATTTTTAACAAATGTACTTCAAACACTCACCTTCTCTATTCAATGCTTTGACATACTGCTTCATCAAGCCTAACTTAATGTGCAAGGGTGGTAGGAGGATTTTATTTGGTCCAACTAGATGTTCATGTAAAATGTTCTTTGATCCTGGGGTAAGATTCTCTCTAGGAGGCCAAGTTTTCCTCTTCCAGTGCTGGTCACGTGCTCGACTATCCCATTCGCAGATGAAACATGGCATATTAGTGTATCCTGATTGCTGCCCAAGTAACATGCAAAGGACTTTGAGATCCCCACACAATATCCATCTGTGATTTTGATACTGAATTTTTTCCAGAAGCAGTTTCATGTTATCATAGGTCTCTTTTAAATGAGTAGAATGGGCCACTGGGATTGATGCATATTTGTTACCGTTGTGCAGTAACACTCCTTTTAGACTGGTTTTAGAGGAATCTATAAACCTCCAGTCACTGGTTTAGTATTCGATGCCTAGCTTGCACACTAATCCTGTGATGTCCTTGCAAAATACCAAGGGACCATCTTCTTCGAAAAAAAGGCACGAAGTCTTTCTCACGATTTCTGTACCAAGCGAAGTATTTGTCGGATGCCAATAAATTGTTCTGCTGCAATCTAGACCCCAAAAGTTATGTTATAATGTTTCAGACCAACAAAGACCCTAGGATCCACTCATGGCTGGTCTACCTAACTGTGTTCGTAATTGTGTATTGTATATGTCCTCCGTGGTGGCGGAGGGGGACCTACAATTTTACGTGGGTTCCGAACCACAAGAACATAAGAAATTTATGTAACAACTGCCTGTATATTCGCAACTACCAATTTTTGCAAAACTAAATAATTATCAATTAAAAACTAATTAATTACACTGGTCTGCGTGATTTTAAAGGTCAAGGATATGTCTGTTGTTCTTAGGTCAGTTTCTCACGCTGATTCCGAAAATCGCATCCATTTTTCTCAATCAGGTCAACTTTTCGAAATATAAACACTTTCTAGAAATTCTCATTCCCCGTTTTATTGGTAGGTGAGCGATACATGTAGTAGCATATGTCGACTGGTATATACATACAGGCTTTACAGGCTGTTCTTATAGATCTCAAGAAGGGTACAGCACACTATAATAGGCTAATCAGGGATGAATGGCCTCTTCAGGGACTTCCGCTTGTGCCGGGCAGACACCACATCCCTCTTCAGGCACCAGCAGTAGTCGGCCAGCATATCTAAAAAACCTGACCTCATTGAGAAGAATGGATTACATTTCTGAATTCAGCGTGCGAAACTGATCCTAAATCAGTTGAAAAACCTCTGACCTTTGAAAAAAAGATTTGAAACGCAGGCCAGTGTTATCGATTTAAAACTAAAGATAGAATCTCTGGATCCAGAGGATCAAGTCATAATAGACTATCCACAAATATGTTACACTCTATATCTATTTATAACCGACATGCAAATATATCAGATCCAAAGAATCCAGTCATTTTCATTACGGTTCTGCAGAGTCCTTAGGCAGATTCAAATCCCTGACTAAGTCATTTAGTTCGGCTTGGGTTAATGGTTTAGGAGGATCTCGGTCAGCTGTTGGCTGTTCATAAACATCATCATTGTCTGGATTTGGAGCTGAATCAGAATCTGAATTGTATTGATCCAGACTCTCGGGTGGGTGGGGAATAGGAACTTCTGGACCATGGGGTACCGGCCTTATTGCAGATGGAAGACTTGGGTATTGAAGGCTCTCTTTATTCTTTGCATTATAACCTTTAACATTGCAAGAACAGAAGTAGCAGTCGTCGGTATGGTTTCTAGGCTCGCGCCATACCATAGGGATCCCAAATGGCAAACTTTTCTTTTTACCTTTGCTCCAATTCCTTAGTGCCGCAACACACGTAAGACAAACCTTGTGTGGAGCCCAACTTTTGTCTTGATCTCCTAATTTAATTCCAAAATAAGCATGATAAGCTCTCTTAATGAAGGTCGTTACATTTGTCCTTTGTTTTACAACAACATACCGACCACAAATATAACAAAATATTAAAGACGTAATGTTAGAATTATCTATCTGAATAATATGAAAAAACGAAATTAATTAAAGATAAAAAAGGTAAAGAATTACAAAACGCCCCAAAATTGTTTTGCTAATAACTTTAAAACTGTGGGTGGTAGAAAAAAACTGGTGGCATTTTTTAATTCAGCGCAGCGAACTGCTTCAGAATCACAACTCAAAATAAAGAAATCGATTTTCATGCAGACCTGTGTTATCGGTAAACTTTTGGAATCCGTAGTTAGGGATCGTATCATCGATCACTTAGAAAGTCGAGATTTGATTAATAGTAGTCAGCATGGGTTTCGAGGCCACTAATTTGTTAGAATTTTATAACGAAATAGTGCGCGAATACGATAGGCATAGAGCGGCTGACGTTATTTATTTAGATTTTAAAAAAGCGTTTGATACAGTTCGATACAGTTGTTAACGAGGACGATAGAAATAGGCTCCAAGACGATGTAAATAGGATTATGGAGTGGACGGATAAGCGGCAGATGCAATTTAACATACACAAATGTAGTCTTGCATATAGGTTCTCGTAACAATAATTACATGTACACGATGGATGATAGAGAGTTAGCGAGCGTTGACGAGGAAGTAGATTTAGGCGTACGCGTATCTAAGGATTTAAAAGTTAGGAACCAGGGCCTGGAGTCTTGCGCAAAAGCTAATAGGATGTTAGGCTTCATTGCGCGTAATTTCAAATTTAAATCGAAGAATATTATATTGCCCTCTTTGCAAGTCCCTAGTCAGGCCTCATTTAGAATATGCCGTTCAGTTTTGGTGCCCGTATTTGCGTGAGGATATTGATAGGTTAGAAAGGGTTCAACGTCGCGCCACGAAACTAATTCCGTCTTTGCGCAACAAGCCTTATGAAGATAGGATTAAAGAGTTAGACTTGCATTCACTCGAAACTAGGAGATTAAGGGGGAAGCTTATTGAAGTTTTCAAAATCGTTAATAAAATTGATAACGTAAATTTTGACAAACTGTTCACTTTCGATAATAGCAATACTCGTAATAACGGATTTAAGTTGCGTGGCAGACGTTTCATTACTAATATCGCTAAAAACTTCTTTACGTTTAAAGTAATTGATAAATGGAATAATCTTCCCGCGTCAGTCGTTAACTCTACCAGCGTTAATGTCTTTAAAACGTTTAGATAGACATTTTAAAAATATTAACGTTGTTTAAAATAAAAAAACAATTAGCAACAGGAGCTCTGGGGGTGGTGGTCGAGGATGAGTCTGTTGACGATTAATGCCAGCTTGTGACATGCCAGCGTGTGATGCCAGCAATAAAATTATAAAAAAAAAAGACTTAACACGAACGTAGATGTAGCTCGTAGCGTAAACTAACCCACCTTTTGTTATACTCTACCTACTTTTTTTTTTTTATCCTCTCCTTCCTTGCATGTCTGTAGTTTGCATGGTATGACAGTGAGTTAAGATTGTGTTTGCATGCTTTGTAAGCGTTCTTATTTTACTTTTCATCATTCACCCCTCTCCTATTCTCTTCGACTATTTTTCCGACTTGCCGGCAGTGGCCGGCGGATGATGATGGGGCGTCTTTTCCTCTTTTTCTGAATGAATGTTAACCCACGAATGATAGGTTTTGCTACTTACTTAACCCCTTATTCTCCTCTTTTAATCCGCTCCTCTTTCCTTTCTCTCGGGCTAATCTTAGAGTGGATCTTAGAGTCTTCGTTAGCCTTAGCTTCTGTAGTTCTGCAGATCCTCCTATCGGAATTTCGGGGAAACTTTTGCTATTGCGCTACTTTCAAAACCTTTTGATAGGATATGAAACAAATCCTTAATTTCCAAACTGCCCTTCTTCGGTTTCTACCCTTCAATCTGTGCCTTCGTTTCTAATTTCCTTTCTGGCCGATTTATAACTGCGGTTGTAGATGGCCACTGTTCTCCTGCTAAAGTTGTTAATAGTACTGTCCTTTCGCCCATTCTTTTCATGTTATTTATGAATGATCTATTAAATCGCACTTCCTGTCCTATCCACTACAATGCCAATGATTACACTCTTCACTTCTCCACCCGCTTCACAAAGCGTCCCTCTCAACAGTCACTTTATGCTTCGCGTAGGATAGCTATGGTACACCTGACCTCAAAAACTCGGTTCCTTCATCTGTCTCTTCGTCACAATCTTCCACACGACTATCCCTTTATCTTCAACAGTACACAACTCAATCCTTCGTCTTCTCGTAATATTCTTGGCATTTCCTTTTCCTGTGACCTTTCCTGGAAAGATCACATATGCTCTCTTTCCAAAACAGCTTCCGAGAGGTTCGGCGTGCTGTTCCGGCTCCGCAGTTTCTTCACCCCCATTCAGTTGCTGTCTCTGTACAGGGGGCTTGTTCGCCCTCATATGGAGTACGCTTCTCATGTGTGGGGTGGCTCAACCCACACAGCTCTACTTGACTGAGTGGAATCAAAGGCTTTTCGTCTCATCATTTCCCCGCCTCTTACTGACTGTCTTCAATTCCTATATCTTCGCTGCAATGTTACCTCACTCTCTTTTTACTATCATTATAACGGACACTGCTCTTCTGAACTCTCTAACTGCATGCCACCTCTTTTAAGGAGAGTACGCAGTACCAGACTTTCGGCACAATCTCATCCCTTTTCTGTTCAACTCTCACGCAAAGGTTAATCTGTATTTTCAATCTGTCATCTACTCAACCAGTGAACTTTGGAACAATCTTCCCGAGTCCATCTTTTCCCCTCACTATGACCTTCAATCTTTCAAACGCAGTGTGTTCAGGAATCTCAAAAACCTTGGACCTTGATTTTGTTCCTACTCTTCCTCTATGGGAGGGGCGCTTTTGCAGGCATTTGCCCTTGGCCCCCTCCTCCGTACATAAAAAAATCATGGAATATATCTTGTACTATTGACTCATTCATAAGTCTTGTGAGTGGGGTTGCTGTCATCTGATATTAGTTTATATATTTTTACTAGAACTGAACTGAAAGCTGCGCTTATATTTTTTTTAAGTTTTTCAATGTGGCTGAGGTTTCTTTTAAAGTATCCCACAGTCCTTTAGAATTAGACTTTTGTTTGGTAATTTTAGAATAATAATGGTCCGCTTTCCATACGTCTGTTCCGGGCCTGTACCCATGGAGAACGCTGAGGGGCAATGCCCATTGCTCACCCGCGAGAATTTTTTTCACCCGCAAAACTACTTAAAGTGATTTAGCATCCGTGCTTTAAACATGAATATTGTGATGAAAGCTTAGAGCAGGGGTCACCAACCTGGGCGGTAGCGCCCACTAGTGGGCTCACATTAAAGGTAATTAAACATTTATTTCATCATTTATTTTATCGATTATGTTGATTTATTCTTTTTGATCTAAGGTGGGCGATAAGCATTTTTAATTTTCAAAAAATCGTAAAAGTGGGCGGTGAACAAAAAAAAGGTTGGTGACCCCTGGCTTAGAGCGATAACTCAATTTATTCATCAGTAGTAAGTCGTAACGAAACGAGATCCATCCATCGTGTTCTGCCTATCAGGCAGGTCCAACTCGTGTCCCGCCAAAGTGTTCTATCCTGAGCTATCCTTTTCATCTCATGGTAGCTCCTGCCTGCCATCAAATCATCCAGCATTGCTTTCCTTTTCCTTCCCCTCGGCCTTCTACCTTCATATCTACCCTCTATCACCTCCTTCAACAATCCTTCTCCTCTCAACACATGCCAGATCCATTTCTTGTCTTTCTCTTATCACCTTAATGAGTCTGCTTTCCTCTCTCACCTGCTGCAGTACTTCCTCATTACTTTGGTGTTCCCTCCAGCTTATCTTTAGCATTCTTCTCCAAATCCACACTTCAAAACTTTCCAAGTTTCTTTTCAGTGTCCATGTTTCTGCTCCATACATTACCACACTCCATATCAAGCTTTTTACTAACCTTTTCTTCAGTTTCAAGTTGTATTTACCTGTAAGTAGTCTTTTCTGTCTCTCAAAAGCTACCTTACCCATACCAATTCTAGATCTTACTTCCTTATTGCAATCTCCATTGTTGGTTAATGAACTTCCCAGATATTTAAACTGCTCAGCTTCTTCCAAGGTCCGATTTCCTATCGTTAGGTTCCTTTGTGCTCCTTTCCTTCTTGCAATTTTCATTACCTTTGTCTTGGTCTCATTAATTCTCATTCCGAATTCTTCCGCCGTTGTTGCCAAGCTATTGACCATTCTTTGCAGTCCTTCCTCGGTACTACAAACAAATGCTTTGTCATCTGCAAACTTTACAGATTTGACCAATTTACATCCCACTCTGATTCTCTCTTCCAGATCTGTGTGTGTTTCTATTATCATTGCTTCCGCATAGATATTAAATAACACCGGGGACGGGGAGCATCCTTGCCTGACCCCTCTCCCAACCAATCCAGACTCCAATTCTCCTCCTGCAACTCAACATTCACAGTCTGCCCAAGAAATGAGATCATGCACCGGCAATACAGAATCATGCATAAGAATAACAAGCACGTGCAACACACTATGACAGTGTTATCACGTGTTTTAACTTCAGTGTGTAAGTTAAGAATAAATAAGTAAAGTTGCTCTCTTACTGTACTCACCATTAACTTTTCAACTACCTCTTTCGTGACCCAACTTTTTCCTATTTCCACTTTACACAGGAGTACCATGTGGTCAGAGATCGCACAACA
The DNA here is from genome assembly GCA_023014485.1 of Bathynomus jamesi. Lineage (NCBI taxonomy): Eukaryota > Metazoa > Arthropoda > Malacostraca > Isopoda > Cirolanidae > Bathynomus > Bathynomus jamesi. The sequence goes on from JAJOZX010001521.1 coordinate 240,291, forward strand.
CATACCTCTCAGCCTAATCCTGATCCAAAATCTGGCACTTAAAAATGAAGAAATTAATTTATTACAAATTATTATGAGGGCGCGCATTGTCGTGTAACATAATAACACCTTCCAACAATCTCCCTCTCCATTTTGTGCGAATTGCTTGCTTTAACTCATTCCGAAGCATGTCAGAATACGAATAATGATAATGATAACCTTGAACATTATCTAGAGCGTGGAACTACAATAACAAGTGCATCGTATTCTGACATGCTTCGGAATGAGTTAAAGCAAGCAATTCGCACAAAACGGAGAGGAGATTGTCGGAGTGTTATTCTGTTTCACGACAATGCGCGCCCTCATACCGCTGCACAGACTAGAAAATGCCTTCAAGAACTTAAATTTGAAGTTCTCGACCATCCAGCGTACAGTCCAGACCTGGCACCTTCGGATTTTCACCTGTTTGAACCACTAAAAGACGTTTTGAGAGGTCAGCTATTCCAAGGCGATGATGACCTGGAGGAGGTGGTGCATGACTGGCTACGCACACAGCCAAAAACACTTGTGATGGCATTAGGAAGCTTGTAGATCGCTAAACTAAGTGTATTGAGAAACAGGGAGACCATGTTGAGAAGTGATTTGTTTATAATCTATCAGATGTGAAAATAAAATTGTGAAAATAAAAAGTGCGGATACTTATTGAATTACCCTCGTATATATTACCCCATTTTCAACCCCAGAGGGTGGAAAGAGGGATATACCCTTCGTTTATGAACTATACCCGGAGTTTAGAAAAAATTTTGGTTTATTTACCACACCCGGACCTGAGCACAAATTGGACGTGTAGTTTATATGCCACACCCGGAGTGAAAGGGTTAATCTATAACAACATATTCCGCTCTAAGTATGATTGGCGAGTTAGTTTCGAAGGCTCAAATTTTGACGACTGCATTTTTCATGGTTTTTCTGGATTTTAAAAATGTATGAACTTTTGTTGAAGCGTCGAGAAATTCGTTTCATGGGTAGACCAGTTAGGGGGGATCGAAATTTTGTATTCTTATTCTACACACTGCTCGGAGTTTCCTTTGGGCCCCTAAACAACATACTGTAATTACACCGCTATGCGCCCCCCCTACACGTTGCATATGCCCCCCCTTTTTTTAAATTGAAATGAAATTGAAACCAATTCTTTGAATAAAAAAAACCTGATAAATAACAAAGATTAAAATTATATATATACAGAGCTGGGCAATAAATACATTGAATGTATTTAAATACTAAATACATGGGAGAAATGTATTTAAATACTAAATACATTTTACGAATGTATTTAGATACTAAATACAAAATACATCAATTGTATTTAAATACACTTTAAATACATAAAAATTTTAACATATGCATTCACTAATTATGAGTAACAACAATATAAAATGCTTGATAAAGGATAAAGAAATAGTACAATCTAATTTCCGATTATATATTTCCCTTTTTAGAACAAAACAAAAACAAAAGAACTTAGAACTTACGATGTTCAACCATTGACATATTATACTCATTATATCATTGCAAAATGAGTAACAATTAATGAGTAGATGAGACATAAACGTAAACATAAGACGTAAACATTAACATAAGGCACCTTACGAATTTTCTTTTATTTCACGGTTGCTGCGGATCAAAACCAATCTTTCAAAAGTTTTGTCTGAAAGAGAGTTTCTTTTGGGAGTCAAAGTGATTCCCGCGAATGAGAATATTCGCTCTACCGGTGCCGAAGATGGTAATGTCGTGTTATAGCGGAGGAACAGTCTTTTTATGAGAGGATGTTTTCCCAAACTGTTGAAACATGAACCATGCTGTACTACACTGTCACCGCGTCGTACTGTGCTAGTACAGAACGTGTATTAAACCAGTAAAAGTATTTAAATACATTGTATTTAAATACATTGTATTTAAATACATTGTATTTAAATACATTGTATTTAAATACATTGTATTTAAATACATTGTATTTAAATACATTGTATTTAAATACATTGTATTTAAATACATTGTATTTAAATACATTGTATTTAAATACATTGTATTTAAATACATTGTATTTAAATACATTGTATTTAAATACATTGTATTTAAATACATTGTATTTAAATACATTGTATTTAAATACATTGTATTTAAATACATTGTATTTAAATACATTGTATTTAAATACATTGTATTTAAATACATTGTATTTAAATTAGTATTTAAATACATTGTATTTAAATATAGTATTTAAATACATTGTATTTAAATACATTGTATTTAAATACATTGTATTTAAATATTGTATTTAAATACATGTATTTAAATATAGTATTTAAATACATTGTATTTAAATACATTGTATTTAAATACATTGTATTTAAATACATTGTATTTAAATACATTGTATTTAAATACATTGTATTTAAATACATTGTATTTAAATACTATATTTAAATACAATGTATTTAAATACTATATTTAAATACAATGTATTTAAATACTATATTTAAATACATTGTATTTAAATACAATGTATTTAAATACATTGTATTTAAATACAATGTATTTAAATATAGTATTTAAATACAATGTATTTAAATACAATGTATTTAAATACAATGTATTTAAATACTATATTTAAATACATTGTATTTAAATACAATGTATTTAAATACATTGTATTTAAATACAATGTATTTAATATAGTATTTAAATACAATGTATTTAAATACAATGTATTTAAATATAGTATTTAAGTACATTGTATTTAAATATAGTATTTAAGTACATTGTATTTAAATATAGTATTTAAGTACATTGTATTTAAATACATTGTATTTAAATACATTGTATTTAAATACTATATTTAAATACATTGTATTTAAATACTATATTTAAATACATGAAAAACAATGTATTTATAAATACAGTTCTAAATACACAAATGTATTTAAATTATATATATATACAGTGGAACCTTGCTTAACGAGCATAATTCGTTCCCGAACTGTGCTCGTTATGCAAAATGCTCGTTAAGCAAGGCAATTTTTTCCATAGGAATCAATGTAAATATGATAATGCGTTCCATGCTTAAAAAATACTTAAAATAATATTTATAATGATATTTAAAGGCGTTTTTTAAATTATTATTGCATGAAATGAAAAGATTATTAATAAAAATTAACCCAAAAGAGAATGTAAATAATTAGTAAACGGTGAAATTTATAAATAACTTACGAAGAGAGAAGGTGCTCCTGACGCACGCAAAGGAAATGAAGAGACAGGGGAGGAGGAGAGGGTTATTGAGGGGAAGGAGGAGAATCGTCTTCGTTCAATGCAATAACATTCTCGACGAGCTCACAGTCACTAGCTTTAAATTTTTTAGAGGCACTTTCACTTTCTTTTGGATCCTTTTTCACGAGGAAACTGTCTAGAGACATTTGTTTTTGTCTACGCTTTAATTTTGACGAAATATTTTGCTCGTTAAGCAAAGTGTCGCTCGTTATGCAAGGTAATTTTCCCCCATTCTTTTGGCTCGTTATACGAATTTCTCGTTATACGAGGCACTCGTTAAGCAAGGTTCCTCTGTATATATATATATATATATATATATATATATATATATATATATATGAGTTGGACAAATAATATGAACACCTTGATAAATGGCGGTTTTTATTCTTAATATGGAGTTGGTCCTCCTTTAGCGGCAACAACAGCTGCAATGCGTCGGGGAATTGATTCATACAACTTTTGGACAGTGGCTAGAGGAATCCTGAGCCATTCTTCGAGCAAACCCTGCTCCAATTCCTCCAAAGACGCCGGCGGTGGGAATCGGCTTCTGACCTGCTGCTCCAACTGACACCACAGATGCTCGATAATGTTAAGATCCGGGGATTGTGGAGGCCAATCCAAGCGTTCTACTTCACTAACATGCTTTTCAAACCAGTTTTTAACGACCCCAGCGGTGTGGATTGGTGCATCATCATCCTGGAAGACGGCGCCGCCATTGGGAAACAGCGTTTGGACCATGGGGTGGACCTGGTTAACCCTATCATGCAGTACTACAGCTGGGCCAAGAGTATTCCACGATATTGCTTGCCCAAACCATCACAGATCCGCCTCCATGCTTAACGGTTGGGGTCAGGCAGTCGGGGTCATAAGCATCTTTAGGCTGTCTCCAGACGTAAACTTGACCGGAACATGGAAATAGCGTAAAGGAGGATTTGTCGGAGTAGACTACATTCTTCCACCGGTCCATTGACCAATTCTTATGGTCATTACACCAATTTCTGCGCCGCTCAATGTTGATGTGCGAAAGGAAGGGTTTGGCAATTGCAGCCCTCCCATGGTATCCAGCTCCATGGAGCTCGCGGCGTACAGTTCTGGTCGATACCGGGCTTGCAAGAATGCTGGTTAAGCTCTGCAGTCACTTTTGGAGGTGTGGTCTTATGGTTCTTTGTCACAATGCGCTTTAACACCCGGCGGTCTCGATCACACAGCTTCTTCTTGCGTCCACTATTGCATTTGTCGGTGCTTGTCTTTCCATGGTTTTGGTATGCAGACATGACCATAGAAAGTTCCTCTGGATACATTGAACATCTGAGCGGTTTTCGTCACCGATGCACCAGCCATCCGCGCTCCGACAATTTGCCCTCTTTGGAAGTCTGACAAGTCTTTCATAACTACTAATTCATAATTCACTCAGATCTGTAAAAACAACGTGAGGGCTATAACATGACGTATACACACTGTTACGCATTTAAATAGGTTTGCCAGTCATTTGACCGTTTACTTTGTGTCTGAGCAGTCCGTAAAGATAACCGGTGAAATCGGCGGGTGTTCATATTATTTTGTCTAACCCCTGTATATATATATATATATAAATAATAAGAAACCTTTCTCCGTATATTACTTAAAGAATCAATTGAAGCATATTAAAACCAAAATATTCACCTTAAGAAATTTAAAATCGTAAATTACTGACACCACTGGCCTTTCCATTGGAACACAGGTAGCTTTTTTTCTCGACTCCAGTACATTCAAAATAAATATATGTCTGTTTTTGTAACCAATTCTATCTTGTGATGCTTCTGTTACGACATTTACAGTATGTTCTACTCTTTGGCTGTGACAGGGAAAAGGAATAAGCTGAAGTGGTTCATTTCGAACTTTAAGATCATCATTTGTCAAATTCTGTAAAATAGGTGGAGGGGTGATGGTTTCGTTGTCCCACTCGATCATGTTAGGATAATCGTCTGCTTCAAAGTTCAGTATTTTTGGCAGCTCAAAATTTCTCGCAATGGTGCTCCTAGTTCTTGCTCGAATGATGTGCTGAAGAGCCAGCTCTCTGACCTATCTTCTTGTGTCTGTTATCATTGAGAGTAAGATATTCTCTGGGTGGGCAAAATAGGCGTTATTTCTGAGGACACGCTCCATAATCATCCGATGCTTTTTATCTAAGCCTTTAAGCAAGTGCATGATATACCAAAAATTAGATGCTCCCTCATTTGCCTTTGGATGAGACTTTATCCAAAACCAGCCTGGAGCGTAAACCAGCCTGGAGCGTAAACCAGCCTGGAGCGTAAACCAGCATTATAATTTTTACTAGGTCTTGGATGTTTTTGTCTGGATTCTGTGTAGAGACATATAAGCGCAGGATCCTGTTTGCTCGTGTTAGCCATCTTGCATGATGGAGGGCACCTGGGGATCTGGTGGCTAACGCTTGTGAGATGCGTCCAGATTGTATGCTAATGCACATTTCATACATATATTTTAGGTCGCTGCTGAAACTTTTAACAATATCGGCCGAAACTTCTTTAATGTTGCCCTCTACAGTGGTATAATCAACTATATCCAGTTTGGGCAAATCCTCTCTGAGTTTATTTCGAAGAGAACCTTTGCAGGTGTTTGGTCCCGAAGTTTTTCCATCAATTGCTTCAAATACGTGCCTGAAGGGAAGTTCATTTGCATGCAAAAGGCAAATCAGCCATTGTACCGGCCTGTCCAGATATAATTTAATCAATTTTAGCACTCCGCCAATCCTACCAGTTTTCACTCGGGTGCCATTCGCATAGCAAAGCTTTGAGAGATTCTTTGCTATTAGAATCAACTATAAAAGTTATTATTTCATCTGCAATACAACAAGCAGTTCCGTTATCTGGAGGTATATGATCCATGTAAACATCACCAGGTTCTTTGACTATTACATAATGTTCTTTATACTCAATTCCCTTCTTTGTCTTAGTTTGATCTTTTCTACCATCAAATCCGATGCCTTCAATCTGTGTTCTCTGATTTCACTTTGATAATGTTCTTTTTACCCATACGTACTCTCTCTCTCTCCACTTTTTTCCTATCCAATATATTGGTTTCGTCTAATATTCTCATATCCTTCAAAGCTGCATTTACTATAGCTGCAGTAGCTCTGTAACTTACATGGTATCTATCTGCTGTTATTGTTAAGTTATCTACAGAAGCTAAGGCTAACAAAGACCCTAAAACCCACTCTAAAGTTAGCCCGAGAGAAACGAAAGAGTAGGGGGTTAAGAGAAGAGAAGAGAATAAGGGGTTAAGTAAGGAGGAACACCTATCACTCGTGGGTTAACATTCATTCAGAAAAAGAGAAAAAAAAGACTCGCCATCATCATCCGCCAGCCACTGCCGACAAGTCGGAGAGAATAGGAGAGGGGTGAAAGATGAAAAGAAGTAAAATAAGAATGCTTACAAACCATGCAAAGTCTTAACTCACTGTCATACCATGCAAACTACAAACATGCAAGAAAAGAGAGTTACAGACATGCAAAGGAGAGGATAAGAAAAAAAAAAAAAAGTAGGTAGTTAAACAAAAAGTGGGTTAGTTTACGCTACGAGCTACATCTACGTTCGTGTTAGTCTAATATTTTTTTTTATTATTGCTGGCATTACATGCTGGCATGTCACAAGCTGGCATTAATCGTCAACAGACTCATCCTCGACCACCACTCCCAGAGCTCCTGTTGCTAATTTTTTTTTTTTTTAAACAACGTTAATATTTTTAAAATGCCTATCTAAACGTTTTAAAGACATTAACGCTGGTCGAGTTCACGACGGGCGCGGGAAGATTATTCCATTTACCAATTACTTTAAACGTAAAGAAGTTTTTAGCGATATTAGTAATGAAACGTCTGCCACGCAACTTAAATTCGTTATTACGAGTATTACTATTATCGAAAGTGAACAATTTGTCAAAATTTACGTTATCGATGTTATTAACGATTTTGAAAACTTCAATAAGCTCCCCCCTTAATCTCCTAGTTTCGAGTGAATACAGGTCTAACTCTCTAATCCTATCTTCATAAGGATTGTTGCGCAATGACGGAATTAGTTTCGTGGCACGACGCTGAACCCTTTCTAACCTATCAATATCCTCACGCAAGTACGGGCACCAAAACTGAACAGTATATTCTAAATGAGGCCTGACTAGGGACTTGTAAAGGGGCAATATAATATCCTTCGATTTAAATTCGAAATTACGCGCTCTGAAGCCTAACATCCTATTAGCTTTTGCGCAAGACTCCAGGCACTGGTTCCTAACCTTTAAATCCTTAGATGCGCGTACGCCTAAATCTACTTCCTCGTCAACGCTCGCCAACTCCCTATCATCCATCGTGTACGTGTAATTATTGTTACGAGAACCTATATGCAAAACTTTACATTTGTCTACGTTAAATTGCATCTGCCACTTATCTGTCCACTCCATGATCCTATTTACATCGTCTTGGAGCCTATTTCTATCGTCCTCGTTAACAACCTTACCGCCTATTTTAGTATCGTACGCGAATTTTGACACGTTACTAGTCAATCCTACATCTATGTCGTTAATGTAAATTACGAATAGCAATGGGCCTAACACTGAACCCTGTGGGACACCGCTACCTACATCTAACCACCCACATTCACTACCATTAACTACGACCCTCTGCCTCCTAGCACGAAGCAATTCTTCTAACCAGTTAGTTACCTGACCGAGTATACCGTGCGCTTTGACTTTCGCAATTAGTCTCCTATGCGGAACTGTATCGAACGCCTTTTTAAAATCTAAATAAATAACGTCAGCCGCTCTATGCCTATCGTATTCGCGCACTATTTCGTTATAAAATTCTAACAAATTAGTTAAACAAGACCTATGGCGTCGAATCCCATGCTGACTGCTATTAATCAAATCTCTACTTTCTAAGTGATCGATGATACGATCCCTAACCACAGATTCCAAAAGTTTACCGACAGTTGACGTTAAGCTGATAGGGCCTATAATTGCTAGCTACTGCGCGGTCGCCTTTTTTAAAAATAGGCGTGACGTTAGCTAATTTGAAGTCTTCAGGAATAATCCTCGTTTCGAGTGACTGATTAAAAATCTTCGTTAAGGGGCCTACGATATACGATAACGTCTTTCAAATCTTTCAAATGTCTGGGGAAAAAAGCGTCAGGGCCTGGAGCCTTGCAAACTTTTAGCCTATCGATATAATGCGCAATCTCACCCTCGTAAACAGTTATTTCATCCAAAATAGTCTCTCTACTAAATAGAACGATATCGTCCACGTCGGGGACATTATTTACGTCTTCTACGGTAAAAACTGTCGCAAAAAAGTTAGTGAAAATACCCGCCATCGCCTGAGCGTCAGAAGCCAAAGCGCCATTAACATCCACTAGAGGGTCTATGTTATCTTTTATCGGCTTCCGATTATTAACGTATTCAAAAAACTTTTTTGGATTATGTTTACTATCCGCAGCTATAAGTATCTCTAAATTACGCTAGGCATTCCTAACTGATCTTTCAACCTGACGTCTAAGCTCGATATATCTATTAAAGTTAGTTGCCGTGCCATTGCGCTTATTAAGTCTATACGCTCTATTACGCTCGTTTATGAACTCTGCTATTTCCCAAGCACCACTTGGGCCTACGAGGAATAAACTCCCTTTCAATATTCATAAAACTTTTATTAAACGCCACCCAATGCAAATGTGTCATTACCCATAAATAAGTTATCCCAGTCCACTACCCTCATCTATCTGCAAAACTATCAAAATTAGCCCTACGAAAATCAGGGACTTCTATTACGTTACTATCCTTAGTGTTTTCTATCAATAACTTGAACCTAAGAATTTGATGATCACTACAACCTAAATTCTCGCCTACTTCTAAACCTTCGACTATATTCTCGCCGTTCGTCATCACCAAATCTAAAATATTATCACCGCGCGTTGGTTCGGTAACTATCTGTCGTAAAAAGTTATCTCCATAAACTCAATCAATCTCAAACCCTCCTCATTACCAGTAAAAGTCTCGTAATTAACATTAGGGCAGTTAAAGTCTCCGACAATTATACTATTCCGATTGTCAATAAAGTTACCAAGAAGTGAGTAAAATCTAGTATCTGTATCGAGGGGTTGAACGGGAGGTCTATAAACAACAACAAAATTAAAACTAATACTACGCGCCCTAACTTCAACACATATCGCATTAATTGCTGCCGGAAAATCTAACTTAACCTCGATAGCCCTAAGGGAATTACGAATGTACAGCAAAACGCCGCCACCAAACCTATGTAACCTATCATTAGTAAAGAGTTTAAAACCCGGTATATCAAGTTCCCCCAACAAGTCCCGAGTCACGGTATTTAACCAAGTTTCAGTGATAGCAACTATATCGTAGTTGCCGGAATAAATTATCGCCTTAAATTCATTTAATTTATTTCTAATACTACGCGCGTTACAATAAAAGACGTTTAAGTTATTTTTTACCACGGGCCCGCGTTCCCCGGACCCACAACGTTTAAAGAAGGCTTCGACCTATACAGCTTTCGCACGTTTTCGTCTATTAACCTACCTAGCATTACCTATTTCATTAAAATGCACCCCCTTTTATAAAAAGGCTAGGATCACTGAATTCGGACCACAGCTTTACGAAGGGTACATTTTCCTCAGCACAAATCTCTTCTAATTTATTATTCAAAAATATTGTTTTTGACGTAATCCTAAGACCCAACCCGTGCCTAGGGGTAATACCTAGAACTAAAGACCTATCTGACCTCGCCTTCAGGGACCTAATTAACCCCCTATATCTCTCCAAAAGGTCAGGCACTCTCGTATCGGGCCTATACGAGTCGTTGCCTCCTACCATCGTCACCAACATCGAGTGACGGGAGGCAACGTCAATCCTATCCACTTCGTCTCTAACTCTGTCAACCCTGGCCCCTGGGAGACAGACCCTCCTCCTCTTGGTTGGATGCCGTTCAACGAACTCTTTGTCCATGTGGCGCACTAAAGAGTCCCCAATTAAAATAGTTTCCCCCTCATTCACGTCCCTTTCCAAATGGGCGAAAGGGTTCGAAACCTCGATAGGGGGGGATTCCTATCACCTAACGTACGCGGCCTAGCTCCACCCTTAACTTCTCTAAATCCCTCCCCATCTACTACTCTCGGACTAACCTTAACCTCTTCCTCAACTCTATCCAACCTTCCCGACAAGCTACCTAAACTAGAAACTAGGTTACGCCTCACCCTTCAAATTACTAACGTCTTCAACGTTAGTATTGGTTCGGCTTCCGTCAACCGTAGCCCTACCCCTGCCCTCATCAAGCGTTGCAAGTCTTTCGGTTACCTCACATACACTGCGTTCTATGTCAACTATTTCCTCCATTAACTCGCAAAAGAAACAAACTGATCTGTCGGTAATCGCCATAGGACCGCCGTTATAATCTTTAAATTCCGAATACCACCGGTTTACCCTACACCTAACACACGACACTTTCTGCGACGGCATCGCGCAGTTAAAAATTAGTTTAAACCGTCACAAGTTTAAGTTAAATTAAGCCGGCACGCTATGAAAACTTCTAAATCGCTAAAAACCACTAATATTCAATTACTTCACTATAACAGTGTGAATATAAACGCAAGTATATAAAATTCAAAACTTTCCAAAAGTAAAATTCTCAGCAATATGCAAAAGTAGATGCAATATCAGAGAGCTCATGAAATGCGTCCACTCAGTGCAGAGTCTGGCTGACGAATGAGTTCTGATGGTTTTCTCTCAGCTCAAAATCTGGAAGAAAGTCAATATCGTCGCTGTCATCATCAATTTCCATGCTCTCATCTTCCATAATATGTAAAGGATCGAGTTTGCTGGTTGAGGCGACATTCATATCTAGGCTTATCTTGGCTCTTCTTTCTAATCCTTTAACTCTATCGTGAGTCGTTTTTCTTGCGGAAGTCGTTACTCTGTCGATTGGTCCTAGTTGGTTTTTTTTTGTTTCTGCCCCACAAATGACTCCCACTCAATCATTGGAACTCTAATATCACATCTGCAATCCGTTCGACTGATTTTTTTTATCATAAGTACGTACAAGTGCAAATATCAAACATTTCATCGAATGTCTCCACCTTCTGCTGAAAACTGTTTTTTCTTTATGATAATAAAAACCCACTCTAATAGACAGAGTTTATTTCCACAACAGTTTCGATGCCCACTGGCATCCTCTTCGGGTGGATACATTCGTTTTTCTGTATCCACCCGAAGAGGATGCCAGTGGGCATCGAAACTGTTGTGGAAATAAATTCTGTCTATTAGAATGGGTTTTTATCATCATATTGTGACTTTCACGTAGAAAAAAAGTTTTTTTTGCATTTGTTGTTTCTTTGTTTTAATGGTACTTTATTTAGCTTTGCTGAAGATTCTATCAATCGTTCGACTTTTATAGCTATTCCTTCAAATCCTATATGTGGAAAGAAAAACTTCTCCCAAATGGCTTCCACATCTTTAGTGACAATTCTGTAACATTCTTTTGCTGTTCTAGAACCTTTCGAAATCATTCTTCTCGTTTTCTTACCAATAAATAATGCCTAAATACGTCAGCCTTTGAAGGAGTCACTGAAAGTGGAAATTTTGCAGGGTGACCAAATGTTGAATTGTGCGTTTTGCTTCTTGTCGCCATGATTTCACTTTAGGCCTAGTAGCATTAATAACAAGAAACTAATTGTTAAATTCTAGCAATTGAATCATCTGAAAATAACAATCTGAAACTAAACAAAAAACGTGACAATTTATATAATTCATCTAATCTATCCAAATTAATCTAATCTACTTAATAAGACTTAATATAATGCATGATTGTCACATTTGGGGTTTATATCTGTGGAGAGAGTAAAATGGGGGGGGGGGGGGGGGGGGGGTGGGGGGGGGGGGGGGGGGGTGCTATTGAAGGGGTAAGGGGGGCCGCATATACTCATTTTTTTTTTACATGTTGAGATCATCATTTCCAGCTACGTGCATACTGTGGAATTGAAGAAACTCGATTTTTGATGTTTCGACCCCCGCTAGTAGACCTTGATCTCGTTTTGGATTTTAATTTACAATTCAAGATCACAAGGCTTCTTCTAAGGTGATGGGTAGAGATTCTATTCCTTGTTAAAGGTTTCTTTCATGATATAGAACCAAGAGAATGACAACCTGTTAAATCTCAAATCACAACTACCCCTCTCGTTCAATTTTTCCCCGATTCTTAAATAACAATCCACCAAATTGTCCTTGCAACTCTGTTCAAACATTCTGAAGGTGGCTTATGCAACCTTCGCAAAACCTTAGTTTTAACCGATATTTTTAACATTTTGCTACTAGTACAAGAACTACTGGACACTTGGAAAACTCCCTTACTCCCTCTTTTGCTTAAAAGTAGATACCTAACACCAGGTGAGCGCTTCAATTTTTTGATACTGAGGAACATCAAGCTATTTTAAAACACAAATTCATATAACAAGTTAAAACGGGTTCATTCAGACCAGGGCTCTCTTTTAAGTTAATTTACCCTAGATTGACTAATTTTGGCCCATCTAAGACAGTTTAAGGTAATGGAATTTTTTAGGTAATATTGAGGTAATCTAAAGGATTTCACTGGCAAAATCTAAGGTGACCAGAGATACTTTTAGAGTAACATCAGCAGCATTCAAAATATATGGTACGTTAATTATTATTCTGTAGGTTTGTGCCATTTTATGTTTGACTGAATTTGAGGAAATCAATTTATTGAACATGCAAAAACCTCAGGTTTTCCAGTGTATTATTCTTGAAGTAGTGCCAGTATAGGGGATGTCTATCAACTATTAATTACCTTCCTGTAAAACATCAGAATAATAAAATTTACAATTCTAAACATGATTATGATCTTTTATATTCTGAATGTTGATTATGGTATCGCCAAGTATTCGAAAAGCACCTACATTATCCCAACTTAATATGAAGTGCCAGTGGTGGTTCTTTTTTCCTACTTTTCCTCGTGTAAGATACTCATTTTAAAAGCAATCCTGAAATCACGAAGGAAATATATACAGGGTAGCGCAAAAGTCGCGCATCATAGGAATTTTCAGTGTTGACCATTATTTTTTTTCTTTTAGGTAGGGGATGGCTGCGAAATTAACAATAGACGAAAGGGTGAGCTTGGTTTTAATGCATGGAATACCAGGTACTACGAATCGATTAATCTGTAGAGATTTAAATTTAAATTCTGTACCGATTCATCGATTTGTTGTACCCGAAACTCACCCTCTCGTCTATTGTTAATTTCACAGCCATTCCATACCTAAAAAAGATAATTATAAACTAATAAAAATTCCCATGATGCGCGACTTCTGTACCACCCTGTACATCCTATTGCATATATATGCTATTATCTAAGGTAATTCCTTCAAGTTTAAGGCAATTTCGTCTCCATTCTAAGGTAAACCTCCCCGGCAGTTGAGAGAACACCGATTCAAACTTCGATCAATTTTTGTAGTAGTTCCTTAACGAAATCACACAAGGTGTGTGTGTGTGTGTGTGTGTGGGTGTGGTGTGTGTGTCCTTTAAACAAAATATACAGTAATCCGAAAGAGAATGGCTAGTGAATAGTCTAGGGCAGGGTTCTGATTAATCAGTTAATCATTGTTTCGAATTTAATCATTAATTAATCAAAAAAAAAAATTTTTTTTTTAGAAAATGATGGGAAGTGATTAATTTTCCTCATAATTTCAGCATCATTTTACATTAAATTTTGTAATGTATCACTTGAATTTGGCACCTTTTTGCATGTATAAACTATCTAATCTGCCCATGCCTGATTCCTTGAACTAAAGCAAACAATGTTTGAGCAAAATGTTTTCTTCGGTCTTATCTCACGCAACAAACAATAAAGCTCTTTCTTACTCTTCTCAGAAATATTAAATTTGTAATCATTTTTACTCAGTTAATCATTGATTAATTAGAAAATTTCATCATTCATAACTTTTTCCTAAAAATTATTAATTAACCATGCCCTAGTGAATACTGTGCAAAGTAGACCTCTTCCATCCAGGCGAAATAATTAAACTCTTTCAATAAATACTTTTTTTTATTCCGCTATTGTTACTTCAACATCAACATCAGGTTCGATGCTAATACTAGTAATCTGTTTCACGACCTCGGATGGTGAATGAAGATCAATGACCCTTTTATGTATCCGCATCTGAAATCGATCCCAAGTTTTTGATCCCTCGCCGCAAGGCGTCTTTCTCGTGGTTATACGAAGGACCTTTGTTGGCATGCGGACAGGACCTTTCACTTTTAACTGCTTATCTTTCGCGCCTCGAACCAGTTCTGTGCACACTGAAACAAAAGAGGGGCTTTAAAATGTGTTCGATATTATTTCACTAAAACTACTTTACTCTTATAATAATTTTAAAATAAATTAAGTAAATCTGGCTGACAAAACCTACAAATGCTCCTCATTTACTGAATTTATTAAAGGAGCAAGCAGTATACTGAAAGACTAATTTTTGTATTGGGGTCATTTCACAAGACTCAGTGCAACTTTACTCGATACGACTTTGCCAACAAAATAAAGTGACTAAAAGAAACCTGGAATGATGTATGTATGTATGTATGTATGTATGTATGTATCGGAACCAGTTTTTTTTTTGGTAGGAAACCGAAAGCCGGAATATCTGCCAACAAATTTTGTTTCTGGCCAGAAGCCAGAACCTTTTGTGTTAGCTTAGGCAGTAACTAGTAGGTCTATAATTTTAAATAATATATGTATTATTGATTTCTAAATTGGTAAACTTTAATTGCGTTTTCTGGCTATTTTTATTTTTGCCGCTTAGATGGTTCTCGTACGTGGCACCTCATTATTAAGAAAGATATTGTTTCACCTGTTTTATCACTTTTTTCTAGTAACAGATATAAATATTAAATAAATTTCATTTACATATATACAGCAAGTTTCACAACCGGTCGGCCATACTTTCGGGGGTGATATCGCATAAAAAAGTTAATACAACACTGGTGCTATTTCCAACCACTGCTGAGCTACGGACGTTTTAAGGTGCACAGAAAAAAAATAAATGAGAGTATTCATCTCATGTATTTATTGTTACCATTTTACGAGATACACCTTATAAATGTTCAAAATGTCCGCCTCGGTTTTCAATACACAGCCTTGCTCGTTCCAAACGAGAATCCACTGCCCACTGAATCTACAGAAGCTAAGGCTAACAAAGACCCTAAGATCCACTCTAAGGTTAGCCTGAAAGGAGAGTAGGGGGTTAAAAAGAGAATAAGGAGTTAAGTAGTAAAACCTATCATTCGTGGGTTAACATTCATTCAGAGAGAGAGAGAGAGGGGGGGAGAGAGATTCACCATCATCCGGCACTGCCGACAAGTCGGAAAATAGTCGAAGAGAATATTTAGGAAAAGGGTGAAAGATTAATAGTAGTAAAATAAGAGCGCTTACAAACCGAGCAAACACAGTCTTGACTCAAACACACTCGTATCATGCAAACTACAGACATGCAAGTAAAGAGGATAAGAAAAGAAAAAAAGTATGAAGAGTATAACAAAAAGTGGGTTAGTTTACGCTACAAGCTACATCTAAGTTCATATTAGTCTTATTTATTTATTTTTTGTTTTTTTGTGTTCTCGTATGTAAGCAGCGGCATCCATAATCTGACATGGCGAGAGTTCTCTCATTTGTACTTCGGTCTTGTAGACCCTCTCTTTCATAAGGCCCCATAAAAAGAAATCTAACGGAGTTAGAACAAACAAAGAAAAAACTGAGGATTAGTAGTAACTTTAACCAAAACTACCACCAGTGCTGCCATCTATCGAATTACACACAAGTGTAAAAGTCTGTAGCTCTGCAGCAGTTGGAAATAGCATCTATGTTGTATTAACCTTTTTACTTTATATCACCTCCCAAATCACCCCCAAAGTATGGCAGACTGGTTGTGAAACTGTGTACAGTATATTTTTCACAAGCATAAGGCTAAGTTATAGTCTATATTTTATAATAATAAACTTTTAAAAAATGCCGACTTCTGGAGTTTGGAAATATTTTAGAATTGATGATAAAGATAGCAGTAAAGCTATTTGCACTATATCCTGAAGAGAGACTTGTATCAAGAGGACCTAGCAATAAAAGGTAGCAAATATTATAGCACAACCCCGCTTTTTAAGTACCTACAAGGTAATCATCATAATGTTTATGATTTGGTAGAGAGAAAATGAAGAAAGATGAACAAATAAAAGACCTACGAAGCTACGACTTCCTCTGTAACTACAGCAAAAAACTCAAAACAACCAACAATTTTTCAGGTGATAGAAAAAAAGAAAATTTGGAATATAAATAACAATAGTAGTATAGAAATTCATAGGAAAATAGGAGAAACAATTGCTGCTGATCAGCAGCCATTTTCTTTAGTTGAGGATAAGGGATTTAAGTGATGATAGAGCATTTGGCTCAACAATACAACCTATCTTCTAGAAGATATTTTAGTGAGCAGGTTATTCCAGACATATATACTGGAGTAAAAAATAAAATACTTAATGAAATTAGCAATGCAATCTGACTTCAAACATATGGACATGTTCGTACAATAATGAAAGCTTTTTAAACTTTTCAGGACATTGGGTGACTGAGGAATTCAATGCAGAAAGTGCAACATTATAAATCAATCAGCAGCTTTAGAGATAGCTATACAGCAGAATATATAGGTAAAAAAATTGAAGAAATAATGATAAATTGGAATATTGGTGATAAGGTACATGCTATTATAACCAGGGCTATGGAGTCGGAGTCTGAAGCAATTTTGGTGCTGCTGGAGCCGGAGTCAGTAAAAATGTACTGACTCCGACCTTAATATAAATTTTAATAAAATATGTTTTTGTGTGATATCACTGGCAGCTATGGTGGTTAAACCACTTAAATAATAAACACAATGTTTTCCATTTCAGACACTAATGCCATTAATTCATTTTTTCTTTTCAGAAAATATTTTTTTATTTTTAATGCTTATTTAATTTCGAGTTCTTTCTAAATTTCATAAGTTTTTAACTTTCAAGTCTAAAACCCCTTTCACAATGGCAAAGACACTTCCAACAAAGTCTGCAGTTTTTTAATATTTTACAATAACCACAGATGGGAAACATTTCGTGTGTCAGTGTATGATAGATGATGATGGTGGTGGTTAGGGTGCATCAAATGCCCTTAGGTTCTTGGATTTTAATGTCTATTCTCTCAAATGTTACACTTGTTGCTAGAAGTGTGTATGCCAAAAATTAATTAAATCGGAGGTGGTCCTGGGTGGCCACCGGTCACTTTTATATTTTCGCGGCAATTTTCGGGGGGCCGCGCTATGTAAAAATATCTATTTTTTTTATTTACCAACCAGTTGACTACTTACATTATTTCTTTAAATATAGAGTTGCTAAGGGGTGATTTACATAACATTTGAGAGAATAGACATTAAAATCCAAGAACCTAAGGGCGTTTGATGCACCCTAAAGGGTGATTTACATAAAACATGTACCATAAACGAAACTTCACTTATAGTCTAATAATATCCTTTATTGTCTTTCAGAAACAATGGAAGCTAAGAAGACCAGATTAGCAAGTGCCATTTTTGGTCTTGGCAATGCTCTTACAGAAGGAGATGGTACATTGACAGGAGTCCGCCTCCCAACTTGCCGGCAGGTTCTTCGATGCGTGATGTGGCACATCCAGAAAGAAATATGTGAAGGCAAACAAACACAGCCACTCAAATGGAAATCTGCCAGCATAGTCCTTATCCAGCTGAAAACATTCTACACTAAAGCAAATATTCCTATGCTTTCAGACCATCAATGCTGCAAACTAATACTTGACCTTCTTAATGACAATAACAAATTGCGTCAAATACCTGTTTCTCGCAGAGAATCTCCAAACACTTTGGCTAAGTTGCAATCCATGAATGAACGTCTTGATAAGACCTTTGATGTATGGACAAAAGATGCAATGACAAACATTAAGAATGAGGAAGATAGAGCATTTTTAGAGTCAATGAAATCTGACAGAGTAGCCTCATTTGGTAGTGTTGACAAGAAGAAAGCTGATAAAGATCGTAGAAAAGAAAAACGCATCTTAGCGGAAGCTTCAAGACAAGAACGTCATGAATCATCCAGTGTACAAGAGATGAAAAGTTCTGTATGCTGCTCTGATGATAGTGCCTCTGCAGATAGCTTGGAAGAAACTGAAGAGGAGGCGATTCCAGAGCTTCAAAGGAAGCGTAGTCACCACAGATCAACATATGCAGGTACGTCTGCCTTTATTCCTCATGATATTCTGAAAAGGCCTTCAGTTGTGTCTGTTGCTACTCGACTAAACATAACTCCTGTTCAACAGGCTGTGCTCACCGAAGCTGTAATTCAAGAGGCAGGAGGTGATCCACGTCGTGTGGCCAAGTCGTATTCAACTGCTGATAAGGCTCGACAATCAATAACAAGTGCTATCGCCAAAGATATTCGAGAAAATTGGATCGCCCCCAACAGCTGCAACACTTCACTGCGATGGCAAGCAGATGCATACGCTCACAAACAAGAATGGCAAGGAAGAAAGATTGCCAGTGTTGGTTGGGAATGCCACTGATGTAAAGCTACTGGGAGTGGCTAGATATCCTCGTGGAAGTGATATGTCATCAGGTGACATCATTGCCGAGCACACTTACACGTTTCTACATTCATGGAAGTGCAAACAGTCAGTTGTCAACTTATGTTTTGACACAACAGCATCAAACACTGGACACGTTACAGCTGCCTGTGTTACCATTCAATCAAAACTGGACCGTGCTCTTCTGTGGTGTGCATGTCGCCATCATGTTGGAGGTAATCCTGGATCATGTGTTTGACGCTCTCAAAATTGAGACATCAAAGTCTCCAGAAGCATCTTTGTTCCAAAGATTCCAGAAGAATTGGGAACGCATATCGCATGCAAAGGATGAAAGTTTAACCAAAATTGACATTTCAATGTACAATGACGATGCACAACAACTGCTTTTATCCTGCAAAAACAAGGTTTTAAGCACAATCCGCACAAGCACTTCATACTGTAGGGAAGACTATAAGGAAATGGCACAACTCTGCCAGGTAGTCCTCGATGATGATGTCACAAAACAAGGAACACTCCACAGACCTGGGGCCATGCATAAAGCAAGGTGGATGTCAAAGATTCTTTATTCCATCAAAATATGCCTACTTGAAGAGCAAATTTCTGTACTACCTCGAGGAACTGTAACAACACAACATCAACAGGAAAAACTGAAGGAGTTTGTTGTTTTTGTTGTTTATATTTATTGTGATTGGTGGCTCATATGTCAGTCTGCTTCAAATGCCCCATGGTTTGATTTGTGCTTATACAAGACTCTGCTCAACTATAAAGCTGTCAACTCAATCATTTCAGTCAGCGCTGTGAAAGCCTTTGATAGACATTTGTGGTATTTAACCCCAGAACTGGTTGTTTTGGCACTGTTCAGCAATGCAGTACCTCAAAAGGAGCGTCGTGCCCTTGCAGATGTGTTACTGGCCATACAACCAGATGAAATGCCAAGCACTCCAAAACACCGCTACGGTTCTGGATATGGCAAACTGTCATTTCCAAAAATTACAGAAGCGACAACCCTGGCTGATCTTGTGAACGAGGACTCGTGGTTTACAGTGAACCTTCTTCACCTGGATATGACCTTCCTAACAGAGGATGTTGACAATTGGCAGAACAATGACCACTTCAAGGCAGCCAAGTCCATTGTGGATGGGTTAAATGTTGTGAATGACCCTGCGGAGAGAGCAGTAAAGCTCACAACTGATTTTGTCTCAGCTGCAAGAGAAGACCACTTCCAAAATCTTCTTCAAGTGGTTGAATGTGACCGCAAAGCGAGGCCAAATTTGCGGAAATGAGCAAAGTTGGAGTAGTGACATTGGCATTGTGTTTTATACATTTTCAACTTTCAATCAATGTAAGTATAGTAATACCGAATATTTGTATATTAGTATTATAAGTAATACCGAATATTTGCCAAATATTCGGTGCATCACTACTAAATATATAAAAGTGGCCGGTGGCCGCCCAGGACCACCTCCGATTTGATTTATTTTTTGCATACATACTTCTACCAACAAGTGTAACATTTGAGGGAATAGACATTAAAATCCAACAACCTTTTGAAAATCATGGGGTGGTGGTGAAAAATTATGTGAAGCAAAAATCAGTGGTTTTACTGGCTCTGATAAAAATGCACCAACCAGAGCATCAAATTTGAAGACATTTGCAGCATTTCCATCCCAAAATTTTAGAAGTTGTCATTGAGAAAGATAGTAATAAAAACCTTCCAACTACTTCAAAGTTAACAAAAGATCAGAAATCTACTGAATGACAAGCACCACTTACAAGATTCTTTACTACAGACAAAGTTACCGTAACAATGACCACAGAAAAGTTCAAGAAGCACATCATCGAACTGGTGGTAAGAAATGGTGTAGCCTTATCTTTATTTTCACAACCAGCCTTTCTAGGCCTAAATGGAGAAATGGCCAAGAAACTTGGAGTTTCTCTGGAAAGACAAAGTATCAGAAAAATTATAGTTGAAGAAGCCACAAATAAAAAGGAAGAACTTCAAAGAACTCTTAAGGGACGCTTCATGTTTATTAAAATGGATGCAGCCACGCGTCATAGTTAACTATTTTGCCATCAATGCTAGATTTGTTGATGAAAACAATAAAATGGTAACTCGGACATTGGGAGTAAAGGACACTGAAGCACATCATGACAGCGACTATCTTCACAAGTTAGTGGAGGAAGTTTTACAAGACTTTGTAATTAAGAAAGAGCAGATTCTATGTATTGTCACAGATAATGCTTCAAACATGCTAAGCACGATAGAAAAGCTGAATAAAGTTGATGAAGAAAAAGTGGCTAATGAAGATGACATTCCTGAAACTGATTCTCAAACAGCACAAACAGAACAGAGCGATGAAATTTTAGATGATATTGTTGAAGAAGCATCTAAACTCTTTCTAATCCAACATATGTTGTGCTGTACATCATACATTGCAGCTAGCAATAAGAGATGGATTGAAAGATCGCCATGCAGCTACTCTGATAGGCAAGTTGAGGCAAGTAGCCACTGCAGCCAGGACCTCTAAAATTGATGCTATTATCCAGAGACGTGCAGGAAAGGGAGCTATTTTGGACCAAGCGACACGCTGGGGGAGCACGTATATGATTAAGCGTTTGCTTGATCTAAAACCCTTCCTAGAAGACATTGATAATCCCAATGTTTCACTAACTGAAATTCAATGTAGGGAGGTTACACAATTAGAAGCTCTGCTTGCTCACCCTTATACTGTCACCAAAAAGTTGCAAGCAGAGGATTTAACTCCTGGTACATTCCTATGGGAATGGAAAAATTTATTATTTCATCTATCCCAAACTGGAGGATTAATTGCTGATGGAATTGTATCCTCAATGAAGAAAAGAGAGGGTCTGCTACTGGAAAATGAGATCTTATTAGCTGCTGTCTACATAGATCCAATGAACCAAATTTTGTTGACCGAAGAACAAATTGCTAAAGCAAAAGAGGCCCTCTGTGAGGTTGCAATTCGCATAAAAGGGCTATTACCTGAAAATCCTGAACCACAGGATGAAGATATGAGTAGTAAGTCCCTCTCATCCTCTTCAAATGATGAAGAATTAGACTTTCAAAAATATTTAGATAAAATTGAATGCTCAAAAGCAAAGCATCGCCGCTTAAACGTGCATAGGCAACCTTTTGATGTTAAACTAATGAAATTTAAGCAAGATTTTTTTGATGGCCTAAAAGAAGTGGAAAAATATGATCGCTCATCTAAACTGACAATACAAGAAGTCATCCCCACATATCCAGAGATTTTAAGAGATACAGTTATGATAGTAACAGCCATGCCACCCACTCAGGTCAGTGTGGAGAGACTGTTTTCCGCACTGAAAATAATTAAATCAGATTTAAGGGCTTCAATGAAAGAGGATCTGGCAGAAGCAATTCTGTTCCTAAGAACAAGTTATTCATAAATTTTAGATTTTTGCCCTTGGCCTTAGTTTAATAAATTTTGCAGGAATATTTTTATATTTTTGATTGCATTTAATGAAATTTTTATTTTGTCATAGTCTTAAATTTAATTTTGTTTTTGTTTTATGCTCAATGAATTTTGTTTTTTCATAAATAAAAAAGCCATAATGGCATCGCTACAACCATTAGACTCAAACTTCGCAGGTTATGGATTTAAAAAGTAGCCTGATGATTCACATGGTGGTGATGAAATGCCTCTTGTGTAATTATCATCATAGCAGATTTAGAATTAATATACCTTCGGAGTCGGATAGACAAAAAAAATTGAGGAGTTGGAGTCAGTTTTTTATGTGCCAACTCCACAGCCCTGATTATAACAGACAATGCTGCAAATATATGCAAAGGTGTTAGATTAGCAGGATTAAATAATGAGTCTCGCTCTAGACATACATTACACAGTTGGTTATATACATGATGCTTTATTTGCTCAAAGAAGTTAAAAGATGCTATAGCAATGAGCAAAAAAATAGCTGGACACTTTCATCAATCAGCCTTGCCACATCAAAACTGACCAGCAATCAAAACACTTTAAGCATTCCAAACCACAAGCTAATTCAAGATATTGAGACTTGATAGAATTCAACTTATGATATGCTAGCTCGCATACTAGAACAGAAATGAGCATTAACTCTATATGGTACTGAAAATAACTTAGACATGCCATCACCTAACCAATGGGCACTGATTGAAATGTAATACACGACACGTATTAGAACCACTTAAGGACGTCACATTGAGATTAAGCTCTGAAGATGCATCACAATATCCATTGTTATCCCAGCTATCAAAGCCCTAAGAATTACCTTGAGAAACCTTGCGATAGATCTAGAGTAGAAACCATGAAGACATAGTTACTCAACTCTATGTCTGAGTGGTTTGGATCATTGTATGACAAAATGTTTTGCACTTGCTACTGTCCTTAATCCACAATACAAACTGTCACCATTCAGCAACACTTATGACTATGATAAATTAAGGATTTGGCTGAAAGTAGTAGTATTGCTTGTAAACAAAATGGAAGAAAAAATGAAACACCCTCAAGTGATGATTTTAAGATTGACAAATTTGGCAAAAATTCACCAGACACAATCATTTTGGGATTGCTTTGAAAAAGTGATACACAATCAGAAAGAAAAGCGCAAACAAATTAAGGAAGAACCTGATGAGAGAAAGGCTGAAGAACCTGAATCCAAAATGACAAAAAGAAAGAAAAGGAAAGTTGCTAGCTAGAGCATTCCATGAATAACTGAATTCATAATGAAATTGAGTTATACCTTGACTCACCTCAAATTGACAGGAACTCTAATCATCTCACCTGGTGGAATGAAAATAAAGGAATATTTCCTACTACAAATCTTGCCAAAGTAGCAAGAAAGTACTTATCAGCTCCACCTTCAAGCATGTTCAGTGAGCAGATGTTTAGCCAAACGGGTAACATTTACACAGAATGACGGAATCACCTATTGCCAGAAATGGCTGATAAACTTCATTTTCTTCATGCTAACTTATTGAGGTATTCAACTACTGCAGCACAGTTGCTTTCCTTGTAAACAATAGTTACTGTCTTGATTTTTTGTGGAAAACATTAAGCAAGGAACTTTTTTTATATAATTTAGCTAATGTATATACAAAAATCATGAAAAATGGCAATTTCAAAATAGAAGCAGTTTTATAATTTTTGTTTTATCATCATAAAACAATATAAAAAACTACCTAGCAAGAAAAATTTTGTACAACTTCATTTATTTGATACATGCAAGTAGCCAAAGGAATGGAAGGACTTTGCATAAATATATCAAAATCTGTTTATAAATAATTCTGAACCAGAACCAAAATTCCAGCACGCACGCACGCACACGCACACATACACCATACATACATATATAAGGCAGAAACAACTTCGATATAAAATACAGAAAGTAATGGAGAGAAGAAAAATCAGAAAATAAAATATCAGATTCCTGGCTTATGGTTGCAAAGGGATGGAACTTCACAAATTTTGGGAATTTCCAGTTTTAGGCAATATTTATATTTTTCTTAAAATAGTTTTTGTCAGTAAATAGTAAAATATAACATTTTCTACCCAGAATCAGAAGTTCTGGCTTCTTACATCAATTTTTTTTTTATGGAGTTGAAGCGAATTTGCTGGCTAAAAATAGGAATTTAATATAAATACATAGGAAATTCACGTTTTAATTGAATTGTATACTCACTAATTGGTAAGATTTATTTTTACATAGAGTTTTTCCACTTCAGCATTCTGCAAATTTTCTTCTTGCAAAATAATTGGGGATTAAAAGAAACTTCAAGGAGTTAGGTTTCCCATTTCAACATCAACTCTCTGCTACTGCCAGATGCCATATCATACTGAAGCGAATCATTTGCTAACAACCAACTACATTTTGAATTGCTTTTCTTGGCTGTATTATTCTTCACTTTTTTCAAACAATTAAATTACACAGAGTACACCATGATTCAAAAATATCAGCTGTTCATTTTATGAAAATTCTCAAAATTCCAAAATTCCCAGCAGAAATTTTACATTTCCTGGCAATCTTTATGGACCAACGATCCTCTACATGGCCAAATTCCACATCTACTGTTCTTTCTGGCCCTGTCAAAAATAAGAGAGTGTCAAGAACTTACACACTACTAACAAACCTCCATTCCAACCTACTCACAGTCACTCCTTGTGCATCAACCTGATCAAGTCCATGCGCAATCATTCACCATGTCCACCCATCTTCTTATCAGACTTCCTCCTCCTCCTTCTACCTTCACAAACACACACTTCACAACTTTGTCAACTTCCATTCTTTCAACATGTCCAAACCACTGTAACACAATTTCCTTCACTTTCACTTCTGCTGATTTCAGAACACCAAATTTTTCCAGCATCACACAATTTCATATCAATCCAGGGCACGACACACACACTTCTCAAATTATACATCTCAACTGCCTTCACTCTTGACTTTTTCCTTTCAGACCATGCCAATGTTTCACACCTATACAAAAGTGTTCATACTAACACACCTTCACATAAACATATCTCAGCATTTCAATCTATCTCTGCTTTCAGCAAACCCACTACCTTTCTTCCTTGATTCACTCTACTATTAACTTACCTGCAGTCATTCCTCTTTCATTCAATACACATCCCAGATACTTACAGGACTATACCACTTCTAATGTTTCACCATCACATGACAGCCCAAATTTCCCCCCCTCCATGATCAATAATTTGCTCTTACCCACATTCACTTTCAACAATCTTCTCACATGCCAAAAACTCTAACTTCATGCATATCATGCTCACTGAGTAATCACCACAGCATCATCTACATACAACAAATTTGACAGGCCCTCACCTCTTCCCATCACACACCAGATTCAATCCTCTTTCTAGCAGTTGCACTTCCACCTCTCTCATGACCCCATCCATAAACAAATTAAATAGCTACAAGGACATTATATCCTTGCCACACACCAACATTTATATCAAATCATTCAATCAATTCTTCACTTACCATCACTCATCCACTACTTTCACAGAAACTATCCACTACTTTCATCACAGAAACTACCACATTATCAGTCTACCACCACCATATATACTCAATGCCTGCCAGTGCTTCTCTATTCACTTTATCATATACACTTTCTCAAGATTCATAAAAAACAACTTGCAATCTTTCACATGCTTTCTGAATCACTTACCTCACTATGAATGAACACTTGATCCACACAGCCTCCATCTTGGAAACCTCCTTGCTCATCACTCACCAAGCATTCTGTAATAGCATGAACTCTGTCACTATCATTCCATACACCCTCCGAGCTACACTCCACAAACTTGTACCTCTAATTCTTACATTCACTCTTTTCACCTTTCATTTTGTAAAATGTTGCTTGTTACTTTCATCCAGTCTTCAGGTTCATTCCCATTTGTTCATGCACACAGACATATGCACAACCACCTCTCTAATCTTTCAATCCCCCATAATTAATAATTTTCCCATATATTCCATCCACATCTGCCATACGTCCTTGAACCACCAAATCCTGCAATATTTGTATTTGCACACCTCATCTCTTCCACTTATTCCATAGATTCACATCCACTATGAGCCTTCTTCCACTTTCATCCCTTACTCTAACTTAGTTTCATTTTGCAATTCCTTCCAAAACAACTTTTTCGTTACCCAATTCTCATTCCTCCTCCTTCCACTCATTATTTACCCTTTCATCTGTTGCACTAATCTTTTCACACTTCTCTCGCTCTCTTTATACACTCTTCTTTGACTTTATTTTCTATCACAATTACACTACACACACAACATACACCTCCTTTTATCCTCAACCACTGTTGTAGCCTCAGCATCACACCATGCCATTGCCCTCCTCTTCATTCCAACTTTAGCAAAATCCACATTGGAAATACTGTAACAGCAAGCTCTACTCACTGATGGACTATATGTGAATGTTAAGACATTCTAAGGAGTGTTGCAAAAGTAATGGCATTTTTTTTTTTCAAGATTAACCTACTGGACTTTTGACATACCACCTCTGGGCAGTTTTCACAGAACTTTGCAGTTTTGTTTATCTACTTCAGGATAATGAGATTGTACAGACCATCATCAACAATTTTAGAATTACTGAGCTGACATTCACATTGCAAATGACATCAAACAAATGATGCCACACTGAATACAGCAGTTGTGATAAGAGATTAGACTTCCTGGGACACCATGAAAACTTTCAAGGCAATGATAATGACATTATGATAAAAATATAAATACAGAAGAAGATCACCAGTTCAAATTACCTATTTTTCTTTTTAAACTATAGATCACAATGTTTCCTAGGAGTCCAGATTGAGGTAAACAAGTTTCATAATTTTAACAGTAATGTTTTTGTATACTTAATGTGCTTTTTAAGTGTTACTTGAATGTAATATATACAAATAAATAGAGTATGACCATTGACCACCACAAATTCAATATGAAAAAACTGACCTAGCAATGGCAGTGCACGGAAAATGGAACAGTGGTGGGGATTTGGACTGGCAATCTTCTACTGTACAATATTGTAACAAACCAAATTTTCCAGTTACCATTTTGGACAAATTAGTGAATTTATTTTTTCTTTAAAAATGTGATAAAAACTCCGGAGAAAATACCATGACTTTTGCAACAACCCTTATATAGCCTAATATTGTAGGCCTATAACTAAAACCCTTTTTTCTAATCTTGCTTCATCTTCCAAACTGCATAAAATTACCAGTGCCATACTCTTAATACTGGATGCAATAATTCTTTATATGACCACCTTGCACAAGAAACTTTATATCAATACATTCCTTTTAATACTTTGAAAAAATATGGCTAAATGAACTTCTGTTGTTTGATACACAAACATTTTGATGTAAACTAAACTACATTATTTATTATGACCTTTAGAAAAAACCTGCAAGTCAGGGTGCTATATCAAACTCACAAGGGAAAATACACTCCAAAGTTACAGCATAGACAGCTTTACAATCAATACAGGTCTCTCAAGAAATTTCTCAAGCTACATGTGACTAACATGAATTTATTTTCATTATTCTTTTACAAATTTTTGCATGCTGATTCTGAAAATAATAATCATTTTTCACCCTCTCTCAGATTTTTCACAAAATGTCTCATATTTCATATGCAAGTAATTTTCATTAAAATTTACTCCATTAAATTTTGATTAAAAACTACTGCCTATAAATACTTGGTTTCACCAAGACATCAAAGAAATGGAGAAGAGATATCAGAGAAGGTGGGACATCAGTATGATGGCTGATTACTGCTGGGGATGTTGAAACAGGATACTCCAGAATTATTACATAAAAGAAAAAGAAAGGAACGTACATTTAAGACTAAAAATACATAGATCTCGCAAAAAAACTCGGGACAAATAAAGATGAATATGGGTCATTCCATGTCAGTTCAACGGAATTTTGGATCGAAAAAAATGTGACCATCGCTGATTTTTTTTGGAAAATTGGCATACTTATAGACCTCTGAGAGAAAAACAGAATGGCACTTGTTTCAACACACTAGGTCATATGGTTCCAGAGGTATGGCCCTTCGAATTTTGTTAAAAAAGATCAATTTCCAAGGTCATACCATATTTCAACGTGAAATATATCTGCTCCTATTGCACTTACAGAGACCATTTAAACAATTTTTTTAAAGCTTTTAAGCAGATCTACAACTTTGTTTCTATTCATATTTTACCTCGGTGGTCAAAAAAAAAGTTGATCTTATTTTTGACCTTTGACCTTGTGTAGGTCATTTTATGTCAACCAATTTTGGGTACACACATCTACCTTAACCTAGAACAAGATTTTTAGTGTTGATTAAGTTAGTATGGACCCTACAGCCATTTCAGTAGACCATACCCACCTCCATTTTGACAAGTACCTTTTTCCACCAAACTTTGGAGTGCCATTTCTTTGGAACTGTTTGAGCTAGTGTTGAGAAAAGTAACATTACATTTGTCTCGCTGAGATCTATAATGTCTGCTGTTCTTAAGACAATTCACCTTTTAATAGGTATATTAAAATAACCTATTCCTTTATTTTTACCAACTGAGTTATAAGAACCAATTCTTGTCTAGCTGGATAAAACCATGAAAAAAAGAGGCATCAACATAACTTTATATTTAAAAAAGGCAATTATTAGGTATTAACAATATATTTTATTTTTGTTTTCTTTCCCGCCTACCACCAGCTCCTTTTACAGAAATATAGTCTTTCAACCCTGGCATTTGTCTACTCACATCTGGCGAATGATAGAAGTCAATTACTTTGGCAGCAGTTTCACTATTCAGGTGTTTCCCCAAATGCGGATTATGAGTTGAAAGCACTCCCTTCTCCCTCACCAAACTCTTTGCTTGCCTAGCCATGTAATCTGAGCACTTAAATTCTTCTCTGATCTTTACTTGTGTCCATCTTTTCGGTAGGATAGTAAGAATTGTCAGTTTTTCACTTCAACATGTCACTTGATTAAATTTCTCTTTTAGTTGTTGAAGAATCTCCAGTTCTGTATCATCTGAGTCATTGCATGAAATTGGTTGTTTAGTTGCAAGTTCAAGCTTTCTTTTCACAACTACTAGTACTTTCCATAACTTTCTCTCTGCATAACCAGCGCTGTCAGAGTTTACATGGTTTTATTGGGGTCTCATCAAGTGTGGCCAATGAAGCATTGAATTTACTAAGCTCATACTGCATTTCAACTACATCAACAGTTTCTAGCTAGCTCAGATGGGGCACTTGAGGTGGATGGTGATTTTTCAAGTGGTTCACATTCAGGCATTGGGGATGGACGATTTGCTAGTATATTTTGACAGGTTGCACATGCTTTATGATTATTTGTTAGTTTCAATTAATTCAAGATTTTCATCAATCAAATTTTTAGTCAATGCATGAATGCCTCTTTTCACTTTTCCTTTGTGTTTTTTAAATGGGTCACAACAGAACCTGGGTCATTCCATGTCAACTCAGCCACAAAAAGGCACTTTTTGCACTCACCCCTTTCAATTTTGCTCATACTTGGCACAATAGCAGATATACATGCCAAACTTAAATTCCCAAATTATTAGAGCTGACTGACCTTTGGTTACTGAGATACAAGGTCACAAAGTTGTGACATTTTGACCTTTTTTGCGTTGTGACTATTTTCAAAACAGTGTAACTAAAAAACTATTAAAGCTAGAGCATTGATTCTGGTCTCATTTTAAAGCTCTTTAGTAGCCCCTTGTTTATTCTCTCTTGTTAAATATCTCTACTGTGAAAAATAAAAAAATCCCTTCAAAAGTTGACCTTTGACCTTGAATAAAAAAAAAATACCTTCTCCTAAAAAATTCAATTTTTTTACATTAATACCTTGAGTCATGTACAACAAAATCCCAAGAAGCTGTAAGTAGCTGATAACTAGTTCAATGTATAAAAAATAAATGAGGTTGGCATCATTCTTCAATTTTAGATTTTTTTTGTCAGTTCATTTATTTAAAAGTTCTGTTCTGATATAGTGTCAGTGAAGACTTAGTTCAACTTAACATTATTAGTTCAAAAACCTTTTTGTGACCTGTGCCAAAAGAAGTCTCTTAAAAGACAACCAGGGTTAAACCCCTCGACAGCCCCAAATCTACTAGAGTAGCGCTGATCCAAAGGCCCAACTAGTATATAAGTACTGTCAACTTTACAGAGTTGACTCCTGACTTCAAGTTAAAGTTAATTTATTTTTACTAAATACATGTATAAAAATTTATTTAATAATTCATTAATTGTTCATTGTTTTCTTTTCAGGATTTTCTTTGTGCTTTTGTGATTTCAGAGTACAAACATGGAACATTTAAAACTGAAACAGAAGTGTGCTGATCCTTTGCTGCGTCACAAAGGTCAGTGTCGAAAGAAGAGTTTGAGAATTGTACCACAGGAACTTTTAAATAAGTTCCCCGATCTGCACTTAACACTACATCACAGACTTTGTAAGCAGTGTAGAGAACATCTTGAGTCCTTGCCTGAGAAAGGAATAGGCACTTTGAATTCAGACATAAATGATGATTCTTCTTGTAGTAGTGAACCACTTGAAGATCTTGAGAAAATTGAAAATGTTGACAATAGTGATGCATCAACTTCAGAGCAAAACCATGAGATGTGTACTTTGAATGCTTCTTTTGTTTCAATTGGTGAATCACCCATAAAAAAGAGAAAGCTTGTAGAGCAAAAGTCATATGGAGCTAAAAAACTAAGCAAGGTGACACACAGTTAAGAAGAGAATGGAAACAGTTGCAGGAAGAGAGATTTCTGACTCACAATTTAAGGAGCCATCTGGAGATGTAGACTGTTTAGAAATAATAAATCAACTCAAAGAAAAATTCAAAAATGAAAATACTAAAAGAAGTGATAAAATAAAAATCCTCACTGTATTGCCCAAAAGTTGGAGCATTAGGAAAATTGCTTCAGAATTTAACACAACAAGGCATACAGCATCTATTGCTAAAAAAATAGTTGAAGAAAAAGGTGTCCTTTCAGACCCAAATCCAAAGGGTGAGAAAAGAATTAAACAGGATACTGTTGACGCTATTAAAGCATTTTATCTTTCAGAAGACATCAGTAGAACAATGCCAGGAAAGAAAGACTATTGTAGTATCATTGACAATGAAAGAGGAAGGATACATTTGCAAAAGCATCTTTTACTTTGCAATTTAAAAGAAGCCTATCATATTTTCAAAGAAAGAAATCCTTTGGTTAAGGTGGGATTCAGTAAATTTGCAGAATTGCGTCCAAAGCAATGTGTTATTGCTGGAGCAACAGGAACTCACTCAGTATGTCTGTACAATTCATCAGAATGCCAAACTTATGTTTGTAGGAGCTGAATTAGAAAAACTAACTGCAAATGATGACACACCTATTAAGAATGTACGTCATTGTGTTGCCTTTATGGAATGCAATCCTGCCTCACAGAAATGCTGCCTCAGACAATGTGAACAATGTGGAGATCCATCAGATTTAAAAAACAGACTACTGGACATATTTACAAACAACTTCATTGATATCATAAATTTTAAAAAGTGGACCAATACAGATCGGTCAAATCTTGAATCAGTAGAACTGAATACAGATGAATATATTGACCAATTCTGTAACCAACTGAAAGAATACCAGATACATGACTTCAAGACAAAGATGCAAGCAACTTATTACCGTGAAACAAAAATGTCTTTGAAAGATGGTGAGGTCCTTGCTGTGTGTGATTTTGCTGAAAATTATTCCTTTATTCTTCAAGATGAGGTTCAGAGCTTTCACTGGAACAATGAGATGGCTACTCTACATCCATTTGTTATTTACTATAAAAAGGAAGATGAGATTGCTCACCTTAGCTTTGTTATTATTTCAGAGTGTAACATCCATTCCATAACACAGTTGCTGTACATTTGTTTCAAAAGCATCTGATAAAATTCCTAAAAGATAATATCTCATCCATCAGTTCCATCCACAAAATAATTTACTTTTCAGATGGGTGTGCAGGACAGTATAAGAACTGCAAAAACTTTTTGAATCTTTGCCATCACAGAGATGATTTTGGAATTGAGGCAGAATGGAATTTTTTGCAACAAGTCATGGAAAGGGACCCTGTGATGGTGTTGGAGGCACAGTTAAGAGATTAGCTGCAAAAGCTAGTCTACAACGACCTTATGATGAACAGATCCTTACTGCAGAACAGTTATATACAGTACATTTGCAAGTGAAAATATTGTAAATATAAAATGTCATTTTTCAACCAATAAAGAGCATGAAGAGGAAAGCCAACTTCTCCAAGAAAGACACTCAACTGCAAGGACTATTGCTGGTACACAGAAATTACACCATTTACAGCCAGTTTCATTGACTTCTCTTAAGGTTAAACATTATTCATTATCAGATTATTCAAATATTGAGAAAGTTACTGAAAAGGAAGAAGTTGTGACTGAGGAGAAAATACATGGTTTTGTTACTGCTGCATATGATGGCCATTGGTGGGTGGCATATGTGCTGGAAAAGATACCAGAGAATAGAGAAGTAAAAGTCACATTCCTTCATCCTCATGGCCCAAACCCATCATTTGTGTATCCTGGTTGACCAGATGAATTAATCTTACCATATTCAGATATTCTAACACAAGTTGAGGCATCTACTACTAATGGACGAACATACAGGATTTGCAAAGAAGTTACTTTGAAGGCATCTAAAGCTTTGGCAGATCTACAGCACAGAAAGGTAAGAATTCAAAATTAAAATGGTCATGTAACTATATATACACTGCATACATTTTAAGTTGTGATAAATGGAAATCAATGAGCACTATACCTATACATATTGTATGTACATTAGGGTGTCTCATTAATACATAGAAATTTTTTTTTTTCGATTTTCTCTTGCTCGCGAATGCTGCCCCGATTTCAATAGGCATAGAGGTTCTAAAAATCGAAAAATGATGGGAATCGAACAGTATTTAGAGGTCACTCAAGTTTAACACTTTCTTGTAGCTATTTAGGAAAAAAAAGAAATTTCTATCATTCTCTTATTCTCTTTATTTCTGAACAAAAATGAAAATAAACGAAATGCACTTTTCATTAATTGAAATAAGCGCGTATAAATGGATTGTTTTCATCATCAATCTGTCCTACACTACTTGATTTTACTCTTCAAGCTCTCCTTCGTCTTGACCGGGATCAACTTCTGGTGAGCCCGAACCACCTTGAGGACGAATTGCTTCTGCTTCTCATCACGCGTGATGGTGGAATTGAATCTTTTCATCAAAGCGATACCACGCTCGGCAGCGTCATTGACCACCTTCAGGGCTTTCACCCTCTTTTGCGCCGTGATCCAATCCTGGTCATTGATCCAATCCTCTGGATCTTTCATGAGGAAGGTGGGAGACTCAGATTCTGGAAGGATCGCGTGGAAGAAGACTTCTTTTGTTCTCCGGGTGACGAAGAGCTCGATGGATTGCTGTGGATTGAAGTTCTTCGGATCGATCCGCTCGAGTCCTTTCTTCGTGGCGGGGGATTGAAGTCGTTGGACCATCTTTAGCTTCGTGTCCTTTGGAATGCAGTCGTCAAAGAAACCAAGCCCCACGAGATCCTCTGAGAGGTACCACAGGTGCCTTTTCAAGGCCATGGATGCCGTGTGGCTAACTTCCTTGTCAGGGTAGGCCTCGAGCAGGCGAAGGAACTCTAGATCGTTCAGTGGAGCTCGATTCGAGACCATTGCCTCATTCCACTGCTTCACGTACACGAGGGAGATGAACAAACACAGCCGCCGAAGTCCTCCTTCTTCCCTGGCTGTCAGGTCCAGTTGGTGACGGAACATGAAAATCTTGAGGGCATAGATGGCTTTGGCCATCCATCTGGCGTGGTGATAGGCCCCAGGCTGACGAAATCCCCCCTGGACCTGACTGCCAAGGAAGCGGTAGGAAAGGATGAGGAGTTCACGGTGTGGTAGGATTCGGAGTAACCTAACGGCCGCACCACGAATAAGAATTTTTTCTTTTAAGAACTCCACGAAACCAGGCTGCTTACCTTGAAGGGTTGTTGGATCCAGGCTCGCTGCCCAGACCTCCGATTCCACGACTGCTGGCTCCTGCCACCAACAGTTTCTTACTTGCCAGAATAGCTTCCTTCTGTTAGTGGCTCACTATCTCCGGCATCCCCTTCCTAACAGAACTTAAAGTTCCCTTGGTCCAATAACGGTCTTCAGCCTCAGACAGATCCAGCCTGACTTTAGTTTCCTCTGTTATATTCTTTATTTTCTCTTGTCAAATTACCCTCTTAAACTATATTTTTTATTATTTATATTTCCACACATGCGCCAATTGGTTCCCTCCACTTCTCAAAACTCAAGTTTTGACACACACGCCGACACTTAAACCTCAGAAGCGTCTCTTTTACTAAATTTGTTTATTCTTCTTTTCATTTGTTTGTTTGTTTGTTAAATTGTTAACAATTTAGTACTTTATTATTCATTTACTAACAGGGTTTAATAAGCAACTGTCCAACTCTCACTCTTTTTCCCATACTAATTTAATAAAACTGTTTTATTCCTCATTCCTTGTTTACAAGTTTAACATTTCTTTATATAACTTATTGTTTAGTCTTTTCATTCATTAAAATATTAACATATCTTATAACATTATTTCTTTATTTATTTGTTTGCTAATATTAATAATTTAGTACTTAATGTTTATTATTTATTATCTTAATGCTTAATAGTTTACTACTATCTTTCTAATTTCTTATAACAGTTATCATTCTTATTCATTATTTGTTTGCTGGAAAGAGAGAGAGAACCATTAAAATACTTTCTATAACAAATATTTCATTCAAAAATCAAAGAAATTTAATATATAAATAATAATAATCAAGGCCAGGGGGAAAGGGCTGAGAACTAAAAGGGGAAAGGGTTCACCCTCCACAATGGTAGTCTTCTCGGGGATGTGTGCCGTGGGAAAGCGTCTGCTGCAGGTATTTCTTCATGGAAGACGCTTGATTTGCCCAGTTGTCAGTTGTTGTGGGTAGTGATGTGAGTCGTTTTTTATTGTGTCATTTTTTTTGTTGGTTTTTTTGTTTAAAACGAAGATAGTCCATTTTTTTTTTTTGTTTTTTTTGTTTTTTATTGTTTTAAACTTATTCCATATTTTTCTTCCTTTAATCTAATAAGTATATTAGTATTACCTATAATTTACTATACTACCATGCTTATACGGTTATACCTAGTATATATAGTCATCTTTTAGAAAAACTGAATCACGCAAAAAGTATATAATAGAAAGGAAAACAAACCCTCATTTTTTATATGTATATATATTTTTTAACTAGAACATAAAACATTCTTCCTCGTTTCAAACAATATACATAATTGTGATTGGCAAGAGTACCAGTATATATATTCCAGATAGAAAAGGAAAATATTCACCTTTTTTGAACCTTTTTGTTAACCTAATGTTGTTTAACCTTCATTTCCATGGAAGAATCATCACTAGATTGGGTAGAGCATATATGCTAGTTTCAATATCACAGGTACTGGTATAATATACATAATCAAAAATACATAATACTGGTATAAAACAATATATATAATTGTGATTGGCAAGAATACCAGTGTGTATATATATATATATTCCAAATAGAAAAAAAAAAAAAAAAAAATATTCATCTCTTTCTTTAACCTTTGTGTTAACCTAATGCTGTTTAACTTTCATTATCCGATTCTATTTCCATTGAAGAATCAATATCACTAGATTGATTAGAGCATATAGTTTCAATATCACAGGTACTGGTACTTATTGTTATTGCAGATTTGGATGTTGACGAAGCCAATGTAGCACCATGTTTTACTTCACTTTCTTGGAATTTTGCATTTTGGGATATAAATACTAGCTTTGCTGCTCTGTCTGTGCTTAATCAGTTTTTTTTGGCTGTATGGATATTACTGTATGTGCTAAATGATCTCGGAGGTAATGAAAGGGCGAAATAGAGGTGTATGAGTTTGTGTATGTATATATGTGAGTATGCGTGCGTATGTATCTGGAATTCTGGATGTATGCATGTGTATGGGGTATATAATAGATATAAATATGTGTATATAAGTATTTATGTATATATTGGTATATATGTATATGGGTGTATGTGTATGTATATATATGGATGGTCTCGGGGGGGGAAATATGTCATCACGGGTCTAAAGGATAGTTAAGTGGGAGATTCAAAATCCGAGGCATGGATGGGAGAGTCCTGGAAAGGTTGGACAATGGGCAGTCAGCTCCCAGCCAGTGTTCTCGCAAGTTTAACGGATCTCAAGATACAAGACTTTCAGTGCAAGAAAGAGAGCAGTTTTTTTCTGTAAATAGGCTGAAAAGGACATTCTATACTGGTACCATATGGCCTATTTTATTATTTATTTATCTATTTTTATAATATATATCATTGCAAAAGTATACCTTATAATTAAATTGGCAATATCTATATTATTAAAAAAAACAAAAAAAATAATAAAAAACAAAAAAAAACGACAAAAAAAACAAAAAAAAACATGGACATAAAAAAAAATGGTTTTTTTACATCACTAGTTGTGGGATTGCTTTCGTCACCAATGGACAAGAATGACCCTTTGTCAATGGAAGCCCACCGCTGTTGAAATCTTTTGAAGAGGAGAATGTCAGGGGAAGAGGACGGCCCCAGACATCGCACGAAGACATCCTTGAGTAAGATCTCCAAGACGTGGTGATGGCAAGCCAACCACAACATGGGACGGCCAAACTCCTGCTCAATGCGAACGCAAGCACCTTGGATCATCCCAGCGTTCACAGCTGTGGTGTCGAATCCCAGTCCAATGATTTGCTCCGAAATGCCAAAAGCCTGGACTTCCTGGAGTACGGCTGCAGCCTGTTCTTTTCCAGTGCCATCCACCGCAACGGGTACACCAAGAAGCTCCTCGACTCCATCGCCCGTCACCACAACAACAATCCGGTCAACCTCCTTCTTCTCCTTGGCGATATCTTCCAACAGTTTCCCATCCCAGTGCAAGACTAAAGGACCAGAAGCTTCGAACTTTCGGGTCAACTCTTCTCCCATCTCCTTTCGGATCTTGTTCCGTGTTCGATGAACAGTTGCTGGCGAGATTACCAGGTCATCCAGGTCATGACCCAAACTCTGAGCTGCTGCTGCAAAGGACGACGTTGCTTGTCTCACGGACATGTTGTCGCGATCCCAAGCAGCGATGAGATTCGGGTCCGTGCGGGCATTCATTCGCCTTTTCTTTTGAGTCTGGGCCTTGCTGGTGCTGGGCGCTTGGTACATCTCGTCGTCATCATCCTCGTCTTCCGTGTTCATTTCAGTGCTGCTACCATCCACCTCCAAGATCGCTACCTCCATGAGCTGTGTCACCCCAGCATCCCATTTACTCTTCCTAGCCATGGCTGCAAGATCCCTCTTCCACTTCACAGCTTTCTTCTTCGCTGTCTTCTGGTCCACCCCCGGAAGACTTGATGACATCCTGTCTTCCCTCTGCGAGGTGAGAAAATCCTTGTCCTCCTGAAGGACCTTGGAGGAGGATAGCGCGGAGTGAGCCACGTCAAACACGTCTTCCAAATCAGACTTGAACATCCCCTCCTTGTACCGGTAACCCTCTTGCGGCTTTGTCCTGTTCTTCTTGAGTGCGTCGTAGGTATCGATCAACTTCGCCAGCTTCTCCCCTGCGTACTTCTTGGTGGTAGTTGGTATGTTGGCCTTCTCCCAGATGGGGCAGATGGTTTCCACCACCAGGCGAATGCTCTCCGATTTGGTCTTCCTTCCCTCTTGGTCTTGGTGGTGGTGGAAGTAAAGGAGCAGGCATTGCTCCTTCGATGGAAGTCGTGGACAAACAATCGCTGCAATTGGGGCTTTGTCCAGCAACCACAACTGGTTTCCTGCTCTAGTAACCATCACCTGCGAAAGAGAAAAAAATCTTGTATAAGTGAAACAGAAGTGGCGAACTTGAGTGACCCCTAAAAATCCTCCTATAGCTGTCAAATTTTGTGATAACAATCCTTTATAAAGGTGTAATACGGGCAAGCGTCGCCCCAACCCGAAATCCTCCATTCGTATATTTGAGACACCCTAATGTACATTTTAATGTTACTTGTATTTGTTAATTAGGTAGCTATCTAGGTATACATTAAAAATTGTTTTCTCTTCTAGAAATCACAATAAATTGGGTGGCCCACAAGAATCTTGTCAACTACTGAAAACCATCACATACATGCACAACATACAGGTGAGGTGGGTAAAGAACAAATATTTAAAAATAAGCATTTGCTTGTTTGTAGAAGGCTGCAGATAGTATGTAGATATGGGTTGTATTTGTAAGAGATTGAGCTGACCTTAGACAAAAATGGTTACTGACATACAAGGTCACAAAGTCATGACTTTTTGACAATTTTTGTATAAAATGACTTTTTTCAAAATGTTGCTTGAATTCATTATTTTTTATACATTGAACTAGTTATCAGCCACTTACAGCTTCTTGGGATTTTGTTGTACATGACTCAAGGTATTAATGTAAAAAAGTTGAATTTTTTAGGAGAAGGTATTTTTTTTTTATTCAAGGTCAAAGGTCAACTTTTGAAGGGATTTTTTTATTTTTCATAGTAGAGATATTTAACAAGAGACAATAAACAAAGGGCTACTAAAGAGCTTTAAAACTAGACCAAAATCAATGCTCTAGCTTTAATAGTGTTTTAGTTACACCATTTTGAAAATAGTCATTTAACGCAAAAAAGGTCAAAATTTCACAACTTTGTGACCTTGTATCTCAGTAACAAAAGGTCAGTCAGCTCTAATAATTTGGGAATTTAAGTTTGGCATATATATCTGCTATTGTGCCAAGTATGAGCAAAATTGAAAGGGGTGTGTGTTTTAGGTGGCTGACTTGACATGGAATGACCCACCTGCCCATATTCAAACTGCTGAAATCCATGTTTGTCTAAAAAGAAAAAAAAAAATGTAGCTTAAAAGCCAGGGTTAGGTTCAATTACACAAAATGGAAACAATTACAATTTTTTTTAATTTTTCTTCAAATTAATTACAGTTAGTATTGTACTTCACAATTTCAAGATCAATTGCAATTAATTTTGTCTGAATCAATTACAATTACACAAATATAACTACCTATTCTATATATCTAAATATATATCTAAAATAAATATATGTCTATAAAAATATATATCTATATCTAAGTATAACTAAATAAACTATCAAAGGTTTATTTTAATTGGATGATGTACGACTGCCAGATCTAGTGGTATAATTTTTAACAATCGACATTAATTGATCAAATTACATCAGTTATAGCTCAAAAATCAACTACAATTACCTTTATTTTATTTCGAATCAATTACAATTAATGGAAATTAGGATCAATTAATTAAAAATACAATTATAATTATTCATTGTATCCAGCCCTGTTAAAAGCTATTTTTGCTTAGATGGCACAAATAAAATTTGGGACCTACTGATCTTGTTTCAGAGGTCTACAACAAGAAAAAATGTGCAGTTTGATTTACAGATTGAAATAAATACACATGCCAAAAAAAATCCTTGCTCCAAGGTTTAAATAAGTTATTCTCACATGGGTACATACTGTTATACACAATGAATAAATACACAGTTAAGTAATTCTATTAAAACTCATCTAACTCTTAAAACTGAACTTATTCTATAGGGTAGTACCTATAGCCTAGTATAAGGTACTTATATACATACATAGCTTTACCTTTAAACAGGATAGCTGGTTTGAAGTTCTTGACACTTCTGAATGTCTATATAAATTAATTAATTATGTAATTTAAATTACCTATATTATATAATTCTCTGAAATATACAAAAAAAAAAAAAAAATTTATAATAGGGCCAGATACTTACTCAACCAAATAACTGAGTTAGGTTAAGTTAGATAATTACTGATTTTTTTAAAAATTAGCAGACATTATATATTTCAGTAAGAAAATTCTAATGGTATTTTTCTCAACACTAGCTCAAACAGTTCCAAAGTTTGGTGGAAAAAGGTACTTGCTCAAAATGGAGGTGGATATGGTCCACTGAAATGGCTGTAGCGTCTATACTAACTTAATCAACACTAAAAATCTTGGTCTAGGTTAAGGTAGACATGGATCTAGGAAAAAATCCCCCGGAGGAAAAAAAAAAAAAAAGGAAAAAATCCCCCCAGAAAAAAAAAACCCGAGTAAAGCATCCCCCGAGGAAAAGATCCCCCATCTAAATAAGCTACAACATGATTTGCTAAGTCCTTTTGCTTAACATAGACGTAGCCTTCAAAACACAATTTAAATCCCCCTTTATTTGACTTTACAAACTCCATGATAGGCAAAGTTTAACTGAAATAAAAATTTAGATAGTAGAAGAAATGTAACCTACGTAGAAATTTACTTGTCTTGTAACCAACAAACAAACTTACTTATTAATTACTAAAACTATTAATTAACTATTTTCTGTGAGCGAAATATTTTATATTCCATTTAAATATTTGGGTCAATCCAAGAATAGGCACCTGATGTACCTCAATCCCAGATGAAGCACCTGCGTTCAACCTCAATCCCAGAATAGGCACCTTGCAAGGAATTAAATAAAAAAACCTGATGATTACAAAATTTATTGTTTATACAAAGTTTATTACAAATGTAATAAAGGCAAAGTTATAAAAGGTTTAAAGTGGTTTAATGAATAAAGAAAAATTTTAGATATTATAAATTCCTGCAATATGAGCCTGAATGTTTCTGAATCCATCTGAAGCTGGTAAGAATAGCAAAACTAACCAAAAAAGCAGAAGATATAGCAAAAGATTAGGTTAGGTTAGAGTTGATTTTTTCAAATATTGATAAAAACAATGAAATTATATCTCTAAAAACTATTTATATTTTTTTCTCCTCAATCCCAGATTAAGCACCTGTGTTTTGCCTCAATCCCAGATTAAGCACCTAAAAATGATTTCAGGTGCCTATTCTGGGATTGATCCAAATATTTCATAATAAAAACTTAACCAACTTTAAGCAAATTTATATTGATTTTAATATATAATTTATAATTAATTTTGTGTTTCTAGAAGATTCTGACTGCGTCGTTTAGGGGCAATGTTTAACTGAAATAAAAATTGAGATAGGGGATGGGGGATTTAGATGGGGGGGGGGGGGGGGGGGGGGGGGGGCAAAGTTTAACTGAAATAAAAATTGAGATGGGATGGGGGATTTAGATGGGAGATTTTTTCCTCCGGGGGCTTTTTTCCGGATACCGGTAGACATGTGTACCCAAAATTGGGTGAAAGGAGAAAAAAATCAGTTGTGACATCAAATGACTTACACAAGGTAAAAGGTCAAAAATAAGATCAACTTTTTTTTTTACCACCGAGGTAAAATATGAATATAAACAAAGTTGCAGATATGCTTAAAAGCTTTAAAAAATTGTTTAAATGGTCTCTGTAAGTGCAATAGGAGCCGAGATATTTCATGTTGAAATATGGTATGACCTTGGAAATTGAGCTTATTTTTTTACAAAATTCAAAGGGCCATATCTCCAGAACCATATGACCTAGTGTTGAAACAAACGTCATTCTGTTTTTCTCACAGAGATTTATAAGTGCGCCAATTTTCAAAAAAATTGGTGATGGTCACGTTTTTTTCGCCATTGAACTGACATGGAATGACCCATATGTAATTGACATTAAGAGTCTTCTTTGTTTTTAAAGTTGTTTGCATTTGTAATTAGTATAACAAAGCAAAATACAGGAGTTGGACAAAATAATATGAACACCTTGATAAATGGCAGTTTTCATTCTTAATACGGAGTTGGTCCTCCTTTAGCAGCAATAACAGCTGCAATGCGTCGGGGAATTGATTCACACAGTTTTTGGACAGTGGCTAGAGGAATCCTGAGCCATTCTTCGAGCAAACCCTGCTCCAGTTCTGCCAAAGACACCGGCAATGGGAATCGGCTTCTGACCTGCTGCTCCAACTGACACCACAGATGCTCGATAATGTTAAGATCCGGGGATTGTGGAGGCCAATCCAAGCATTCTACGTCACTAACATGCTCTTCAAACCAGTTTTTAACGACCCCAGCAGTGTGGATTGGTGCATCATCATCCTGGAAGACGGCGCCGCCATTGGGAAACAGCGTTTGGACCATGGGATGGACCTGGTCAGCCAATATTGACAGATAGACCTGGGCGTTAACCCTACCATGCAGTACTACAGCTGGGCCAAGAGTATTCCACGATATTGCTGCCCAAACCATCACAGCTCCACCTCCATGCTTAATGGTTGGGGTCAGGCAGTCAGGGTCATAAGCATCTTTAGGCTGTCTCCAGACGTAAACTCGACTGGAACATGGAAATAGCGTAATGGAGGATTCGTCGGAGTAGACTACATTCTTCCACCGGTCCATTGACCAATTCTTATGGTCATTACACCAATTTCTGCACCGCTCAATGTTGATGTGCGAAAGGAAGGGTTTGGCAATTGCAGCCCTCTCAATGGTATCCAGCTCCATGGAGCTCGCGACATACAGTTCTGGTTGATACCGGGCTTGCAAGATGCTGGTTAAGCTCTGCAGTCACTTTTGGAGCTGTGGTCTTATGGTTCTTTGTCACAATGCGCTTTAGCACCCAGCAGTCTCGATCACACAGCTTCTTCTTGCATCCACTATTGCATTTGTCAGTGCTTGTCTTTCCATGGTTTCGGTATGCAGACATGACCATAGAGACAGTTCCTCTGGATACATTGAACATCTGAGCAGTTTTTGTCACCGATGCACCAGCCATCTGCACTCCGACAATTTGCCCTCTTTGGAAGTCTGACAGGTCTTTCATAACTGCTAATTCATAATTCACTCAGATCTGTAAAAACAACGTGAGGGTTATAACATGACGTATACACTCTGTGTTACGCATTTAAATAGGTTTGCCAGTCATTTGACCATTTACTTTGTGTCTGAGCAGTCCGTAAAGATAACCAGTGAAATCAGCCCCTGTAGGTACCTTTGTAAATTGAAATAAACTATTTATTTATGTTCTTGTTTTTTCCCTTCCAGTTTGCAGAAAATCCTTACATGATTAAAAAAGTGGACACCTTGTAATTCAACTATGCTGATTTCAAATATAAAATCAGTTATTAGTGTTATTAATAACGTTTGTACAGAAATTTGCCATACACTTCATATTCTACTCATTAGCCAACTTTAAACTTATTTCAAATTCCTCAAAGAAATAATCAATGGAGTTGCCTTTCTGGACAAGTAAAAGCCATTTAATTCTAATACCAAAACATGTGGCACAAACCTTTTTCTAAACTTTTAACATTGCCTGATGTGAGTGTTATTCTTATTCGATGGATTGGGGCCTCCTCCATCATCCC
The DNA here is from genome assembly GCA_023014485.1 of Bathynomus jamesi. Classification (NCBI taxonomy): domain Eukaryota; kingdom Metazoa; phylum Arthropoda; class Malacostraca; order Isopoda; family Cirolanidae; genus Bathynomus; species Bathynomus jamesi. The sequence goes on from JAJOZX010001521.1 coordinate 284,240, forward strand.
CCCCTTCATGTCACCCTTCTCATACATGGACATTCTGTAAATGAAAGTTATCATAAAAAAATCATCCAAATTCTGCGTGTACAGCAAGATAAAACTAACACATCTTCTTTGACATTGTGTCTGCCAGTTACTATAAAGTTGCAAAATTAAAATGTCATCCATCACTATACCAAACTTTTTTTAATCTACAAGTATGTTAGGTAGCTAAACTTTAGGGATAAAACAGATGGCAGATGAAAATTGAAAGAATTAAGAGTCCTGCCCCTACTGAAGTTTATATTTGAATTTTTTGGATAATATTAAGTTTTGGGGACACCAGATTTTGGTGATCCATCCATTTCATACTTCAGGACAATCAGAGCAACTATTACATCTGCATTAGGTTACACTAGATTATAGGTGGTCATTCTTGGTTGGTTCATTATTTTCTACATCAATTTCCAGTCAATCTGGGGTAAAAAAAAAAAAAGTTGTGTCCCTGAAACTTATATTTGCAAAATTTTCTAATCAAATGCAAAAGTAGGCTCACAGTCACACTTACTGACTTCTTAAAAGTAAAAACAATTGGCCATGTTCATAAATTGTAATGCGTGTTATATATCAATGGGCAGAAATTATAGCTTGTGATGCCACCAGTTCATACTGAAACCGACTAACTCAACTGATGATTTTAAGATAAGAAAAAAGTACACTTGGATTCCTATGAGTAGAATTATCTGGATTCATTCTTCCTTGCTCACAGACATTATGGCCTGTAGAAATAGAAAAATATTAATTTCTCCTATGATGCCGGACTTATGGGACACCCTGTATATAAAATATAAGCATTTATTATAATTTTGTTTCAACAAACAGCCACCATGGCACTGCCAAAGCTAAGGGCAGGGAAGTGGACATGATCATACAGGAATGGTCAACATGTGGCACATGGTAATTTCATGATTTTTTGACCAATTCAATATTTTTCCCCCAAATCACAAAATTTTCTCACTAATTCTATCCATCAGAAGTAGTATGGAATTATCACAAAATACTGAACTGTGAATACCAAATTAGTGAGGGTTCAGTGTATATCAACAAAAGATAGATATTGGCATATTATATACACTGTATATTTAATAGGGGTGTGCCAGATATCCAGTATCCAACCTATGCAGCTGGATAGCCAGATATCATCTTACTATCCAGCTGCATAGCTGGATATTTACTAACTTTTTGAAAAGATGGGAAAATAATTTAGTGATAACTTCACTGAAAAAAATTATATTTTCATTATGATTTGTCAACTGCATTTAATTTAATTTTTTTTTCTTGAAAAGTAAGTATGCTGCCTTATATGTAACTACCAGTACTTATTTAATTGTAAATTTGTTTCAAGAATGAAAATTTAATTATTAGCAACTGCATTTTATTTTTGTTCTAAAATGTATACAGAGTACAGCACACGGGTTCAACAAACTCATTAAACATGATAATTAACAAATTTCTGAAATGAAGCCTGCAAACTATGACTAAGTACTAGAAAGAATATACACACACTCAAACTCGTATGACAGTAACTTAGAAGTACAAGCATCAACTGGGTGAGTATAATATACGGTACTGTACTAAAAACTTTTATGGCTCCACTAATTTGATCTCTTTTGGATGGGGGTCATTCCATGTCAAGTCAGCCACCTAAAACACACACCCCTTTCAATTTTGCTCATACTTGGCACAATAGCAGATATACATGCCAGACTTAAATCCCCAAATTATTAGAACTGACTGACCTTTGGTTAGTGAGATACAAGGTCACAAAGTTGTGACATTTTGACCTTTTTTGCGTTAAATGACTATTTTCAAAACGGTGTAACTAAAACACTATTAAAGCTAGAGCATTGATTTTGGTCTCATTTTAAAGCTCTTTAGTAGCCCCTTGTTTATTGTCTCTTGTTAAATATCTCTACTGTGAAAAATAAAAAATCCCTTCAAAAGTTGACCTTTGACCTTGAATAAAAAAAAAATACCTTCTCCTAAAAAATTCAATTTTTTTACATTAATACCTTGAGTCATGTACAACAAAATCCCAAGAAGCTGTAAGTGGCTGATAACTAGTTCAATGTATAAAAAATAATGAATTCAAGCAACATTTTGAAAAAAGTCATTTTATACAAAAATTGTCAAAAAGTCATGACTTTGTGACCTTGTATGTCAGTAACCATTTTTGTCTAAGGTCAGCTCAATCTCTTACAAATACAACCCATATCTACATACTATCTGCAGCCTTCTACAAACAAGCAAATGCTTATTTTTAAATATTTGTTCTTTACCCACCTCACCTGTATGTTGTGCATGTATGTGATGGTTTTCAGTAGTTGACAAGATTCTTGTGGGCCACCCAATTTATTGTGATTTCTAGAAGAGAAAACAATTTTTAATGTATACCTAGATAGCTACCTAATTAACAAATACAAGTAACATATTAAAATGTACATACAATATGTATAGGTATAGTGCTCATTGATTTCCATTTATCACAACTTAAAATGTATGCAGTGTATATATAGTTACATGACCATTTTAATTTTGAATTCTTACCTTTCTGTGCTGTAGATCTGCCAAAGCTTTAGATGCCTTCAAAGTAACTTCTTTGCAAATCCTGTATGTTCGTCCATTAGTAGTAGATGCCTCAACTTGTGTTAGAATATCTGAATATGGTAAGATTAATTCATCTGGTCGACCAGGATACACAAATGATGGGTTTGGGCCATGAGGATGAAGGAATGTGACTTTTACTTCTCTATTCTCTGGTATCTTTTCCAGCACATATGCCACCCACCAATGGCCATCATATGCAGCAGTAACAAAACCATGTATTTTCTCCTCAGTCACAACTTCTTCCTTTTCAGTAACTTTCTCAATATTTGAATAATCTGATAATGAATAATGTTTAACCTTAAGAGAAGTCAATGAAACTGGCTGTAAATGGTGTAATTTCTGTGTACCAGCAATAGTCCTTGCAGTTGAGTGTCTTTCTTGGAGAAGTTGGCTTTCCTCTTCATGCTCTTTATTGGTTGAAAAATGACATTTTATATTTACAATATTTTCACTTGCAAATGTACTGTATATAACTGTTCTGCAGTAAGGATCTGTTCATCATAAGGTCGTTGTAGACTAGCTTTTGCAGCTAATCTCTTAACTGTGCCTCCAACACCATCACAGGGTCCCTTTCCATGACTTGTTGCAAAAAATTCCATTCTGCCTCAATTCCAAAATCATCTCTGTGATGGCAAAGATTCAAAAAGTTTTTGCAGTTCTTATACTGTCCTGCACACCCATCTGAAAAGTAAATTATTTTGTGGATGGAACTGATGGATGAGATATTATCTTTTAGGAATTTTATCAGATGCTTTTGAAACAAATGTACAGCAACTGTGTTATGGAATGGATGTTACACTCTGAAATAATAACAAAGCTAAGGTGAGCAATCTCATCTTCCTTTTTATAGTAAATAACAAATGGATGTAGAGTAGCCATCTCATTGTTCCAGTGAAAGCTCTGAACCTCATCTTGAAGAATAAAGGAATAATTTTCAGTAAAATCACACACAGCAAGGACCTCACCATCTTTCAAAGACATTTTTGTTTCACGGTAATAAGTTGCTTGCATCTTTGTCTTGAAGTCATGTATCTGGTATTCTTTCAGTTGGTTACAGAATTGGTCAATATATTCATCTGTATTCAGTTCTACTGATTCAAGATTTGACCGATCTGTATTGGTCCACTTTTTAAAATTTATGATATCAATGAAGTTGTTTGTAAATATGTCCAGTAGTCTGTTTTTTAAATCTGATGGATCTCCACATTGTTCACATTGTCTGAGGCAGCATTTCTGTGAGGCAGGATTGCATTCCATAAAGGCAACAAATGACGTACATTCCTAATAGGTGTGTCATCATTTGCAGTTAGTTTTTCTAATTCAGCTCCTACAAACATAAGTTTGGCATTCTGATGAATTGTACAGACATACTGAGTGAGTTCCTGTTGCTCCAGCAATAACACACTGCTTTGGACGCAATTCTGCAAATTTACTGAATCCCACCTTAACCAAAGGATTTCTTTCTTTGAAAATATGATAGGCTTCTTTTAAATTGCAAAGTAAAAGATGCTTTTGCAAATGTATCCTTCCTCTTTCATTGTCAATGATACTACAATAGTCTTTCTTTCCTGGCATTGTTCTACTGATGTCTTCTGAAAGATAAAATGCTTTAATAGCGTCAACAGTATCCTGTTTAATTCTTTTCTCACCCTTTGGATTTGGGTCTGAAAGGACACCTTTTTCTTCAACTATTTTTTTAGCAATAGATGCTGTATGCCTTGTTGTGTTAAATTCTGAAGCAATTTTCCTAATGCTCCAACTTTTGGGCAATACAGTGAGGATTTTTATTTTATCACTTCTTTTAGTATTTTCATTTTTGAATTTTTCCTTGAGTTGATTTATTATTTCTAAACAGTCTACATCTCCAAATGGCTCCTTAAATTGTGAGTCAGAAATCTCTCTTCCTGCAACTGTTTCCATTCTCTTCTTAACTGTGTGTCACCTTGCTTAGTTTTTTAGCTCCATATGACTTTTGCTCTACAAGCTTTCTCTTTTTTATGGGTGATTCACCAATTGAAACAAAAGAAGCATTCAAAGTACACATCTCATGGTTTTGCTCTGAAGTTGATGCATCACTATTGTCAACATTTTCAATTTTCTCAAGATCTTCAAGTGGTTCACTACTACAAGAAGAATCATCATTTATGTCTGAATTCAAAGTGCCTATTCCTTTCTCAGGCAAGGACTCAAGATGTTCTCTACACTGCTTACAAAGTCTGTGATGTAGTGTTAAGTGCAGATCGGGAAACTTATTTACAAGTTCCTGTCAGGGTTGTGGAGTCGGTCCAAAATTTTCCGACTCCGACTCCACACATTGTAAAAAATCTAAAAATCCGACTCCGACTCCTCACATTTTAAATATATGACTCCGACTCCTCTAGTGTTTCACTCTATAATTATAATAATAATAAGACATTTCATCACCACCACACTAAGTGTGAAATTTTATATTTTATATTTTATATTTAAATAAATATTAATTGTATATTCTGAAAATGTAAAAAAAAAATATTAAAAAAACTTAATCTAGGGGCTATCAATGAATAAGGTTTATTGACCAAAAAAACTAAATAACCTAAATGTTAGTATTTAGGATTTAGAAATTAAGGGTGACACAGGACAGAAATTGGAGTCGGAGTCGGAAGTTTTTTACCGACTCCGACTCCACCCTGAAACGTGCGACTCCACAACTCCGACTCCACAACCCTGGTTCCTGTGGTATAATTCTCAAACTCTTCTTTCGACACTGACCTTTGTGACGCAGCAAAGGATCAGCACACTTGTTTCAGTTTTAAATGTTCCATGTTTGTACTCTGAAATCACAAAAGCACAAAGAAAATCCTGAAAAGAAAACAATGAACAATTAATGAATTATTAAATAAATTTTTATACATGTATTTAGTAAAAATAAATTAACTTTAACTTGAAGTCAGGAGTCAACTCTGTAAAGTTGACAGTACTTATATACTAGTTGGGCCTTTGGATCAGCGCTACTCCAGTAGATTTGAGGCTGTCGAGGGGTTTAACCCTGGTTGTCTTTTAAAAGACTTCTTTTGGCACAGGTCACAAAAAGGTTTTTGAACTAATAATGTTAAGTTGAACTAAGTCTTCACTGACACTATATCAGAACAGAACTTTTAAATAAATGAACTGACAAAAAAAATCTAAAATTGAAGAATGATGCCAACTTCATTTATTTTTTATACATTGAACTAGTTATCAGCCACTTACAGCTTCTTGGGATTTTGTTGTACATGACTCAAGGTATTAATGTAAAAAAATTGAATTTTTTAGGAGAAGGTATTTTTTTTTTATTCAAGGTCAAAGGTCAACTTTTGAAGGGATTTTTTTATTTTTCACAGTAGAGATATTTAACAAAAGAGAATAAAGAAGGGGCTACTAAAGAGCTTTAAAATGAGACCAAAATCAATGCTCTAGCTTTAATAGTGTTTTAGTTACACCATTTTGAAAATAGTCATTTAACGCAAAAAAGGTCAAAATGTCACAACTTTATGACCTTGTATCTGAGTAACCAAAGGTCAGTCAACTCTAATAATTTGGGAATTTAAGTTTGGCATGTATATCTGCTATTGTGCCAAGTATGAACAAAATTGAAAAGGGTGAGTGCAAAAAGTGCCATTTTGTGGCTGAGTTGACATGGAATGACCCTATTTTCAAACAACGAATAGTTAAGGATATGATCACAAGTTGCAAGCAAATAGTTGGACATTTCAGCCATTCAGCACTTGCATACAAGAAACTAGCTGCGCTACAGAAACAGCACCTATTTCATGATTGAACGTATGTTTGAGCAAAAAACTGCAATTGCCAACTACTGCCTTGATACTCCCAACCTCCCTGTATTTGATGCCAACAAGTGGACTTTGATTGGGAAGTTTACTACGCTACTGAAAATATTTCACAAAATTCCTATTCATTTGAGTGAAAGGGCTGCTACTATCTCAGAAATAATAGGCTACCTCAAATAAAGTTTCTACAAGTCTTCATAGCAAAAGCATCAACTGACATCAGATTCTTTGGGCTTGGAAGTACTCTTTCAGCTATTAACGCATCAATGAAGAGTTGCTTTGAACGCTACCTGGATGATTAGGCCTACAATCCAATACTAGCCACATACCTAGACCCCAGATATAAGACCTCCTTGTTCCAAAATAAATCGTGAAGATTTCAAAATGCAAGAAAGCAACCTGGAGAGAGAGCAATGATAGATAGCGTCAAGAAAAGGAGCAAAGCTGTTCAAGAGGTAGAAAGTGGACATACAAGTACTACGAGTGAAGAAGATGTACAAGCGACTGCAAGTGCTTCTGACAACATTATAAGTGATGAGTTCAGTGAATTTGACTTTGACAAGTGCATGGACCAATTAGTTCAAGAGGACTGTGATGATAGTGAGGGAAGTGGAACAAAAAAAAAAAAAAAAAAATATCAACTCCAGGAAGTTCATCTAAGAATAAGAAGCACTGCACATAATCATTTCTGATTAAAGATGAAATGACTAAGTATCAAATGTTGGAATTACAATCACGGGATGGAGACCCTTTAAAGTGGTGGAAACAGAATGCAGTTACACTTCCAACATTAAGCTGTCTTGCAAATAAGTACCTGTCTTCTCCCCTTTCATCAGTTGAAAGTAGGACTCGCACAAAACCGATAATTTTCAAAACCAAGTTTAACCAACGCTCATTATCAAAACCGGTTTCAACGTCTATTTTTGCTTTTTATGAAATAAATATAAAAAATGCAAAACTAGCACAAATATAACATTTCATACACATATTTGAATAAAAAATATCATTAACAAAATTTCCTTTAAAAAATATAAATCCATGATTTATTTAACACAAAAACATGTCCTCTCATTTTAATAAAATTGCAAAGGAAAACCGGTTCTTTAAAAAATTCTTAAAAGAAAATATAACATTAGGAACTTGCTTAATGATCAATTTTATTTTGGTAATAATCTTTCAAAAAACACAACGCACTGAGCGTTTTACTGGAGAGACGTTCTAATTTTTGTGCTGAACAGTCTCCTGTAATCAAAAAAGCTCTTTCTGACTGGATGCTAGGTCGCTTTAATTGTAAGCAATGCTCTATAAAGTTGCTCGAGCTTTTCACTCCTATTCAAGGTTGCTTCAAAATACTTGAATTCTTTGTTGATTTCGAGCTCAATGGTGTCTTTCTTAGGCTCCTCATTTAGTTTCTTCATTGCACAAGTATACTCATGCATGAGTTGATCATCAGCAATAGATGAGACAACATCTGTTTCTAGTTGAACAATTTCTTCATTTTCAGTTTCTTCACTCAACTCCGCTGTGCTCCTCTCGTGATGTTCTGGAAATAATCTCTTATATGCTTGTTTAGCATAATTCTTCAAAACTTGTTTTGTTGGAAAAACAAAAGTTCTTGACTCATCATTCTTAAACTCCCTTGGATTGTGGAGATAACTCAGCAAAGCCACAGTTTCCACTTTTCTTCTCAAATTATAACGATTTGAAAGGCTTTGACGAAGCTTTAAAGCCAAAGGATTGGCTGCATCATCAAGTTTGCCTAAGACAAATTCTAATGAAGACTCTGCTTTAAGTAGGTCCGCATCTTCTGTGCAGATAGCCTTCAAAATCATTTCTACCAACAAAGAGTTTCATATATCAAATTAAGTGTTTTCCATTCATCGTCGGATACAGCTTCGGTTGAAAGTACTGCTCATAGGGCATTTGGAATGCAGCTTTTTAATTTCAAAAATCTTTCTATCATATAAAACATGCTATTCCATCTAGTTTTGCAGTCTAGTATAAGCTTATATTCTTTTCCATTCAAGTTTGCTCTCACGAAATCTTGCAATACTTCATTTTTGGTTGGTGATTTTCAAAAAAGTTTGCAAATTTTTCTGACCTTGTTTATACTTTTTGCAAATTCGTGTTTTGGCTTGGGAAAATAAGCAGCCTCATGAGCCAAATCTGTTTGAAAAATCATGTCTTGTTGGTTTCCTTCAGCTTCATCTTCACTATCCTCTTCTGTATTACTCTCTTCATTTTCTTTGTTAGTCTCTTCGGCTAAGGCAACGAGCTCAATTTTTTTTTCATAGTGTGTGTCTATCACAAAGATGTATACAGTGTGCTATACATTGCTGATGATCAGGCTTGATTTCATTGCCAAACTTCACCATCACAGCGGCCCCATCTGTTGTGCAACCAGCAATATGTTCATCCAAGTTCAGTCCAAATTCATCTAAATGTCTTCTCACAATTTGCACAGTTCTTCTGCTATCAAGGGAACCATTAATTTCAATAAGACCTAACGACCAATGGTTGTCCTTTGTATGCACATTAATATTCATATACCTTTTATTTTGTATGGACGTATATTCATCCAATGTCAACGAATAACGAATTCCTAAGGCTATTTGTTCTTTAAAATGGAAGATGAGTTCTTTTTTCTTGGTCATGTAGAAATTCATGACCATATTCTTGACCCCATTTGAAGATGTTGGCGGTGGTTTATCGTATTTATTTCTCTGAAGGTGCAGGCTTGTCTGTATAAAATTACTCTTGGCGATTGAATTAAAAAAATCTATCCAAAGCAGCTAATTTTGAAATCTCTTCTTCCATAGATTTCTTTTTTAAAAAGTTTTCTAATGTTCTTGCTATTTTCACCAGAGGTTGATCCGTGTCTTGTTTTATGTCAATCTGATGAATTTTCTTTAAATGCAAAATCAAAGACGTAGTTGATCCACCAGAAGATTTCATGGTTTTCTGACAATTCATGCATTGAGCTTCATCTTTGTTCTTCCAAACAAAGTAATTCCATACACTTGATTTCACTTTTGACATATTAGGCCTAATTATTGAAGCTTTTATATTAACATGTCACATTAAAATGTGAGACACATGAGTCACTCATAAAACTATATGTCACACTCACACTGTCACAAATATAAAAGATTTGATGACCAGTGACGACCATGGACCAACTGATGAGAAATGTCAAGTTTATCATATTTCATTTTAAAACGAGCCGAAACGATTGAAAACATTTTGGAACGATTTCCATCTGCGTATAAAATTAGAAATATAGAAAACAAAATTTCAAGAGAGAAAAACTAAAAAATATTAAAACCAGTTTTGGTTACTCAGTTTCAGTTTTAAATAAGAAAACCAGTTTTAATCAGTTTTATAAAATTGGTTTCAAGCCCTAGTTGAAAGTGAGAGGTTGTTTAGCACTGGGGGCAATATTTACACTCCACACAGGAATCATCTAAGTGCAGAAAGAGGCAAAATGTTAATATTCCTTCACCACAACTTACAAATTTTCAATTTTGAATATTAAGGATATATTTAATATTTAATTATCCATATGTTTCTAATTTCTATTAATCTTAATAATGATTATTTACTGGAAAATTAGAAATTTTATTTTTTTATATCTTAGTATCCTACAATAAAATTTTTCATTTTGTAATTTGTTCAAAATTTTAGTTTTTTTGTGATTAAAAGGAAGAAAACATTATCTTGTATGTTTTATTTATTATTCACATAATGCAGATTAACAAGTCAACTTAGTCAAGAAATATTGTTATTCCCAAGGGCATGCTTGGTAGTTGAGGTCATGGAAATTGTCCTCAGCTCAGCATCGTACAGGAAGTTGCACTCCCAGGGTCCTGACTCCTGAGCTAAACAAACAGGTAGATATTGGATAAAAGTTCATAAAACTATATTCTATTTCAATTTCAACAGTGTGACTGTGTTTGAATTTTTTTTAACTATTAATTTCATCCAATAACAGTTGTCTCCAACTTCCCCTATTTCTAATATTAAAATAAAAATAACTATTTTTTTATAACTTAACAGATTAAGCATTAATCAAAAAGTATCGGCCATTTGTTAGTACCAGTATTGGTTGAAAAGTGGGTATCGGTATCAACCAACATCTTGGTATCGGTACATCTCTAATTTTAAGGTGTTCTATGGAAGTTATTTTTGTTTGTAGGAACCTATATCAACTTTTATAATGGGAGTCAGTAGGGAAAATAGGGTTCAATTTACCAACAGGTTTTCAGGAATGTAACTCGTTCATAAATTAAGGGAGGATTCTACCAGGTTGTTACTTTTGCCATGAAATATTACTGACAAAGAGAGACTTTTCTAGAGTATTTCATACTGTTTCAATTGATCTAGCCTTTTTAGCCCACAATTTCCCTCTTCTACAAAGCCTTGGGTTGGGGGGGGGTTATCTCCATAATGGTGCATTTACACTAAAAATGAATGTCAGATCCAATTGAAACAGCATAAAATACACCAGAAAAACCTATTTTCATCATTAGTTTAGGTAGATGTATTCTACCAAATCTTTACCATGTTTAGTTTTAAAAGACACTGTATGAGAGGATATACAGTGTGTCCGTAAAGTCATGGTGGGATTTTAAATAGCTATATTATTGCAACAAAACATGATAATGAAATGAAAAAAAGGCAAATTGAAGAACAACTCTAAAAGAATAACTTTATTTAACGTAGTTCGATATGGGCTCCTCTGGTAGCCCTGCAGACATCTAGGCAGTGATTCAATTCCAGCCACACACGCCCAAGAACATCAGGAGTGACGGATGCGATAGCTTCCGTGATTCGCTCGTGCAAGTGATGAATATCCCTAATGGGTACACTGTACACGCTTTGCTTGACGTAACCCCACAAATAAAAGTCCAAAGGTGTCAGGTCCGGAGAGCGTGGAGGCCATGGCTTCCATCCTCCTCTTCCTATCCATCTCTGTGGAAATTTTTCATTAAGGAATTCTCGAACAACGTTGGCATAGTGCGGAGGAGCACCATCTTGGGTTATTATGTATTTTATCACACTCAGTCATTTTACACACCAAAATACATTTTTCTAGTAGTATTTGATGCGATTTGTTCAAATATGACCTCCATTTCCGTCGGAAATGAGATCCAACAAAGTTATAGTACTTTGAAGTTTGGCTCATTTTCAAGGGAAATGGAAGTCAAAATCTAAGCAAAACACACCAAATATTACTAGAAAAATGTATTTTGGTATTAATTAACCTAACCTAACCTTACCTAACCTAACCTAACTAAAGCCTAACTGGCTAAACGAGCCTAACCCTGGCTAAGCGAGCCTAACCCTGGCTAAGCGAGCCTAACCCTGGCTAAGCGAGCCTAACCCTGGCTAAGCGAGCCTAACCCTGGCTAAGCGAGCTCTCGTCTGTATCCACCACCTAATCCATAATAAGGTAATACTCTAGGCTCATTTAGCCAGGGTTAGGCTCGTTTAGCCAGGGTTAGGCTCGTTTAGCCAGGGTTAGGTTAGGTAAGGTTAGGTTACTTAATACCAATACCAAAATACATTTTTCTAGTAATATTTGATGTGTTTTGCTTAGATTTTGACTTCCATTTCCCTTGAAAATAAGCCAAATTTCAAAGTACTATAACTTTGTTGGATCTCATTTCCGACGGAAATGGAGGTCATATTTGAACAAATCACATCAAATACTACTAGGAAAATGTATTTTGGTGTGTAAAATGACTGAGTGTGATAAAATACATAATAACCCCATCTTGCTGAAAGATGATATTATTGTTAATAAATTGGGGTACTGCAAAATGTTCCAACATAGCGAGGTAGTTGTGTGACGTCACAGTGGGTTCCGCGAAGAAAAATGGGCCAATCACTCGATCTCATGCTAGAGCACACCACACATTAACTTTTGGGCTATTACGCTCATGTTCAACATAGACATGTGGACAGCCTAGACTAACTGTGAGATAAAGGTTAAGCTTAGCCTAGACTAACTACAAGATACAACTTTGAGAGTTATTCTTCAATTTGCCTTTTTTTCATCTCATTATCATGTTTCGTTGCAATAATATAGCTATTTAAAATCCTACCATGACTTTACGGACACACTGTATATAAATGTTTAAAATATTTTCAGGTTTAGACAATTTAGATATACAGAACTTTTTCTCACTAGATACTGATGGAATAACTCATGGGCATAATAAGAAAATTAGAAAACAGACTTGTAGACTTTATCTATAAAAATATTTTTTCAGTCATATAGGTAGTAGTAAATTTTTGGAATGACTTGGCATATGATGTGGTAAACAATAACGCATTAGTTAATTTTAAGAAAAAATTAGACAATTTCATGAGAGTAGTTTGTAGATTATATATAATGTATATTCTTTGCTTCAGTTATAAAGGCTACTATGGTGGTAGTAAATAGTTACATTAATTAGCCAACTTTAGTTTGACATCTTCCAAGATTTTATTATTAATAAAAAATGTAGCGCATGACTTGGATTACCTCGATAGGCCCAAGTGGCTTCATGTTTTCCAAATGAAATGTAATATAATGTAAAAGTAGCTTCGAGTTATCTTTACGTTTATTCTTAGAATTTTTGCTAAATATTTACTATTACACCAGTCTCTGGTAGAAAGTTTTAAAAGCTTGTTTTCAATATTTTTCAATGTGCTGAATTCAAAAATGATACTCATTTCCGTCGCAAATGATTTGTTAGAGAGTTATTGAAGCTTAAAGCTTTTAAAACTTTCTACCCTTTTTACCTAACCTAACCTATTTTCATACCCATATTTAAGTCATGTCTAACATTGAAAACCAGCTTTTAAAACTTTCTACCAGAGACCGGTATAATAGTAAAGAAATACCAAATTTTTTATTTTTTCCCCTCCCATGTTCAGTTAAAATCTTGGTATTATTATAGTATTACACCCGTCTAACGTCCAGCAATTATTATATATTCATTAGGTAGACTTTTTAATTCTAAGACACTTCTATAGCATTTCCGTTGCAAATGCTTCATTTTCGATATAAATATTTTTTTCGTGTGTATCTAGTGTGTTCGTACGTTCGTACATTCATTTGTGTGTTCGTACGTTCATTTGTGTGTTCATACGTTCATTTGTGTGTTCGTACGTTCATTTGTGTGTTCGTACGTTCATTTGTGTGTTCGTTACATGTCTGCCCAATCACTGCACTCCATCCATTTTGAATTACTTTCATACCAAATGGAACACTCATTCCACTCATTCAGAAGTACATTAGGCCTGGCTTTATGATTTATAATGATTCCTGGGCTGTCAACAAGACTAGGTTATGATAGGTCAGGATAGGTCATCTTAGGTCAGGATAGGTCATCTTAGGTCAGGATAGGTCATCTTGGGTCAGGATAGGTCATGTTGGGTCAGGATAGGTCATGTTGGGTCAGGATAGGTCATGTTGGGTCAGGATAGGTTATGTTAGGTCAATTTTGAAGGTGAAATTTGTTTTTCCTATGGTTTTTGGTGCGTTTTGAACGAATCTGACCTTCAAAACCGTCGGAAATGACTCGTTTTCGATTGCCAGCTGGGGGGAGGGGGGTTATCTCAAAAACGAGTCATTTCCGACGGCTTTGAAGGTCAGATTCGTTCAAAACACATCAAAAACCATAGGAAAAACATAAATTTCACCTCCAAAGGGAGACGGGTGTAATACTATAAATTTACCAAAATCTTAAGAGCACATTCTAAATATCAGCAGGAAGCCAAACTAGCCTTATTACATATAGACCTAGTCCACCTTGCGAATTTTCTAAGCAGATCTCGAAGTAACCAAGCTATTTTCCTAAAGTAATATATTTCTAGTAGCAGTTTACGTCCAATTAATGAGTATGTAAATAAGATTAAGTTATAAATTTACTCATTAAACTAGTCTCACAATTTATTTCAGTCAAAATAACTTACATTAAATTCTAACACGTGAAACTGAAGAATCAAAACATGAAAAGCTACAAAAAGGTTTACCAACTTTAGAAAATATACACATTTTAAAATTATCACAAATTTTGGAGAAGTATTGAATGAGACGTCATAGCATAACTGTATTTACGTCTCCAAACCAAAATTCATCAATCTTCATTCTTCAGCCATAGTCTAATATAATTACCAAATGTCCTCATAAATTTTCATTTAATTCACAAACGTTCCAACTAAAATTGACTCTCAACGCCTTCCCATGTGAAAAGTGCAAATTATAAGTCCCATTCAACAGTCTCGGTTATGGACTGTAGTTCGGGTGGATGGACGTCAGTCTGGAATGGCGGCTAATTTCGGATTAGGGTCAGAATTTGCTGCATATTGTACTTCTTACAGTTGTAATAACGTCCAAGGAAATAAGGACAATGTAACTTTTCATTACTTTCCGAGATATAAAAAGTTGTGTAGAGTATGGGTACAGTGGCGGACCTACATTTTTGGGACCCTGAAGCTTGAACTGTTATGGGGGCCCCTTCGCAACCAGCAACAATAGGGCAACATCCAACAAGGTTCAAAGGGCCTTGCTGCCCTTGCCCTTGAATAGATTCTGGCGAGCTCAGCGAGCCCATACAGCTGGGGGTTCGGGCGCTGCAAGCCCCCGAGAAAATTTTGAAATTTGACCAATTACAGGGGCATTTTGAGGCCATATGAAATGGGTATTAGAGCATATTCTAAGGTCAATATTAAGTACTTCAACCCATTGGCTTATGATTCTATCACTAAAATAGCCTTATTTTAATAACAAACATTTAAAAAAACTCCATCGATTTTGTTGAAAAATTCACTCATTAAAAAAAAAGTTGCTTCAGGGCCCCTCCTGGATTAGGGGCCCTGAAGCTTAAGCTTCATTAGTTTCATAGTAGATCCGCCACTGTATGGGTATCAGTTTTTTTTTGTTTCCCCGTTTTCTTTTGTCTCTCGCAAATAGTAACCGTAAGTTGAAGCTTTCATTTTAGTATGGCACTTCATAAATGAGATGAGGATCAGGGGTGGATCTACCGCCGGTGCAGCCGGCGCAAAGCACTGGGGCCCAAACGTCTTAGGGGCCCGCTCCCAGAACCCAGTAAAATTAATCTGAAGAGTTATTCAAACAAATTACAATTGTGCCAAAAATGTAAAGCAAATACACGAAAGACGATCAATACAAATTACAGTGTGTGTGTGTGTGTGTGTGTATATATATATATATATATATATGTATGTATGTATGTATGTATGTATGTATATATGCATGTGTTTGTGTGTGTATATATATATATATGTGTGTGTGTGTGTGTGTGATGAGGATCAGGGGTGGATCTACCGCCGGTGCAGCCGGCGCAAAGCACTGGGGCCCAAACGTCTTAGGGGCCCGCTCCCAGAACCCAGTAAAATTAATCTGAAGAGTTATTCAAACAAATTACAATTGTGCCAAAAATGTAAAGCAAATACACGAAAGACGATCAATACAAATTACAGTGTGTGTGTGTGTATGTATGTATGTATGTATGTATGTATATATGCATGTGTGTGTGTGTGTGTGTGTATATATATATATATGTGTGTGTGTGTGTGTGTGTGTGGTGTGTGTGTGTGTGAGTCCTTCAACTTTATATTTATACTTATATTTCAATCGAACATTTTAAAAACTGTTAATACCGTATCAAAGATATTGCAGTTCAAAGATATAGATCTTCAAAAGGCCGCAAAAGCATTACAATCCGCTACAGACAATATGGAGAAGTATCAGTTTCCATTTGATGGAGCAAAATCTGAAGCTGTAAAACTGGCAGAAAATTGGGGTGTTGCAGCTTATTTTGAAGACAAAAGAAGAACAAAACTCAAACGACATTTTGATGAGTTATGTTCTGATATGCGTTTAACGAACGCATAAGAATACTTTAAAGTAAATGTTTTTGTAAAATGTATTGACAGGATTTGTGTCCAATTAAGACATCGTTTCCAGAGCTTAAACCATGTCTCTGAACGATTCACTTGCATCCTGCCTGCCTCTCTTACTGCATTTACTGACAAGGAGCTGTACGATGAAGCTGATCAGTTACGTCGTTGTTACAAGGACGACATATCGCCATCCTTCCCTGGGCAACTCCTTTCTTTCCGATCATGTTTTAAAAATGACTGCAAAGAAATCAACGATTAGAGACTTGGTAAATATGCTCATAGTTAACAACAGTTTATTAACATCATGCTTTATCGATGTTTACACCGTAATAGTATTATTTCTGACAATACCAGTAACAGTACCAAATGCGGAGCGATCTTTCTCTAAATTAAAACTTATTAAAAATTATCTACGAAGGACAATGAGACAAGAACGACTGCAAAACCTGGTATTATTGTCCATTGAAAACAACAGAGCACGCAAATTAAACCTACAAAACATTATAGATGAATTTGCTGAAAAAAAGACGCGCAAAATTAATTTTACATAGGTGAGTAGAGTAGACTCGTATATATTAATTAATGATTTCTATGAAAATGTCTTTCATGTGTACAATTCCATGTCCATACTACTGTTAAGCACATTTATGCGGCGACATACTGTACATATATATGGAATAGGGGGTCTATGCATAATTTTGGCACCTGGGCGTGTAAGAGGCAAGCTCCGCCACTGATGAGGATAGTTGGTAACTGTATTAGATTATGCTTCAGATGCATACTAACAAAATGGATGAACAAAAAACTAAATTTTTTGTATTTTTAAAGCGGGATTTTTTGTTTCGTAATCGAAGAGTGATTTTGGTTTTCAGATGCATGTTAGTTTAAGGTCGTATCTTTAGCGGTTTTTTATATATTGGTTTAGCTGACTTGAAGTCAGCTATTCAAAACTCGAGATGCTGCATTCTATTCGACAAAAATTCGATCAAACCCAAGATTCGACTTGACTTGATATTTTCTAATGTCAGCTCCAGAGGTTTCTCAAGCAAAATGAAGCTACTTTTATGTAAACAGACAATATGGCGACAGCCATACCAAATACATTTCAAGAATTCATTACATTATTTATGTTACAAAATACATTTTAACTATATTAGAAAGATGTTTTGAATTAAATTTATGCAGTTATACGAGTATAAACTTTAAGTAAAGAAATTGCCTTGCATCACTCCAGTTTTGAAGCTATATTGTCTAAAGCTAGCTCAGCTCAGCTCAGACCTAGGCTTTATTCACTCTTAGTATGGAAAAACCACAACATGGTATCGTATGTGATACCTTTATTTCATAATTAAATATAAATTATTAATTAATTGAATTAAATATCTATACAAAATTGGCTCGGGATTGGCGACATAGCCTAATGGGAATGAAATGATTGCCATACATACATAGAAACCGTATGTAGGCGTCGGGTCTGTATAATCACGTGAACCAAATTTTCCATTTGCTAACCCATGCAAAATACAAGAGAAAAAGAGTCAACAACCTTTGCCAAATCAGCAATTTATACTGAAATATGAAGATATATTAAAGGAACGGCTCTCAGGGCTGTTTATGTTACAGCGAACGCTTTAAACAGGGAGGATGTGTTTTTGTCTTCCCTTGTTATTTTATTTATTTGTCGGGTTCGAAATCCCAGCTGAGCCGTGAACGGCCAAATTCTAAAGGGCAAGTTCTACCTAAAGCCCAAGTTAAGCTAAATTAAACTTTACGGATTTGAGATCCTATTAGGTCCTACCTCAGGGTAACCTCAGGGTTGCTGACTCGATGCGGGCCTACCTTAGACCTTAAATTACATGAACTTAAAAGGTAAACAAAAGGGTACTATTTGTGGTCTTCTTTATGAACCTTGCAACAACAACGCAACCTGGACTATTGCACGATGCAACAATCATGTATCTAAACAACCAAACTGAATTGCAAGAGAGCTCTCTATCAAACCACACCTTTACGTACGACCTTCCACAAACGAGTAGAAAGACGCGCAGCGTCTCAAAATGATGCCAACAGTGTGACCAAACAATGATGCCACAAGAGCTCAAAAATGCTAGCTCTAAATTAATTTAATTTTTCACTAACCTTACAATTATGAGATGGATATACATACACACCTTAACTTAATATATATACAAGCAATGCTGCATCAATCAGCTTAGTCATCGTATCGCCTTGGGACAACAATGGTTCTTCCTCTTCTAGATTTTCTAACACTCCCCACCGAAGCGGCATTGTTGTCATTACCTTCTGCAAGGTTAGCCAAGCCTTCTTCATGAGGCTGTAACTCAAATGTTTCATCTTGACTATCTGTGTTTTTGCTGATTTCTAAAGCATAGAGTTTTTGTATAGGTCTCTTTAACTTTCCTCCTGAAGTCTTTACCAGTGCAGACCTAACTAAATTGTCTTTGCCAACAAACAACTCTTCAATTATGCCAAGCTTCCAGCATTGCCTTGGTCTTTCATCCCCAATCATTACCACTTCTCCCACCTTGATACAATTTGCATTGGAGCCCTTTACCTTGCCTGATGGGTAATAATTGAGTTCTGGCAAGTATTCCATCTGCCACCTCTTCCATAACTGATCTTGTAGCTCTTCAAGGTACCTGAACCGTCTGGTTAACTCTCCTTGAGTGCTCTGGATGGGCTGCAAGTCTTCTGGCACACTGGGGTTTGCTGTTAATCGTTTACCACAAAGAAAATGATTTGGTGTCAATGGCTCTGCATCCTGCCTACTATTGTAAACAAAAGTGATAGGCCTACTGTTCACCATTGCTTCTACTTCACATAAAACAGTAGAGAATTCTTCTTTGCTCAAATGAGCATTAGCTAAAAGTTTCTTTAATGGACACTTTACACTTCTCACTAGCCTTTCCCAAAATCCTCCCCACCATGGTGCTCTCTCAACAATAAACTCCCACTGTACCCCTTGGTGTGAAAAGTAGGATTGGAATCCTTCCTCTTTTAGCAAGGACCAAATTTCTTGGAGTTCCTTTGCAGCCTTTTTGAAGGTTTTTGCATTATCCGATATGATTTTATTTGGGAAACCCCTTCTGTTCACAAACCGTTTAAAGGCCAAAAGAAATACATCACTACTTAAGTTGCTTACCAACTCCAAATGGATTGCTCTGGTGGTAGCACAGGTGAAAAGACATATATAACCTTTGTTAGACTCCCCTCGCTCATACACATAGACTGGCCCTGCAAAGTCTACTCCCACTACATCAAATGGGGCAGTATAGACACACCGTTCTCTTGGAAGTGGAGCCACCTTTTCATAATAAGGCTTTGCACTCCAACGCTTGCAAACCACACATTTATGCAAGACCTTTTTCACTACTTGTCTAATTTTGAGAATCCAAAATTGTTGTCTAATCTCTATTATCACTTCTCTAACTCCAGCATGTAACAGCTTATGATGAGTATCCAGGATCAAAAGGTCCACAAAGTGCCCCCCAGAAGGTAGCAAAATTGGATGTCTCTTCTCCTCTGGAAGCCCAGAAAACTGTAGTCTACCTCCTACTCTCAATAAATCCTGATCCAAAAACACATCCAAACCCTTGAGCGCAGAATGTGTTGGTAGAACCTGTAATGGATGGCTGGTGAGCAATTCTCTCTCTTCACCAAATTTTTTCTTCTGCATATATACCACCCAGTATTTCCTGGCTTGCTGAATCTCATTACTGTTCAGAATTCCTTCCCTTCTTGTTTCTCCCTTAATGTTGTTGTAAATCTATATACCCATGCTGTCACTCTTAACAATTTTTCAGACTGCTAATGTCCTCAAGCCTCAATATGGGGTCTCCTGCTGTTTTTTTTTTTGTGCATAACTTGACAACTGTTCACAGCGCATTTTCTCACCTCACTCACCCATGCTTCTTCAGCCTGGCATTCTCCTACAATAGGCTGATTAGAAGGCCAGTTTTCACTTCCAAGTTTTAGCCACTCTGGCCCATTCCACCACAAACTTGATTGTGAAAGATCTTTCACCGAAATTCCTCGTGTTGGTAAATCAGCGGGGTTTTGGATGCCTGGACAATGCTTCCATTGCTTGGGATCTGTGTGCGCTTGAATTTCCTCCACCCTATTGGCAACAAATGGTTTCCATTTCCTTGCCTGACTTCTTAACCAGTGCCAAACTATAGTGGAGTCTGTCCAATAATAGCTTGGAATTTCATAGAGGGCCAAAGACTTTCGCACTGTAATTGCAAGCCGACTAGCAATAACGGCACCCATCAATTCCAACCTTGGAACAGAAAGCCTTTTCAAAGGTGCTACTCTACTCTTTGCAGCAACCAACCTGCAACTTACTTCTTCTTGCAATGCGCCTCTTATATAAATACAAGTTGCATAGGCTTCCTCACTTGCATCACAAAAGATGTGCAGCTCCAAATTGTCTGGACTATTGTTCAACTCTCCAAAGTACCATCTTGGGATTTCAATGTCTCCAAGATGTGCCAATTCTTTGAACCAATATTTCCACCTTACCACCATATGATCAGGTAACTCTTGGTCCCAACCAAGTCCAATTTCCCAGAGGCTCTGAAACCAAATTTTTGACTTTATCACAAATGGAGCCAGGAATCCAAGAGGATCAAAGACCTTCGAAGCCAAACTAAGAGCTGTACGTTTTGTCCACCTTGTCTCATTCTCGGCCAGCTCTACTAAAGATTTCCCATTGAAGGTAAACAAATCATCATCTTGCTGCCAAACGATGCCTAGCACCTTTGCGTCTATTGCCCACAACTCCTTAATACCAGAATCCTCAATACTTTCTGCTGCATCAGGTACTACAGAGGAATGACTCATAAACTCTTGTAATTGCGAATGATTGGTCTGCCATTTTCTGAGCTCCATGCCAGCCTCCCTCATTATAGCTCTAGCCTCCATGAATATCTGTTTAGCCATTTCTGTATTATCCACGGAACATAGCAAATCATCAACATAAAAATTTTTCCTTATGTGTTCAATAGTGTTAGGATAGACTTCAGAATATTTCTTAAAATGGTACTGCATAGTAGCTGCCAACAGAAATGGACTAGAGCTGAGGCCAAACAACACTGACTTCATTCTATATGCTTGAACCTTAGGTTCATTTTCCAACAAGTCTTTCGTATCCACCCACAGATACCTTACTGCATCTCTGTCCTCTGGTTTTAACTTTATCCGCAAAAAGCTTGCTTCACATCTGCAGTCAATGCTACTCTACCAAACCTGAATCTCAGTAACAAGGAAAATAAATCTGCATTTAAATTTGGCCCAGCATCCAAACAGTCATTCAAGGACACACCACCTTTGTCCTTGGCTGAGCCATCAAAAACTACCCTCAGTTTGGTGGTAGTTTTGTCTCGCCGTACCACTGCATGGTGTGGCAGATAATGTGCCTCCTGGCTCACCAGCTCACCTTGCACCCTTTCAGCATAGCCCTCCCTTACATAACTTAGGATGGCCTCATCGTATTCAATTAACAACTCCTCATTTTTTCTTAGCCTGTACAATGAAGTCTCCAACCTCCGATTAGCTAGCTGAAGGTTTGAACCGGGTTTGCAAGAATCCTTCCATGGTAGGCCAACTTCATAGCAACCATCTCTAAACCCAATCCCTTTTTCAAAGTGCTCTAAAACATCATTGTTCACTGTACTTGCCTGGTTGTCCTTTATACCAATAGATTCAAGTTCCCAAAATGCTTTCAAATGCCTTTCCAGACCATGGCTGTTCTCCTCAATCTTAACAAAGAGAGCCTTAACTTCCATTTCATTGCAATAACTACCATGTAGCATCCAGCCTAGCTTACTTTCAATAGCTACTGGGCCTTGAGATGTACGGACAATATTACCAGTGATGAAGTCCCAATAATAGTCAGCTCCAATCAAAAGACTAATATCTTCTGTTCCCTCAAACTTATTATTGCCCAAATTAATTCCTTTAACTTGCAATTCTTGGACACATGCCATATCTAAACAAGTAGTGACTGGAGCACAAAGTTCCTCAATCTCTACAGCTTGGACCTTGATAGTGGGACTTTGCGGTAACAACCCTTTAACCAGAACTTCTACCTTCTTAAATTTGGTTCGGTTTTGAACGGAACCCCCAAACCCAGAAATTCTTAAATTTTCCCTCTTAAGTTCTTTAAACTTCAATTTTCTGGAAATTCTGGTCTTAATAAAACTACACTGGCTACCACTATCAAACAACACTCTTACAGTAGCTTCTCCCTCATTCCCAATTAATAAGGCTGCAGTTGTTTGCAATAATCCCCCTTTACTTTTACTCCCTTGCATAGCAGTGGCATGTGCCACTGATGTCTCTACTTCTGGGGTAGGCCTACTAAGAGTGTTTTCACACAATAATGGCTGATGCCTACCATGACATTTTTTGCACAAAATTTTAAACTTACAAAACCTTGCTCTATGACCTTTCAAAAAACATTTAAAACATGCTGTGGACTTAGTTACCCTGTCCTTTCTCTCCTCAAAGGGTAAGGCCTCAGCCACCTCACATTTATATGACTTGTGGTTGCCTTCGCAAAATATACATTCCTTGATTCCCTTTAATTTATTCTCAGAGAGGCATGTAGAGCTGACACTGTACCTGGGCTATTCCTTTTTGTGGAAACTTTGGTGCTGTGCCTGCCTTTGTCCTCTTGTTTACCATCCCACTGTGCAAACTCAACTCCCTCTCGTCTTGCTAATTCTGTGCCTAAAAGACTTAACATCTGCTGAAGGGGGATGTACACATGTTCTGCAGAGTGTCCCCTACTTAATTCAAGCAAAATTGAGCTAGGCAATTTAGACTCCAGTGTAGGAACCAACATTATACCATACTTTTCCATTCCTACACCCAAGTTGTCCAGAGACCTAGTTCTAATTTCAAATTCATCATATAACTGCCGTAACTCCTTGACACTATTAGGATTATTAACAGGAGGTATAGTTAAAAGTGCACGGAGGTGGCTTTTAATTAAGATCTCTGGCTTACCAAACCGTTTCTTTAATATATCCCAAGCCACATTATAATTAGCCTCTGTTAATGCTAATCC
The DNA here is from genome assembly GCA_023014485.1 of Bathynomus jamesi. NCBI lineage: Eukaryota > Metazoa > Arthropoda > Malacostraca > Isopoda > Cirolanidae > Bathynomus > Bathynomus jamesi. The sequence continues at coordinate 307,700 of JAJOZX010001521.1, forward strand.
TGCTATAGTCTTTGCTGCCTCCCCTTCCAAGAGGGACCGCAAATAATTAAACTTCTCCACGGCACTTAACACTTGACTAGAATGAACTGCTGATTGAAAACTGTCTGCCCATCCTTGCCATTCCTGAATACTCCCAGAAAATGTTTTGAGTACAAGCCTCGGTAATTGAACTACAGATCTGTTAACCTTAACTTCACAAGCATCATTTGTTGAGTGTTGTGTTTCATTATTAGACCTGGTCTCTAACTGTACTGAGCTGCTAAACTCTTTTGCTCGGAGGCCTACGTTAGTCATATCATCAATAATCTCTTCAAAGTAAATTATGTTATTTTCTATTTCATCCTCTTCTATAAGAGCCTCAATTTTAACATTTACCTCACTTAGAGCAACCTTTTTAGTTTCTAATATGGCAAGCTTCGCAGTCACTAAGCGTAAATCCTCTTGCTCTATGGCAGAATCTATAGTGGCAATGACCTTTGTAATTAGACCTTTGTAGGCACTTCTCCTTTTTATAAATTTGTTCAATTCAGATGCACTCATCTTCAATGTAAACAACCCTTGGGCTCAATACCAAATGAGCTGAATTGGCAGAAATACTTAACCAAACTGATCAAACGCAAATTTTACTTTCAAATAAACTGAATTGCTGAGTGGGGTACTAACCAAACACCAGTATGGAATACCAAATTTTCCACCCCAGGACCTTAATTCAATAATGACCCAAAATTAACCAAACCAGAAAAAATATAGGCCAAAAAACGACCGACGACTGGCCAAGTTTCGCAATTGGGCGACCAAACTTTACCCTGGGACCTTAATTCAATAATAACCCAAAATTAACCAAACCGGAAAAAAAGTAGGCCAAAAAACGACAGACGACTGGCCAAGTTTCGCAATTGGGCGACCAAACTTTTTACCCTGGGACCTTAACTCAATAATACTCAACCCGTCTAGGCCTAACTTGGGATACAATTTGCACAATCAGAACTTTGCCGAAAAATGGTCACTGACTCAGTCTTGGGGTAGAAATCCGGTTCTGAAGGACCATGTTATTTTATTTATTTGTCGGGTTCGAAATCCCAGCTGAGCCGTGAACGGCCAAATTCTAAAGGGCAAGTTCTACCTAAAGCCCAAGTTAAGCTAAATTAAACTTTACGGATTTGAGATCCTATTAGGTCCTACCTCAGGGTAACCTCAGGGTTGCTGACTCGATGCGGGCCTACCTTAGACCTTAAATTACATGAACTTAAAAGGTAAACAAAAGGGTACTATTTGTGGTCTTCTTTATGAACCTTGCAACAACAACGCAACCTGGACTATTGCACGATGCAACAATCATGTATCTAAACAACCAAACTGAATTGCAAGAGAGCTCTCTATCAAACCACACCTTTACGTACGACCTTCCACAAACGAGTAGAAAGACGCGCAGCGTCTCAAAATGATGCCAACAGTGTGACCAAACAATGATGCCACAAGAGCTCAAAAATGCTAGCTCTAAATTAATTTAATTTTTCACTAACCTTACAATTATGAGATGGATATATATACACACCTTAACTTAATATATATACAAGCAATGCTGCATCAATCAGCTTAGTCATCGTATCGCCTTGGGACAACAATGGTTCTTCCTCTTCTAGATTTTCTAACATCCCTAAAGTTCTGAGTGAATTCCTTATAATAAAATTAATACATAAAATAGGATAGGCCTACCCCCAGAAGTGTCTATATTGTGACAGCCCATATTTATTACAAGACGTTAACTCATTGCGTAACTCCATCGTGGCGGCCCTACACCGAAAAAGATCGTAACGCCCTGCATCGAAGCAAACTAAGATCCATCAAAATTAAGGTGAGGCAATTTCATTTTCATTCTAATATTAGGCGTCTAAAATCCCGACGCTAAAATTACCATAAACAATTAAATATAAAGAGGTCCTTTAAAGACCTACATATTCATAACTCTCTAACGAAAAAATATAGGGCTTTTATCGTTCACTCTCCACTGAAATCTGCTGGACATTTCCAACGGATGAGGGTAACAGGCAATCAACCCATAGCTCTATATAGTTTTTCATATGGTGGCCCGTATGTGGGGAAGGGTTATTTGCTGTGAAAACCTTAACTTTGAATAAAATAACAAAACAGAATTAAAACAAACAAAAAAATAATAAAATTACGCCTTATCAAACATTTTGACATCTGAACAGAATTTATTCCATGTTTGGCTTTTTCATTACATATAAATAATAATAAATTACGAAGCCTACCTCACAAAGTAGACCCTACTCTTTACACTCAAGGCCTATTCTAACTAAAAACACTAAATTTATAATTCAACCTGTGGTGTAGGTTATAAAATTTATTTCAGCAATTTAACTTACTCATAAGACTCATTAACATCACAAAAATTAAGTGCAGAACCAGGGCCGGATTAACCATTAAGCAAAATAAGCCCGTGCTTAGGGCATCAAGGGAAGGGGGGCACCACAGAAATTTTCCATTGTCGGATTTACCATGGATTTATTATACTATTATAATCGCGGCTTATAGCCTATAAGCTGTTGAAAACTGAATTATATATATTCATATATAGTATTTATTTTTTTCATTGTTTGAATTTGTAGTGAACAACAACCCTTTTGAGAGAATAAATATATTTCGTTGTAATCACACACTTTACGCTTTGCGTTATTATTTTGTTTATATCAAATCTTTGAGCGCCATATTAAAAATACATATAGATTAAATATTTTCGTGTGCTATAGTAAATGTAAAAACAAGATTCAGTCATGCTGAACTTTATAAAATAATTGTAGAAGACAATATTGAGTGTGCCTTCCCAAATGTAGACATTGCCTTTCGTATATTTTTAACATTAATGGTCACAAATTGCTCAGCTGAGCGTTCATTTTCTCAGTTGAAGTATATTAAAATACCAACAGAACAACTATGCAACAAGGCAGGCTGGATGCCTTATCTCTACTAAGTATAGAAGCAGATGTGTTACGTAAGATTAGTTTTGAGGATCTGATCAGACTTTGCAATTAAAAAAAGTAGGAGAAAACTTTTCAAATATAAATGAAGTGGAAGTATACAAAAATAAACATTATTTTCCATCTTACTGTAAGTTTTGTTTCATTTCAAAAAATAAAATTTTATTTTATGGTTTATTTTTGTTTATATTTTGAATTACATATATATGGGGCACCAAAATCTTTTAAGTGCTTAGGGCCTCTAAAGGTCTTAATCCGGCCCTGTGCAGAACTGTAACATCACAAAAATTAAGTGCAGAACTGTAACATCACAAAAATTAAGTGCAGAACTGTAACATCACAAAAATTAAGTGCAGAACTGTAACATCACAAAAATTAAGTGCAGAACTGTAACATCACAAAAATTAAGTGCAGAACTGTAACATCACAAAAATTAAGTGCAGAACTGTAACATCACAAAAATTAAGTGCAGAACTGTAACATCACAAAAATTAAGTGCAGAACTGTAACATCACAAAAATTAAGTGCAGAACTGTAACATCACAAAAATTAAGTGCAGAACTGTAACATCACAAAAATTAAGTGCAGAACTGTAACCACAAAAATTAAGTGCAGAACTGTAACATCACAAAAATTAAGTGCAGAACTGTAACATCACAAAAATTAAGTGCAGAACTGTAACATCACAAAAATTAAGTGCTATGGAAAACTGATGAGTGGGTAGTTGGGAGGTAACGAAAATGGTTCACTGAGTAGGTAGGTAGTTAATCTAACAATTATTAAATTCCTTTTATGTCAATAACTGGGTGGATGAAACCAATTGGTTGCTCACCAGAGTTATTCTCCACACTAGTATTTATATACTGTGTGAGAAGAGCGTGCTCGGTAATGGAGATACATTACCGCTCAACCAAGCGAGGAAAAAACCAAGACAACGCTGGTGGAAAAAGCCCCGCGAAGAGCAGAACAGAGGAGAACGAAAACGAAGGACGGGGCGAGAGGACGCAACAAAGAAAAGGGACGAGAACAGACAACGAAAAAGATCCCACCAGCAAGTACGCTCTCGACAATTACACAACCGGAGAACAGAGACTCCAATAACTAACAGTAAGTGACTAATTGAGTTTTTAACCCAGTAATTTAATCACATTAAATTAAGCTGGGTCAGACAAGTTAGGCCTACATTGTGGCCTAAGACCCAGCATCAACTCATAGCTTAACAAAGGTGAAGGTAGATTGCCCTAACCTAATTTAGTGAGGAATCCTACTGTGGACCTCAATTTATCTGCCCGCTCTGGACCATTTCCGGAATCTCTAGGCTGACCCCTCTAGGCTAGACTTGATCTACTCTATAGTTAGACTGGAGATATAAGGGGTGGGTTAATTGTGGACCAATTCATACAGAGCATTTTTCGCATTGGCGGTCCGTGTGTGGGGAATTTACAAACCCTAACCTTACTTAACAAAAAAAAAAAATTGCAGAATTAGGCTAAATGGTCTAGCCTAAGCCTAAGCCTAAGCCTAACCTAATCAAGCCTAATTAGGTCTACAACCTAGGGCCTAACTAGGAAACATTTACATTTAAGGAGTCTCATTCTCTTATAAGCTTAGACCTGAGTGACATAAGTACTTGGGAGGGATTAAACCAAATTTAAACTTGACTGTTTTGTCTGTGCTCTCTCTTCTCTGGTAATTTCTTCTTGTCCTCTATTTCATTACGATCCCCAGTTAAACAATTTTGACTTAGACATGGACAGTGCGGAATTGAAAAAGTTAAAAAAGAAAAGGGGGGCAAAGTTGGGAGCTGTTACAAAGGCTGTGAACACTTTTAACAATATTACACAACCAGGTAAGGAAAATTTAGAGAGTGTAATTCTTAAATTGGAAACTAAAAAGAAGGAAATAATAGCCATTAATGAGAGTATTTCAGACTTAGTTGAATCCGAAATGGCTGAAGAACAATTGATAGACCTTTACGCTGATGATGATGATCAGGTAATCTCAATTGAACAAATAAGGAGACTACGGTCTCGTTTGACTGACTTAACACCAAAAAAACCTAATTCTGATTTTAATCAAAGTAGAGCTAACCTTCAACAAAATTTAAGTGGCATGCTAAATCTCGAGTCACAAGAATTGAGGGCTCAGTTACCCATTTTGCTAGTACCAACATTTGAAGGGGACACGGTACAATTCCCATCTTTCATTGACAAATTTGAGAATTTAATAGGTAATAAACCTTATATTTCAACTGTTGAAAAGTTTAGCTACTTAACTAGTTTCCTTAAAGGCCCAGCCTATAACCTGATAGCCTATTTACCAGCCGTAGGGAATTCATATGAAGTAGCTATTGATCTCTTAAAACGTAATTACATTAATAAAGATGAGATTGTATATGAATTATCTCAACAAATTTTTGAATTTGCACCCATAAAAGATAACCATAGTGATATGGAAAATTTTTATACAAAATTAGAAGCTATTATAGGACAACTAGTTAGCAATGAGATAGATATTAAAGCTTCATCTTGGATTATACAAGGCATAGTACTTAGGTGCCTTCCTTTGAGGGTTAAAGATATTTTAATTCTAAAGACGGGAGAAAATTATCCTAATCTGGAAGATATAAGAAAACACTTCCCCAATATCCTAACTAATTACAAATTAAGAGATTTTCCAACACAAAATAAGACCCAGACTATGGATAAACCAAAGACTGTTCCCAGAGACCAACTAGCTACAGCCAAACAGACAAAACTTGATACTGTAGAATCAAATGTGACCAACTATAATACACGAACACCTACATTACAGAACTTTAATGTAACTGCTGCCTCAACTTACACACCACATTGCAAATTTTGTGCAAGTAATGAACAGTAGTACTGGGTGTGACAAATATTCAGACTTTAATCAAAGAGCTAAAAGATGTGAACAGTTGAACCTGTGTAAAAAGTGGGTTAATATTCGTTTTAATGCTTTGTTCGTTTTCGATAGAAGGAGACATTCTATGACAATTTAACATATAAATTCATATTCAGGACACCTTGAAACCTCAGGGAAACTGATAAAAATCAAGGAAATGTAATAATTATTTTTTATGGAAAAAAAAAAAATTTAAAAACATTTAGACGTAAAAAGCAGCCATTATAGGCCATTGACCGAGTATTTAGCTTTTAACGCTGTTAAAATTTTAACGAACGTCGCCCTCTCCAGTTTTATGGGGAGACATCTCGTGGCAAAATTAGGAAACATAGGTCAAAACAACCAAAAAAATCGTTTTGTTTCACGTGACCTTATCCGACCAATCAGAGACGTACATTTTGAATCTCTCATAATGCATACTCATTTAAGAATGCTTTTTCAGTCTGGTTTTCATTTTGGTTTGCGGAGGTTGTGATTGCCTGGGTTTTTGGTACCTTGGAACGCAGTTCCAAAAAACTACTGTTGTTTGCGGTTCCTCAGAGAGACGCAACAACTCTTGTTCGCCTGATCCAGCAACATATTAGGCCTGGGACTACAATCTATTCCGACGAGTGGCGTGCGTATTCTCAACTTGGAAATCTAGGCTACATTCACCGGACAGTCAACCATTCACAGCGGTTCGTGGAAGACACCGTTCACACTCAAAATATTGAGCGTTGTTGGAAAGACGTGAAAAGCTGGATATTACGGTCTGGCAACAAAACCCAATCAGTTTAGGTTAGGTTAGGTCAGTTTAGGTTAGGTTAGGTCTGTTTAGGTTAGGTTAGGTCTGTTTAGGTTAGGTTAGGTCTGAACCAAAACACATTTTTCTGGTGTTTTTTGGTGTGATTTGCTCAAATCTGAACTTCGTTTCTTTAGGAAATGAGCCGTTTTTGAGAAATTTTCAATTTTAAAATTTCTCAAAAACGGCTCATTTCCCAAAGAAACGAAGTTCAGATTTCAACAAATCACACCACAAAACAGCAGGAAAATGTGTTTTGGTTCAGAAAGGAGGAAAAGCACTAAAACGAATAATTACCAAAAAGTGTACTGGCCAGGGACAAAAATAGCTATAAGACAATTGACCTGGAACTACATTTAGAAAGTAAATTAAAGAAAATTGAAGCAGTTATTATTTCTAAAGTAGGACAAAACAAACTGGTATACCCAAACTAGAACAAACCATAAATCATTTGGAAAAACACTACAAAATAGCTGATAGACATATCACTAACAACACAGTAGCTAACATTGAAATGCTAATAGGGGCAGATTATATTAATCTTATTCATAAGGGCATAGTAGAGATAGGTAATGGTATAGCTATTCAGACTCCATCAGGGATAGCCCCTTTGGGTGACCTATCAAAATACAACCTAGACCTAAACCAAAACAGTTCATGACCAACAAATACTATGTGCCTCAACTCAGTCCTACATAACACCTGTAAGAATAGCAACACTTTGAATAATATTATCTCAACTGAGAACATTAATTCATCATTATCAAATGAAACTTTGGATGAGGCAATTCAAACTTTATGGTTGCTAGAATCTGTGGGTATACATGACACAAATCTAACTTCAGAAGATCAGTTAATGGTAGAAAGATTTGAAGACACCATTCAGTGCAAAGACAATAGTTATTTTGTTGAGTTACTGAGGTGACGTGTATGTATATATATGTATATAGTCTAAAAGTCACTAAAGAGTAAATATCACTAAATCTAAGCGGAATGGCAAGACGAAGCCATAAACAACAAACGGGCTGTTCGTATTGCTTCGGTCTGGCCTAGACATGTTTTTTCCTATCTGACCTAATCTTTGGTGCTGAGTAAAATTAGGTGATGAATCTAAGGTAACAAATCGGGTAGGAAGTTGTTCGTACTTAAGTATAGTTAGGGGTAATGTCTATAGCTTCTAAATTGGTAATGTAAGAGAGAGTTAGGTAGGCTGTTGTGGGACACAGGAATAAAACGGTAGGCTTCAAGGAATACCTAATTCAACGCACCGGTAAGTGCTTTTGATTGTTTGCTAGAACCTAAGTAACCTAACTGGGGTGTCTACCCCACGCTATCACATTTGGCGACGAGGATGGGATTTGGCTCATTTGGTTAAATTTTGTTCATTGGGTTAAATTTGGCTCATTGGGTTAATTTGGCTTATTGGGTTAATTTGGCTTATTGGGTTCAAGTGGTTGTTTGGAAAATTGGATGCAGACTAGTGGGTCGTCCGATTTGGTTTGTTTGTGTGGGGAAGCTACCGTACTATAGCGTAGGTCCCGCCGCCCAAATTCTAAAACTAATTCCTACTCAGCCCTAACTCTAAAACTAATTCCTACTCAGCCCTAACTCTAAAACTAATTCCTACTCAGCCCTAACTCTAATACAATTCACTATTCAGCCCTAACTCTAATAAAATTCACTATTCAGTAACTAGACCAAATTTAAACCTAACCTAACCTACTTCACGTGAGTTGGTCTAATTCGGTTTTGCTCTAGCATGTCGGTGATTGGCCATATAAGCCCCTACGAAGACAATGGGGAGGACTTCGAAGCTTATGCCACTAGGGTGAGGTTGTTTTTCGAGGCAAATTCCATTCCGGATGCTAAGAAAGTACCTACCTTTTTAACTATAATAGGCCCTAAAACGTTTGGTTTAGTTATGGACCTAGTTTCTCCTAAAGCACCGGAAACTTGCACCTATAAGGAATTGGTACAGGCCCTAACCGATCACTACAAACCCCGAGTAGTTCTCATCTATGAACGTTTCAAATTTTATTCAAGGCATCAGACGGGAAATGAAAGCATTGCAGAGTTTGTTGCAGGAATAAAAAGCCATAGCCGTACGTGTAAATTTGGGGACAAATTAGATGAAATGCTAAGAGATAGGTTTGTAATGGGTCTCAAAGAGGAGTCTACCCAGAGAGCCCTATTAGCCATACAGGACCTAACTTTTAGTCAGGCTGTAGAAATAGCTACGGCTAGAGAAGCAGCTGCTAAAGATGTTAGAGCTTTTGGAAATCATAGTAGTAAAGCCCAACACGTAAATAGCTTTAAATCTTCTAGGCCTGGCAGACCTAACGAGCCTACTAGACAGGCAAATAAAAGGTATGAGGCGAATACGACTAAGCCTACTAATTCTACTAAGCCTTCCAAGCCATGTACAGGGTGTGGAAAACACCATTGGAAGAAAGATTGCCCTTTTAAAGAAGCAGTTTGCCGAAACTGTAGTAAAATAGGCCACATAGCTAAAGTGTGTTTTTCAAAGAAAACAAAGGGTGAAAATTCTAATTTTAACATTTCTAGTATAAATCCTCAAAAGGGAAATACTTCGAACATTGGAGTGGAGTACCTATTCTATGAGCAGCAAAGTGGGGAAAATACAGGCCCATATATTGTAGAGGTAGGCCTAAATGGAATTACAGTTCCTCTAGAATTGGATACGGGTGCTGCCCGGACGGTCATGTCCAAGGTAGTTTTTGATAAGATTTTCAAAAACACACCTAAACTACATGCATCTAAAACGATTTTGAAGAAGTACGGTGACATACAAATACCTATTTGTGGAGAAGCATACGTCACAGTTACACTTAACCAGAAAACTTTGTCTCATCCCTTAACCCTTTTAGTGGTGGATGAGCAAGGGCCTACTCTACTAGGCCGTGATTGGATTGATGCTTTGGAAATGCCAATTGACAAAATCTTGCCAAGGGGTCAGGCAGATGTGCATACACTTTCATATCCATCTGACATAGACTCATTGTTAAGGGAGTTTTCTTCTATTTTTGGGCCTGAAGTAGGCAACCTAAAAGGCCATCAGGTCTGCATAGAAGTAGATCCTAATGTAACTCCGAAATTTTGTAAGGCTCGTTCAATTGCGCATGCACTGCGGGAGAAGGTAGATTTAGAAATTGACAGGCTGCTAAAAGATAAAATTATTGAACCAGTCACACACGCTAAGTGGGCTGCCCCAGTAGTTCCTGTACTAAAACCGGACAAGTCCGTGCGGTTATGCGGGGATTACCGTTTAACAGCAAATAGAGCCGTCCTTCTAGATTGCTATCCTATACCCAAGCCTGATGAATTATTTAGCTCTCTTGCTGGGGGAAAATATTTCACAAAACTCGATATGTCCCAAGCCTATGCTCAACTAAGTTTAGATGAAAACTCTAAAGAATTAACTATCATAAATACGCACCGAGGCCTATATAAGTACAATAGGCTATGCTATGGAATAGCATCGGCTCCAGGTATTTTTCAGAGGACAATGGACCAAGTTCTAGGTCACATTCCAGGGGTACTTTGCTTTCTAGATGATGTCCTCATTTCAGGTTCGACTAAAAAAGAACACCTAACTAGATTAACCACGGTTCTAAAAAGACTCCGGGATGCTGGACTTAAGCTAAAGAGAGAAAAGTGTTCATGGGTCACTAACGAGGTTTCATATTTAGGGTTCCGCATAGATGCCTCAGGCATTCATCCAACGGTGGATAAACTAGAAGCAATAGAAAAGGCACCACCTCCACAAAACATCACACAGTTACAAGCTTATTTAGGTCTCCTAAATTTTTATAGGAAATTTTTGCCTAATGCATCGACTTTCCTTGAACCCCTAAATAAGCTATTACGATCTGGGGAACAGTGGAGATGGGAGAAAACTCAAAAGGAAGCATTTGAGGCTTCCAAGGACGTACTACTAAAGTCCACTCTCCTAGTGCATTATGATCCTAAACTTCCTCTCGTAGTTTCAGCAGACAGCAGTTCTTATGGAATTGGGGCAGTGTTATCTCACCACATTGATGGTGTAGATAGGCCTATCTGTTTTGCTTCTAGAACACTAACTGAGACGGAAAGACGATATGCACAAGTGGAACGTGAAGCATTAGCCTTAGTATTTGCAGTAAAAAAATTTCATTTCTATCTATGGGGTCATGAATTTAAACTAATTACTGACCATAAGCCTCTTTTAGGTTTATTTTCACCTAATAAAAATATTCCAGTTATGGCCTCAGGTAGGATTCAACGATGGGCACTGATTCTACAAGCCTATAAATTTGACTTAGTACATCGGTCAGGTAAACTTCTAGGTACGGCTGATGCGCTAAGTAGGTTGCCCTTAGAAAATCCAAATGATTGTGTACCTATACCTACAGAATGGGTTCACTTGGTGGAGTTTTTGGAATCCACTCCAGTATCTGCAGTACAAATAGAGCAGTGGACAAAATCAGACCCTATTCTGTCTAGGGTCATCCATTTCTGCTCAGTTGGTTGGCCTACTAAGGTTGAGAGTGAATTACAGCCTTTTATTCAGCGTCAGTCTGGCCTCTCTATTCAAAATGGCTGTCTCTTATGGGGCCACAGAGTGATTATTCCAAATAAAGGCAGGTCGAATTTAGTGAAGGAACTTCACGCTGAACACATGGGCGCAACAAAAATGAAAGAGCTGGCGAGAGCTTATTTCTGGTGGCCTGGTTTAGATGGAGAACTCGAATCATTGGTTCGTTCCTGTCAAAGCTGCCTAGAGAACAGAGATCTCCCAAGGAAAAGTCCACTTCATCCTTGGGAATGGCCTACTATACCGTGGCATAGGATCCATGTTGACTATGCAGGTCCTATAAATAATATTTATTTCCTAGTCATGGTGGACGCCTACTCTAAGTGGGTGGAAATTTTTCCAACCACTTCCACGACTTCGGGTGTAACGATTCGCTTACTCCGTTCAGTTTTCGCTCGATGGGTTTACCCGTAGTCCTGGTTTCCGACAATGGTACTTGTTTTACCAGTGAGGAATTTCGTTCCTTCGTCCACCTAAATGGCATTAGACATGTCCGGTCTAGTGTTTTCCACCCATCTACTAACGGTCTCGCGGAAAACATGGTCCGTACTTTCAAGTCGGCCTTGCGTCATTCTCGTGGGGAGGAAATGCAAGTGGTGTTGGATAAATTTTTGTTTAAATATCGAATAACACCACACACCACGACAGGGGTGTCTCCCTCTAAACTTCTGATTGGCCGGGGAATTCGTTCAGTTTTTGATTTGTTACGTCCAAACGAAATGTTACAACAACGAGTTTTACGCCATCAGGAAAAACAGAAGTTGTACCATGACACTAAAAGAGGGAGAGTTCTAGAAGCGAAACCTAATGATCCAGTTGTGATTCGCAACTATGGGGCTGGACCAAAATGGGTTCCTGCAACTGTGCAGGAGAGAACGGGCCCTGTTTCCTTCAAGTGCCAACTAGAAGATGGTCGTTCTATTAAACGCCATCAGGACCAGATATGGGAACGGGAAGTGCAGAAGGACCAGAGTCTTCCGGAAGAGAGAACTGATCCTCCGGAAAATGGTTCAACTTGCCCGCCTATACAGGTTGCACCTGATCCTACTACATCAACCCCGCTCCGCAGGTCGTCTAGGGTCCCTCATCCCCCTGACAGACTAAACTTGTAGGGGAGGAGTGAGGTGACGTGTATGTATATATATGTATATAGTCTAAAAGTCACTAAAGAGTAAATATCACTAAATCTAAGCGGAATGGCAAGACGAAGCCATAAACAACAAACGGGCTGTTCGTATTGCTTCGGTCTGGCCTAGACATGTTTTTTCCTATCTGACCTAATCTTTGGTGCTGAGTAAAATTAGGTGATGAATCTAAGGTAACAAATCGGGTAGGAAGTTGTTCGTACTTAAGTATAGTTAGGGGTAATGTCTATAGCTTCTAAATTGGTAATGTAAGAGAGAGTTAGGTAGGCTGTTGTGGGACACAGGAATAAAACGGTAGGCTTCAAGGAATACCTAATTCAACGCACCGGTAAGTGCTTTTGATTGTTTGCTAGAACCTAAGTAACCTAACTGGGGTGTCTACCCCACGCTATCACAGTTACCTTGGAAAATAAATTGTCCAACTTTAAGAGACAATCTCAAAGTAGCTAAAGGACATTTATATAAAGTAATGAAAAAACTCAAACAAGATAATAATATTCCATCATATAATGATGTCTTCAAAGAACAGCTACAGAAAGGCTTCATTGAAGAAGTAACAAATAACCCTTTTAAAAAAGATGGTTGTCATTATTTAACCCACAGGGGGGTTTATCGACAAGATGCCCCAACAACAAAACTCAGAGTAGTATATAACTGTAGCCTCAAAGACAGTGATAAACACAGTTTGAATGATTGCTTGATTGAGGGTCCTAATCTCATTTCTGACCTTGTGAAGATCTTACTGAGGTTCAGGTTAGATAAATATGCCGTACAAAGTGACATTTCAAAGGCATTTTTGAGAATAAATCTTAAAAATGAATATGATAAGAACCAACTTAGGTTCTTATGGTTCAAGGATCCATTTGATTTGAATAAAGGGTTCATAACCTATAGATTTAATGTTGTGTTGTTTGGAGCCAATTGCTCACCTAGCCTATTAGCATTGACAATTGGACATCATTTGAACCAGTTTAATAACTCTTTAACATTGAACTTCCTTAAGGAACATTTTTACGTAGACAATCTAATAGGCTCAACAACAACAAAATCTGAATTATCTGAAGTCTATGAACACTCTCAAAACATTATGCAACAAGGTAACTTTGAACTTAGAGAGTGGATTTCAAATTATGAGGATTTAAACAAAAAGATTTTAAAGGATAATAATGGTCTTACTGAGCCATCAGACAGAGTTAAAACTTTAGGTATGAACTGGTATTTGGATGCAACTTCTAACAGTCATGATTCAATCTGTACTAAAGGTTTTAAACTTGATGAGGAAGCAAATACTAAAAGACAAATATTATCAGAGGCTTCCAAAATTTTTGATCCCATGGGTCTTTAAGAGATTCTGTGCACGACATTCAGTACCCAAGAAAGTTTGGACTGACAATGTTACATATTTCAAGGCTGGTGAACAAGTCATCCACGACTTGTTAAGCGATGAAATCACACAATTATATATACAAAATTCAAACATAAAGTGGAAATATATTCCGGTTGCCTCTCCTTGGTATGGTTCTATCTGGGAGAGGAATATACAAACAGTAAAGAATTGCTTGAAGAAAGCAATTGGCAAAAAACAGATACACTTATTTGGGTTGCTCACTCTCCTGGCTGAGATTGAGAACATCATTAACAATAGACCACTCACTTATGTGAGTGACAACATTAATGACCCGGAACCATTAACTCCAAATCATTTGATTAGGGAGAACAAGTTAGTCTCCTGCCGGACTACAATATAGACTCTTCAGAAGACCCAAACTGGACTCAACGACATGATGAGCTCCAGACTAAGTTACAACATTTAACTAGAGTTAAAGCTCATTTCATTAAACAGTGGAAAACTGAGTACTTGATGGGTCTAAGGGAGAGACATAAACAAATGACTAAGAAGGATTGGTCTGACACAATTAAGGTAGGGGACCTTGTTCTCATACATGACAGTACTCCAAGACAATACTGGCCTCTGGCTAGAGTTTCAGAACTCAGACCAGGGGCAGACGGGGTAACAAGATGGTCAAATTAAGGACTTCAACGGGTGACACAACAAGAGACATTTCTCTTTTGTACCCTTTAGAGTCTGGACCCAAAACAATGGACTTTGGAGAACCTTCTCCACTGACAGGAACAACTGGAGACACTGAACTTCCAGTAACTATTCCTTTGACAGTAGGAGTGGTAACGCATCCTACTACAACATTGACAGACACAAGACCTCAGCTACAAACAGCATTAAAGGCGCGACTATTTTTACAACAAAAAATAGATGCTGGGGAATTGTAATTTTATCTTCTAACTTTCATTTTTTCTTTTCTTATGGTAAAGACCATAGACAGTTTCATCCTATGGATGTATATTTTCTCTTCTAATTAAATGCTACACCTTCTCCATGAGAAGGTGAGGATAGGCACTGTTAATCAGATTAACAGGCATAAAAATTGGTGACAATGACACCAAAATTTTTATCTCCCGGGGCCCCCAGTATATGGAAAACTGATGAGTGGGTAGTTGGGAGGTAACGAAAATGGTTCACTGAGTAGGTAGGTAGTTAATCTAACAGTTATTAAATTCCTTTTATGTCAATAACTGGGTGGATGAAACCAATTGGTTGCTCACCAGAGTTATTCTCCACACTAGTATTTATATACTGTGTGAGAAGAGCGTGCTCGGTAATGGAGATACATTACCGCTCAACCAACCGAGGAAAAAACCAAGACAACGCTGGTGGAAAAAGCCCCGCGAAGAGCAGAACAGAGGAGAACGAAAACGAAGGACGGGGCGAGAGGACGCAACAAAGAAAAGGGACGAGAACAGACAACGAAAAAGATCCCACCAGCAAGTACGCTCTCGACAATTACACAACCGGAGAACAGAGACTCCAATAACTAACAGTAAGTGACTAATTGAGTTTTTAACCCAGTAATTTAATCACATTAAATTAAGCTGGGTCAGACAAGTTAGGCCTACATTGTGGCCTAAGACCCAGCATCAACTCATAGCTTAACAAAGGTGAAGGTAGATTGCCCTAACCTAATTTGGTGAGGAATCCTACTGTGGACCTCAATTTATCTGCCCGCTCTGGACCATTTCCGGAATCTCTAGGCTGACCCCTCTAGGCTAGACTTGATCTACTCTATAGTTAGACTGGAGATATAAGGGGTGGGTTAATTGTGGACCAATTCATACAGAGCATTTTTCGCAGTGCAGAACTGTAACATCACAAAAATTAAGTGCAGAACTGTAACATCACAAAATTAAAATTATACATACAGTATATAAATATATACAAAACAAAGACTGTGTTAATGAAAACAGGGCTGGAGTATTGTAATATTTCCTATGGAAAATAAATTAAATTGCAACACCCTTTCATTTTGGAAAGAGTGAGGACTTTATAAAATGCTACACTTTTTATATTAAAAAGTGAGGAAAAACAAAAATGGAATAACAAATAAAACGTAAATTATAGGTAATCTAAGATGGGTTTTGTGGCCTCCCCTTGGCCACAGACCAAACTATTACAAGGGTTTTGTGGCCTCCCCTTGGCCACAGCCCAAACTATTACAAGGGTCTTGTGGCCTACCTTGGCCACAACCCAAACTATTACAAGGTTCTTGTGGCCTACCTTGGGTACAACCCAAACTATTACAAGGGTCTTGTGGCCTACCTTGGCCACAACCCAAACTATTACAAGGGTTTTGTGGCCTCCCCTTGGCCACAGCCCAAACTATTACAAGGGTCCTGTGGCCTCCCCTTGGCCACAGCCCAAACTATTACAAGGGTCTTGTGGCCTACCTTGGCCACAACCCAAACTATTACAAGGGTTTTGTGGCCTCCCCTTGGCCACAGACCAAACTATTACAAGGGTCTTGTGGCCTCCCTTGGCCACAGACCAAACTGTTACAAGGGTTTTGTGGCCTCCCCTTGGCCACAGCCCAAACTATTACCAGGGTCTTGTGGCCTACCTTGGCCACAACCCAAACTATTACAAGGGTCTTGTGGCCTACCTTGGCCACAGACCAAACTATTACAAGGGTCTTGTGGCCTCCCATGGCCACAACCCAAACTATAACAAGGGTCTTGTGGCCTACCTTGGCCACAACCCAAACTATAACAAGGGTCTTGTGGCCTCCCTTGGCCACAGACCAAACTATTACAAGGGTTTTATGGCTTCCCATGGCCAGAGACCAAACAACACAAAAACAGTACAGGATTCAAAGCCCCAAGCCCTCCAGATCTACCTGTGGAGGAGTAACATTTATTCCACTAAAACTACGTGTATTGACTAGTCTGAAGTGGTAGGAGGTTTGAATACAGTACAAACTCTTTAAACCAAACAACATAACATGGAAGTACAGTACATTTCAATTAACTCACCAACGTAGAAGTCACTTTAATTAAAACATAAATCATTAACAAAACAAACATGACAAAACTCCAAAACAACATTAGTAAATCAGCATTTAAAAATTGGTGACATAAAATTTACACAGTTTATCAAAAAATTTGATCTATAACATACAAATTTTTCTCCGGCCCCCCCCAGTATATGGAAAAACCACAACATGGTATCGTATGTGATACCTTTATTTCATAATTAAATATAAATTATTAATTAATTGAATTAAATATCTATATAAAATTGGCTCGGGATTGGCGACATAGCCTAATGGGAATGAAATGATTGCCATACATACATAGAAACCGTATGTAGGCGTCGGGTCTGTATAATCACGTGAACCAAATTTTCCATTTGCTAACCCATGCAAAATACAAGAGAAAAAGAGTCAACAACCTTTGCCAAATCAGCAATTTATACTGAAATATGAAGATATATTAAAGGAACGGCTCTCAGGGCTGTTTATGTTACAGCGAACGCTTTAAACAGGGAGGATGTGTTTTTGTCTTTCCTAAAGTTCTGAGTGAATTCCTTATAATAAAATTAATACATAAAATAGGATAGGCCTATCCCCAGAAGTGTCTATATTGTGACAGCCCATATTTATTACAAGACGTTAAATGAGAACCAACTCTTTGTGATCGTTTATTTATTTATATAAAGTCAAACAATGACAACGGTCTTCTGAAAAAGGAATAAGCATAATAAGTAATCACTTGAATAAAACATAAACATAAACATAATCATTGTCC
This sequence comes from Bathynomus jamesi, assembly GCA_023014485.1. Lineage (NCBI taxonomy): Eukaryota > Metazoa > Arthropoda > Malacostraca > Isopoda > Cirolanidae > Bathynomus > Bathynomus jamesi. The sequence goes on from JAJOZX010001521.1 coordinate 325,301, forward strand.
TCTATCTCCTCCCAAGTCTTTGATACTAGATGTGATATGAGGTAATTGCAGTACAGTAGTGCAAAGACTTATATTGTTTTATAAAGTGAATACAGTATAGTACTTTAATAGGAAAACACAGATACTAGTTTATTTAAGAGTAATATGAGAACATAAGGCTTTGCTATTACATCATGATGAATACGATACTGTAGAAACTAAAATATAAATACTTATGGAATTATACAGTACATTATATCCAATCAAACATATTACAATACAATTAGAGAGTTCAGCGAGAGATTGAATCATATATTAAAATAAGGGTTGTACAACGGTATTCCTGACAAAAGTAATAGTACAGTAATGAGGTTACAGCTGTATTGGGAACACAATATAAAGTTCTTAGTAAGTAAAGTGTAAAGTGTACTGTACTCTATCTCTCCCCCAAGTCTTTGAGCCAGCAATTTTATAAAGAAGATTATTAAGGATAATATGGCAAAAAAAAAAAAAAATTTGTATGTTTACGGATAAAGACTAAACCTTATTTTGTCAGTGCCCTTAATTTAAAGCATACTTGATTGGTTACTCTTCTTGATTCATATGGTAGTCTTCATGCCAGGTAGGGGGGCGTCTGGTACGGTTCGAACGCCTTAGTGGAGTTGCAGTTTGGGGTGCCGTACCCATTGGCCTAGGGGGTGCAGGTGGTAGTATGTCGATGGGCGGCGTTGACATGTCTTCTTGGGTGGGGGTGTGGTCTCTTCAGGGGTCGGGCGCCTGCGTTCAACGTGTGGGCTGGACCGTGTCGGACTACGGGGTGAAGCGGGTGTCTTTGGTCCTGGTGCTGACCTGGCAGGTGTAGGTGGTGCAGCAGGTGGGCTGTTGGTGGGCACCGCTAGGAAGTTCTTCAAATGTTGGTCTATGGTCATCTTTGGAGCAGGTGTGCTGAAGGGTTCATATTTTTTAAGGAATTTCCTGTTCCTTACAGTTACCCTCCCAGATCCATCGACCCTAACCACGTACTGGTCAAACTGCCTGACTTCGATGACCACACCTGTCTTGTCCCATTTACGGGCGTGTGGACCGACCTGGTTCTGGATGCGTATAAGGTCTCCGACTGCTAGTGGTGGGAGTCTCTTGGTGTGCTCTGACCAGCGTTCCGCTCCCCTCATGTGGCGGTTCCTCAGAGCTTCTTCTCGGGGCCAAGTTTTCACGCCACGTGTCGTGTGGTTTATATCGGCCGGGAAGGATTGGAATGAAGTCCCGGATAGGGCGGCCGAATACACACATTGCTGGGGAGTGTTTTGTATCTCTATCCGGCGTGTTTCTGTATTGAAGCATGGCCCGTTGAAAGTTTTCGGTGTTGAGGTCGCCGTTTGGTCCAGTGTTGTCGGTTATTAGGCGTTTCGTTGTCTTGACACCAACTTCTGCCCGACAGTTGCTGTGAGGGAAAGCCACTGATGAGAGTCGGTGGTGTACGCCCCAGTTTTTGAGGAACTGCCGTGTGGCTGCTGCGGTAAATTCAGGGCCCCCATCGGAAGCCAGTTCGTCGGGGATGCCGAAGGTGACGAAGGTCCGTCGGAGGCAGGCGATGAGTCCAGCAGCACCATCTGATGACCTCTCTACTATTGGCCAGTTAGAGTATCTGTCCACCACGACCAGGTAGTTTACTCCTTTGTAGTGGAAGTAGTCCGCGCAGACGCACTGGAAGGGGTATTCTGGTGATGTTGGTGGAGTGGGTGGAGCGCTGGGCTGGGTTGGTGCCATGCGGTTGCAGTGGTTGCAGCTAGCCCGTAGTGCTGTGATGGCTGGTGTGATGCCAGGCCAGAAAATGGAGTCTTCTGCTCTGGAGATCATGGATGAAGTACCTTGATGAGCTGAGTGGAGTGAAGCCAGTACTTCTTGCCTGAGGGCCGGCGGGATAACCGTGCGGTTCCTGTACATTACCACGCCGTCAACAGTGCGGAGGTCGTCGCGAAACTGGTGATATTCCCGCAGCTGTGCAGGGAGTGCATGGCGGGATTCAGGCATGCCGGACTCTATGACATTGGCTAAACTATTCATGACTTCATCGCTGGTCGTGGCGGTGCGTACTCGATCCCATGTCACTGATGCCAGGCTCAGCGAGTTGAGTGTTGATGCGGCTGCAGAAATGACGCAGGCTTCCATGCCATTACCATCTGTCAGTGATGTCCGTATGCCGGCTAGGAAGGTGGGGGGGGGAAAGAACGCCGTTCCCTCGCATGGTTGATGGATGGCTGCTACGTCATCGGGGAGTGTCAGTGGTATGGGGTCGCCAGTGGGGTATCGTGACACCCCGTCAGCAGCTTTGTGTTTCGCGCCTGGTACGTGGATCATCCGGAAGCGGTACCTGAGGGTTTTTTCCTTCAAGTTTCTGAGGCGTGTATTAGATATGTCCTCTAGGGATCTGTCACCAAACACTTTGAGGAGAGGTTTGTGGTCCACTGCAATTATTAGGTCTTCGCATCCCAGCACGAAGTACCTCGCCTTGTCAAGGGCATCGGCGACAGCAAGTGCTTCTCCTTCTACTGGTGCATAGCGGGACTCAGCTGAGGTAGTGAATCTACTGCCGACCAATGTGACACGCCATCCAGTATGGCAGCAGAAGGGTTCGACTCGTGTACAGGTGCAGTGTTTCTGAAGTAGCCAGTAGCCGATGCCTGTTTTCGACCAGTCTGTGGCGAGGCATGTGGGCTTGGTTTTGTCAAAAATTTTAACACCCTCCTCTATTTCTGTGATGATGACATCCTTTGATTCTTCGAAGATGGTTTCCAATTCGTCATCCCACTTGAAAGGTGTTCCTGGCTTCAGAAGTAGGCGGAACGGCTGCATCCTCTTGGCCATGCTGAAGGCATACGACACCTGGTTGATGAGCCCGAACCATGATCGAACGTCGGTGATGTTCTTTGGAGATGGAAACTCTAGGATTGCTTTGAGGTATTTTTTACAGGGTCGGACACTGTCAGATGTGATCTCGAAGCCTGCAAATTCAACCTTGTCCTGACAGAACACAAACTTGTCGGGGTTCAGTGTGATTCCGTGTCTGCCGCAGGTGTCAAGCCACTGGGTGGCCTGGAAGAAGCTCTCCTCCACTGTGTCTGACCAGAGCAAGACGTCGTCAATGCACTTTGTATTGTTAGGGATGCTCGATACAATTTCGTCGTACCTTCTTGTGTAACCGTCACCAGATGCAATGTAACCCTGGGGAGCGGTTTTGTAACGGTAGCGACCCCAGGGCGTTATGAAGGTGGTCAAGTGGCGGTCTTCTTCACAGATTGGTACGCTGTGATATCCATTCCATGCATCAAACACTGTTTTCTTTTTGCCTTGCGGTACTGATCTGGCCTGGTGGAATGGCGATTGAGTGTGGTGTGTTTCGCGGGTGGCGTGAGCGTTGAGGGGTTGAAAGTCAACGGTACGCCTTGGTTTTCCGTTCTTTTTGGCGCACACCACCATTCTGTGACACCAGGTTACGGGCTCACCAACGGGTACTGGTTCAAGGACACCCAGTCTGACATCTTGGTCGAGGCCAGCCTTCACGTCCTCCTGCCAGTGGATTGGTACTGGGACGGGGGTGTGATGTGCGACTGGTTTGGCATTGGGGTCCACCATCAATTTCATTGGGGGGCCGTCCATCATGGGCAGCGCTTGGTGGTCACAAGTGTTGAAGGTGCTTGATTTGTAATAGTCCAGCAGGTATTCCTTGAGCTTTTGCTGGTTCGCCGCAACAGCGGGTAGCGGTAGCTCGATTGGAGGTGATGGAGGATGTTGGCGTCTTGGACAGTCACAGTTAGTTACAAGTCCGCTGTCACTGTGTGGCGTGCTGGCACTGTTGTTACAGTATTGTGCTGGATCCAGTTGGACTTCCCCCACTGTAGGAAATCTTCCCGAGATAATGCCGAGTGAAACGCATGCCTCTCTGCTGATGAAGAACTTGTCAGAAGAATCTGTCACATATGTTACCTGTCTCGTTTCTACTTGTTGGCCCTGTTCATCCTTGCCAGTGAGGCGAAGTATGGCTGCGCCAAGGATTTTGATGCCCTTGTTGTTGGCGGCGTGCATCTTCATGGTCACAGGGATGAGGTCAGACTGGAGAAGCCCGAGGCGGTGGATAACCTTGATACCGGTGAGGCAGCTCTGACAGCCTGTGTCTGCCATGGCAGGCAGTACCACGGTTTTTGGGTGGGCATTGAGGGTTGCCCCAAGCGCCTCGTAGTCTTCGGGGAGAGTCCTGACTGTCAGGTTGATGTGTGGCTGTGGTTGTGAGTTCTCCTTGATCCACATGTCCGATAGTTCATTGTAAATGTGATGGTCGAGGGCGATTGCTCTTTTCTTATGTGGCTCGGAAGTGTTGCTTGTGGCGCAGAGAAGATCAAATACCGCACCTTCGCACTCATCAGCTTTATTAGGAGTGGCTGAAAGGCTCTTGTCCTTGTCTTTGCTCCTGCATACGGATTCCCAATGGCTGTCGCGCTTGCAAATTTTGCATTTGTGGTTGTACGCAGGGCAATCCTTCTTGCGTATGTGGACTGGGGCTCTTCTGCCGTGTCCTTTTTTACCACAATATGAACAGGGGGCATTTTTGTCTTGTGGGGGTATTTGCTTACTTCTCCTGTATGTGCTGCCTGCGGCCTCCACGGCATGGGAGTCCAGCAGTCGTGATGCTGAGCGCTTGCCTGCTTCCTTCGCCTCGACAAACTGAAAGACGTCTTCCAGGGTCATCTCCTGGTTACTGTTGCCGAGGAGTTCCAGTTGTATTTCCGGGTCAGCAATTCCGCGGGTAAGGACGTCGCGAAGGATGGGGTCAGTGTAATTTACGTTGTTGTTGCAGCTTGGGCATTCAACAAGAAATTTGCAGACTCCGGCCTGACCACGAAGACGGGCTCCAAAACTGCGCACAGTTTCGTCGCGGTCTTGTCGCATATTGTGTAGGGTAACCCTGGCTACCATGGTGTTCTCCTCTCGGACAGCTAGTTTCTTGATTGCAGCAAGGACTTCATCTTCGGTTTTGTTTGTTAGGCTTCCACCTGCGGATCTTGTCAAATCTTTGCGGAGTGAATCGTCGCAGCATTCAAGTAGTTGTACCACTTTGTCCCTACCAGTGATTTTTGTAGCTTCCGCATAATCTGTCCAACGCGACGTAAAATATGCCCAGTCTTCACTGGTACCTGCAGCCGAAATGGTTGGCCGTCTTACTTTCTCAACCTTTGCAGAGACTGTCGGGCTTGGGACATGGGTCGTGCAGTGGGCTGTTATAAGTGCGGCTACAATGGCTGGGTCCAGGTCTGCTGTGACATAGGTACAACCTGTGATAGGACATTCTACGGCAGGCATTGTGGATAGCGTTTGTTGAAGTTGCTTAATTAGGTTGGGGTGGTTGACAGTTGCTTGAATTTACCACGTATGTAGACTTATTTTATTATTTATTTAATTAATCAGTCATTTGTACCTAAGACCGTTGTCATAAATGAGAACCAACTCTTTGTGATCGTTTATTTATTTATATAAAGTCAAACAATGACAACGGTCTTCTGAAAAAGGAATAAGCATAATAAGTAATCACTTGAATAAAACAAACATAAACATAAACATAAACATAATCATTGTCCTCTAGACGTTAACTCATTGCGTAACTCCATCGTGGCGGCCCTACACCGAAAAAGATCGTAACGCCCTGCATCGAAGCAAACTAAGATCCATCAAAATTAAGGTGAGGCAATTTCATTTTCATTCTAATATTAGGCGTCTAAAATCCCGACGCTAAAATTACCATAAACAATTAAATATAAAGAGGTCCTTTAAAGACCTACATATTCATAACTCTCTAACGAAAAAATATAGGGCTTTTGTCGTTCACTCTCCACTGAAATCTGCTGGACATTTCCAACGGATGAGGGTAACAGGCAATCAACCCATAGCTCTATATAGTTTTTCATACTTAGAGTGAAATAGATTCAGTGGCGTATTCTCCATGAATGCAAAACATGCGGTGTATGCCTTCCTTTAGTTAAAAAAAAGGGCAATATCTGTTACAAAAAACAAACAAACAAACAAAACATCTTTATTGCGAATCATTCACAATCCATCGCCACTTAACCTAACATACAAGTACAATCTTACGTATACATTAAACTTAATATAAAAATAAGGCCAACATAGCCACTTAACCTAGCATACTGGCATACTATTTGATTAATTATCTGACAATTTTATGTATATTGTTATTATCTGAGATATCTTATAACACTTATAACACTTATTATAACATTAACATAGCCACTTGCTATAACATTTATTATAACACAACTTAATATGCATATATAATCTTTGATACATTACAAAAATAAGGTATTGTAAACCAGCAGTTGTCTGAACCAAGACTGCCATATAGGTAAGAGCAGAGCTGGGCAATAAATACATTGAATGTATTTAAATACTAAATACTAAATACATGGGAGAAATGTATTTAAATACTAAATACTAAATACATTTTACGAATGTATTTAGATACTAAATACAAAATACATCAATTGTATTTAAATACATTTGTAAATACATTTTAAATACATACAAATTTTAACATATGCATTCACTAATTCCTGAGTAACAACAATATAAAATGCTTGATAAAGGATGAGTGTACAGATTCGTTGTAGCATTGCTTGCAGCAGAGACTTCGTGTTTACACAGCAAGCAGGTGCACTTTACCTTATTACCATCTTTAGATTTAATTTTAAAGTATTTTCCATCAAACAGAGGGTGCACTAAATTGTTATCTGCAGATATATCACTGTTTGATTCACCGGATTTGCTTGTTGAAGCCATGACACGCACACGATAAAGAAATCAACCGCTTTCGACTAAGAGTGGCACACAACTGATTGAACTGACACGTTGAAACATGAACCATGCTGTACTACACTGTCGATGCGTCGTACTGTGCTAGTACAGAACATGTATTAAACCAGTAAAAGTATTTACATTTTTATATTTTGAGTATTTAAATACATTGTATTTAAATACTCATTAAAGTATTTAAATACTGTATTTAAATACATGAAAAACAATGTATTTATAAATACAGTTCTAAATACACAAATGTATTTAAATACGTATTTAAATACAAATGTATTTAAATACTGCCCAGCTCTGGGTAAGAGGTACACAGTGCCTGAAGACAGGACATTGTACAATAACACATTAGAGCTGTTTTGGACCCTAGTACTGAAATTATATACAGGGTGTCCCAAAAGTCCCTATCTATTTTGTTGAAATAGGCTGAATTTCAAATAAATGTCACACTGACCTGAATACAGATGTATTTCTATACAAATTACAAGTATTACACCATTAAAATCTTTTATTAGTAGTTTCCACATGTGCTCCATCTGTATCTCTGCAAATCTCAAAGCAGTCAGCTGCATTGCGGAACACATTTCCGAGCATTTCAGGGGTTATTTTCTCAACTGCTTGCCTAATGCGATCTCGCAGATCTGGTAAATCTCGAATATTTCTGGGGTAGACCTCTGATTTAATGAAACCCCAAGCAAAGAAATCCAATGAGGTCAAATCCGGAGATCGTTCGGCCAAGGGCCTATTTCCCCCACGTCAAATCCAACGATTTGGAAGACGCTCGTTTAGGTATGTCTGAACAATTCTGGCATAATGACAATGTGCCCCATCCTGCTGAAAGACTACATTGTCGAGAATGCCATCTTCAAGAAGTTGAGGTTCTAAAATTAATTAAAAATTAAAAAATTTAAAAATAATTAAAATAGAAATCTAATGCATGTATTTGTCTAGAAAGGTGCATGCAATCATGTCATTAAAACATTCATTTGAAATTCAGCCTATTTCAACAAAATAGATAGGGACTTTTGGGACACCCTGTATATTCTTCCAGATTAACATTTGGCTGGTAGGTAGGTTACGCGTAGTAAACATAAAACTGCCACTGCACCATTTTGGTTCCCTACGTAGCATACGAAAAATATTATAAGCAACAGAGTTTATTCATAGCAGTTTTTGTATAATTCCATCACAGATGGGATGTATACAGTGCTGTCAGTGCAGTACAGTAAGTTCTGAAAAGATAAATTTTAACTGATTCTGAACACATACTAAATTTCCCTACTAGCATGTTACCCTGTACATACAGCTTTTTACGTTGCCTCTCAATATCATCTCGCAGCTCGTGAATAATTACATGACCTAAGTATTTACATGTGTTTTTGACAGGTATAGTCTGACCATTCATTTCAAAAGACCCACATGATACATGTTTCAATAGATTACACTTAAAAATCAAAATACAGCTCTTTGCCCCATTATAGGTGATGTCATTTTCTATACCATATTGTTCACATACCTCTAATAGTACTCTCAGCCCATGGGGAGAGGGTGACAGAAGAACGAGGTCATCAGTATACATTAAATGATTAATTTTTCCTCTACAAACGCGCACCATGTTATTTTATTTATTTGTCGGGTTCAAAATCCCAGCTGAGCCGTGAACGGCCAAATTCTAAAGGGCCAGTTCTATCTGAAGCCCAAGTTAAGCTAAATTAAAACTTACGGATTTGAGATCCTATTAGGTCCTACCTCAGGGTAACCTCAGGGTTGCTGACTCGATGCGGGCCTACCTTAGACCTTAGTTACATGAATTTAATGTAAACAAAAAAGGGTACTATTTATGGTCTTCTTTCTCAACCTTGCAACAACAACGCAACCTGGACTATTGCACGGTGCAACAATCTTGTTCTAAACAACCAAACTGAATTGCAAGAGAGCTCTCTACAAGACCACACCCTGTACGTACGACATCCCACAAACGAGTAGAAAAGACGCGCAGCGCCCCAAAATGATGCCACCAGCGTCCCAAACACTGATGCCACAAGAGCCCAAAAATGCTAGCTCTTATTAAGTGAATTTTTCACTAACCTTACAATTATGAGATGGATATATATACACCTTAACTTAATATATACAAGCAATGCTGCATCAATCAGCTTAGTCATCATATCGCCTTGGGACAACAATGGTTCTTCCTCTTCTAGATTTTCTAACACTCCCCACCGAAGAGGCATTGTTGTCGTTACCTTCCGCAATCATTACCACGTCTCCCACCTTGATACAATTTGCATTGGAGCCCTTTACCTTGCCTGATGGGTAATAATTGAGTTCTGGCAAGTATTCCATCTGCCACCTCTTCCATAACTGATCTTGTAGCTCTTCAAGGTACCTGAACCGTCTGGTTAACTCTCCTTGAGTGCTCTGGATAGGCTGCAAGTCTTCTGGCACACTGGGGCTTGATGTTAATCGTTTACCACAAAGAAAATGATTTGGTGTTGGTGTTTGGTGTTGCATACTGTTGTAAACAAAAGTGATAGGCCTACTGTTCACCATTGCTTCTACTTCACATAAAACAGTGCAGAATTCTTCTTTGCTCAAATGAGCATTAGCTAAAAGTTTCTTTAATGGACACTTTACACTTCTCACTAGACTTTCCCAAAATCCTCCCCACCATGGTGCTCTCTCAACAATAAACTCCCACTGTACCCCTTGGTGTGAAAAGTAGGATTGGAATCCTTCCTCTTTTAGCAAGGACCAAATTTCTTGGAGTTCCTTTGCAGCCTTTTTGAAGGTTTTTGCATTATCCGATATGATTTTATTTGGGAAACCCCTTCTGTTCACAAACCTTTTAAAGGCCAAAAGAAATACATCACTACTTAAGTTGCTTACCAACTCCAAATGGATTGCTCTGGTGGTAGCACAGGTGAAAAGACATATATAACCTTTGTTAGACTCCCCTCGCTCATACACATAGACTGGCCCTGCAAAGTCTACTCCCACTACATCAAATGGGGCAGTATAGACACACCGTTCTCTTGGAAGTGGAGCCACCTTTTCATAATAAGGCTTTGCACTCCAACGCTTGCAAACCACACATTTATGCAAGACCTTTTTTACTACTTGTCTAATTTTGGGAATCCAAAATTGTTGTCTAATCTCTATTATCACTTCTCTAACTCCCGCATGTAACAGCTTATGATGAGTATCCAGGCTCAAAAGGCCCACAAAGTGCCCCCCAGAAGGTAGCAAAATTAGATGTCTTTTCTCCTCTGGAAGCCCAGAAAACTGTAGTCTACCTCCTACTCTCAATAAATCCTGATCCAAAAACACATCCAAACCCTTGAGCGCAGAATGTGTTGGTAGAACCTGTAATGGATGGCTGGTGAGCAATTCTCTCTCTTCACCAAATTTTTCCTTCTGCATTTATACCACCCAGTATTTCCTGGCTTGCTGAATCTCATTACTGTTCAGAATTCCTTCCCTTCTTGTTTCTCCCTTAATGTTGTTGGTAAATCTATATACCCATGCTGTCACTCTTAACAATCTTTTCAGACTGCTAATGTCCTCAAGCCTCAATATGGGGTCCTGCTGCATAATTTGACAACTGTTCACAGCGCATTTTCTCACCTCACTCACCCATGCTTCTTCAGCCTGGCATTCTCCTACAATGGGCTGATTGGAAGGCCAGTTTTCACTTCCAAGTTTTAGCCACTCTGGCCCATTCTACCACAAACTTGACTGTGAAAGATCTTTCACTGAAATTCCTCGTGTTGGTAAATCAGCGGGCGTTTTGGATGCCTGGACAATGCTTCCATTGCTTGGGATCTGTGTGCACTTGAATTTCCTCCACCCTATTGGCAACAAATGGTTTCCATTTCCTTGCCTGACTTCTTAACCAGTGCCAAACTATAGTGGAGTCTGTCCAATAATAGCTTGGAATTTCATAGAGGGCCAAAGACTTTCGCACTGTAATTGCAAGCCGACTAGCAATAACGGCACCCATCAATTCCAACCTTGGAACCGAAAGCCTTTTCAAAGGTGCTACTCTGCTCTTTGCAGCAACCAACCTGCAACTTACTTCCTCTTGCAATGCGCCTCTTATATAAATACAAGTTGCATAAGCTTCCTCACTTGCATCACAAAAGATGTGCAGCTCCAAATTGTCTGGACTATTGTTCAACTCTCCAAAGTACCATCTTGGGATTTCAATGTCTCCAAGATGTGCCAATTCTTTGAACCAATATTTCCACCTTACCACCATATGATCAGGTAACTCTTGGTCCCAACCAAGTCCAATTTCACACAGGCTCTGAAACCAAATTTTTGACTTTATCACAAATGGAGCCAGGAATCCAAGATGATCAAAGACCTTCGAAGCCAAACTAAGAGCTGTACGTTTTGTCCACCTTGTCTCATTCTCGGCCAGCTCTACTAAAGATTTCCCATTGAAGGTAAACAAATCATCATCTTGCTGCCAAACGATGCCTAGCACCTTTGCGTCTATTGCCCACAACTCCTTAATACCAGAATCCTCAATACTTTCTGCTGCGTCAGGTACTACAGAGGAATGACTCATAAACTCTTGTAATTGCGAATGATTGGTCTGCCATTTTCTGAGCTCCATGCCAGCCTCCCTCATTATAGCTCTAGCCTCCATGAATATCTGTTTAGCCATTTCTGTATTATCCACGGAACATAGCAAATCATCAACATAAAAATTTTTCCTTATGTGTTCAATAGTGTTAGGATAGACTTCAGAATATTTCTTAAAATGGTACTGCATAGTAGCTGCCAACAGAAATGGACTAGAGCTGAGGCCAAACAACACTGACTTCATTCTATATGCTTGAACCTTAGGTTCATTTTCCAACAAGTCTTTCGTATCCACCCACAGATACCTTACTGCATCTCTGTCCTCTGGTTTTAACTTTATCCGCAAAAAGGCTTGCTTCACATCTGCAGTCAATGCTACTCTACCAAACCTGAATCTCAGTAACAAGGAAAATAAATCTGCATTTAAATTTGGCCCAGCATCCAAACAGTCATTCAAGGACGCACCACCTTTGGGTTTGGCTGAGCCATCAAAAACTACCCTCAGTTTGGTGGTAGTTTTGTCTCGCCGTACCACTGCATGGTGTGGCAGATAATGTGCCTCCTGGCTCACCAGCTCACCTTGCACCCTTTCAGCATAGCCTTCCCTTACATAACTTAGGATGGCCTCATTGTATTCAATTAACAACAACTCATTTTTTCTTAGCCTGTACAATGAAGTCTCCAACCTCCGATTAGCTAGCTGAAGGTTTGAACCGGGTTCGCAAGAATCCTTCCATGGTAGGCCAACTTCATAGCAACCATCTCTAAACCCAATCCCTTTTTCAAATTGCTCTAAAACATCATTGTTCACTGTACTTGCCTGTTTGTCCTTTATGCCAATAGATTCAAGTTCCCAAAACGCTTTCAAATGCCTTTCCAGACCATGGCTGTTCTCCTCAATCTTAACAAAAAGAGCCTTAATTTCCATTTCATTGCAATAGCTACCATGTAGCATCCAGCCTAGCTTACTTTCAATAGCTACCGGGCCTTGAGATGTACGGACAATATTACCAGTGATGAAGTCCCAATAATAGTCAGCTCCAATCAAAAGACTAATATCTTCTGTTCCCTCAAACTTATTATTGCCCAAATTAATTCCTTTAACTTGCAATTCTTGGACACATGCCATATCTAAACAAGTAGTGACTGGAGCACAAAGTTCCTCAATCTCTACAGCTTGGACCTTGATAGTGAGACTTTGCGGTAACAACCCTTTAACCAGAACTTCTACCTTCTTAAATTTGGTTCGGTTTTGAACGGAACCCCCAAACCCAGAAATTCTTAAATTTTCCCTCTTAAGTTCTTTAAACTTCAATTTTCTGGAAATTCTGGTCTTAATAAAACTACACTGGCTACCACTATCAAACAACACTCTTACAGTAGCTTCTCCCTCATTCCCAATTAATAAGGCTACAGTTGTTTGCAATAATCCCCCTTTACCTTTACTCCCTTGCATAGCAGTGGCATGTGCCACTGATGTCTCTACTTCTGGGGTAGGCCTACTAAGAGTGTTTTCACACAATAATGGCTGATGCCTACCATGACATTTTTTGCACAAATTTTAAACTTACAAAACCTTGCTCTATGACCTTTCAAAAAACATTTAAAACATGCTGTGGACTTAGTTACCCTGTCCTTTCTCTCCTCAAAGGGTAAGGCCTCAGCCACCTCACATTTATATGACTTGTGGTTGCCTTCGCAAAATATGCATTCCTTGATTCCCTTTAATTTATTCTCAGAGGAGGCATGTAGAGCTGACACTGTACCTGGGCTATTTCTTTTTGTGGAAACTTTGGTGCTGTGCCTGCCTTTGTCCCCTTGTTTACCATCCCACTGTGCAAACTCAACTCCCTCTCGTCTTGCTAATTCTGTGCCTAAAAGACTTAATATCTGCTGAAGGGGGATGTACACATGTTCTGTAGAGTGTTCCCTACTTAATTCAAGCAAAATTGAGCTAGGCAATTTAGACTCCAGTGTAGGAACCAACATTATACCATACTTTTCCATTCCTACACCCAAGTTGTCCAGGGACCTAGTTCTAATTTCAAATTCATCATATAACTGCCGTAACTCCTTGACACTATTAGGATTATTAACAGGAGGTATAGCTAAAAGTGCACGGAGGTGGCTTTTAATTAAGATCTCTGGCTTACCAAACCGTTTCTTTAATATATCCCAAGCCACATTATAATTAGCCTCTGTTAATGCTAATCCTGCTATAGTCTTTGCTGCCTCCCCTTCCAAGAGGGACCGCAAATAATTAAACTTCTCCACGGCACTTAACACTTGACTAGAATGAACTGCTGATTGAAAACTGTCTGCCCATCCTTGCCATTCCTGAATACTCCCAGAAAATGTTTTGAGTACAAGCCTCGGTAATTGAACTACAGATCTGGTAACCTTAACTTCACAAACATCCTTTGTTGAGTGTTGTGTTTCATTATCAGACCTGGTCTCTAACTGTACTGAGCTACTAAACTCTTTTGCTCGGAGGCCTACGTTAATTATATCATCAATAATCTCTTCAAAGTAAATTATGTTATTTTCTATTTCATCCTCTTCTATAAGAGCCTCAATTTTAACATTTACCTCACTTAGAGCAACCTTTTTAGTTTCTAATATGGAAAGCTGCGCAGCAGGGCCGGATTATGACCTTTAGAGGCCCTAAGCACTTAAAAGATTTTGGTGCCCCATATATATGTAATTCAAAATATAAACAAAAATAAACCATAAAATGAAATTTTATTTTTTGAAATGAAACAAAACTTACAGTAAGATGGAAAATAATGTTTATTTTTGTATACTTCCACTTCATTTATATTTGAAAAGTTTTCTCCTACTTTTTTTAATTGCAAAGTCTTTGATCAGATCCTCAAAACTAATCTTACGTAACACATCTGCTTCTATACTTAGTAGAGATAAGGCATCCAGCCTGCCTTGTTGCATAGTTGTTCTGTTGGTATTTTTAATATACTTCAACTGAGAAAATGAACGCTCAGCTGAGCAATTTGTGACCATTAATGTTAAAAATATACGAAAGGCAATTTCTACATTTGGGAAGGCACACTCAATATTGTCTTCTACAATTATTTTATAAAGTTCAGCATGACTGAATCTTGTTTTTACATTTTTTTTGCACTGAACTTATGGCACACATATGAGTGAAACTGCTGAAGCTCAGCAGAGAAATTAGTGTTCAAGTCCTCTGGGTAAGCATCAATCATCTTTTTACAACCCTGAGAATACCTTTCAATTTCAGTAGATGATGAAGTGGTGACATTATGTGGCACATCACTTAGAAAAGAAAATCTCTCTGCTATTTCTTTGTATATCTCTCCTCTTCTTCTCATCTCAGTTTCAAGTTTGTCAACAATTGTGTAAAAGGTGGTGATAAGAAATTTATCTCTGGCATTCAGATATACTTCTGGTGCATCTCCGTCATTGGGTACCTTCTTTCTGATACGTTTGCGAGTTTGAGCTGCCTTGTAATCAACATCTTATTTGCAATATTATTTGCTTCTCTTCTAGTGTCTCCCTTTTGTGACTGGTCTTCAGCTATACATTCTAACGCTTCTAAAATTTTAAGGAAAGATTTCAAAATTGCTGCTGTTGCCATAGCATGTGCCTCCCATCTGGTATCAGAGAGGGATTTTAAGATACTTTCATTTCCAATACAAACTTTAAGAATTTCCCACCTGCTGGTTGAGGCTAAAAAAAAGGTATAGAGCAACTGCACTGTAGAGAAGAAATTAACCGCCTCTTGACAGCAGTCAACAGCACTTCGGCCTACCAGATTTAGTGAATGGGCTGCACAGGGCACATATATAGCAAACTTGTTTGTTTCTAAAATTTTTTGCTGCATCCCCTTATAACGCCCAGACATGTTGGCAGCGTTGTCATAAGATTGACCCCTACATTTTGAAAAGTTTAGCTTACAAACTTCACGTAAGTACTGCAACACCTGATTTGCCATTTCCTCACCAGTATGGCTTTTCATTTTCAGAAAGGTTAAAAAGCGTTCAATAGGCTGTCCATCTTTTAAGTACCTAAGTACAACACTTAACTGATCGATATGTGATAGATCTGGTGTTGAATCAACTGACAAACTAAAATAACCAGAAGATTTTACTTCGTCAACAATGAGTGCGTGGACCTTTTGAGCCATTAGTTGAATGAGTTCCTCACAGGTGGTTTTGGACAGGTAAGAAGGATTTCCTTTGCCAGAATTTCCATATTTCAAAATGTGACCTGCTAAAAATGGATCAAACCGGCTTATGAGCTCAAGCAGCCCTAAAAATTCCCATTCTGCAATGATCCAAATCTTTCTTCTGTTCCTCGAAAAGACAAGCCACGTTCAGCTAACGTACAAATAACAGCTATGACACGCCTCAAGACATGTTCCCAGTAATCACACTCTTCCTGAATTTGTTTTTCCAACTGTTGTCCCAACCCCGCACCTTGTCTGCGAGTTAAGTATGTTAGCATAGAGTCTCGGTGAGTAGTGCTTTTTTCATGATGATCAATTACAATAGTATTTCGCCAGTCACTGAACCCTCTCTTATAACAAAATGTGAGACATTTTTAGGAGCAAACAGTTTACAAACATAACAGTAAACTGATCCTGTTGATGGTGAATACAATAACCACTCTCTCTTGTATTTCTCACCATTGGCTTTTGTCCCAACGAAAAGTTTTTGTGAACAGTGTCTTGCTGGTTTGCCACTACTGAAATGCCGGTAAGACTTGTCAAATGGCCCATTGTGGTGTTGACAGTCACTGGGTCCACAAGCAATCCAATAAGCCACATCATCAGCAGAGAAATCAAGCCACAACCCTGGATCTTTTGCTATATTTACTTCATCTTCTGCAGACTGATTCATTTCACCACCATCACCATGGTCCACTAAACTTTCATTTTCAGCAATTATTTCAACCCCAGAATGTCTTGTAAAGCAACTTGAATCAACATTTGCAGTAGAGGTATCAAGAGAATTTACAGGCAAAGTGAGATCAGTAGTGAGACATGTGGTAGATGAACCTGCGTGTGACACCTCGGTGATTCCAACGTCATCATATTTTGATTTTGAAGTGATCAAAGTGGTATTTGTGTCCACTTCTGATGACGGAGATTGGTTTTGATTCAGAATCGGTATATCATGTTGACGTTGTGGTCGTGGAATTTGTGTGAAGAAATTAGTCAGCTTTGCAGTCTTGGACTCTAAATCCAAAGTCTTCTCTTGTTTCTCTTTTGATAGTTTTCGCTTTTGTGCACCACTTAACTGAACACGTTTCATCTTGGTTCTTGGGGTCTGTAAAATACAGAAATAAAAAGAATATTTTATTTGTATATTATGTGGCAATCAACACAGTTACACATATCACAATCTTGGCTTTGTTCTTTTATTCTCAGAAAGACAAAATGGGAACCGTACACAACCAAAGTGGCAATTTAAATATAAGTGGCAATTAAATATAACTCAACCGAAATATCAACTCGAAATGTTGAATACAAATCAAATCGAAAGAAGGAACCAAAAGAAGGAACCGAAAGAAGGAACCGAAACCTATAAAATAAAAATACTTAACATTAGAATTAATAATACGCAATCTATAAAAATATCAATATTAACATTTCACTATTAACGAGCCACATTTTATATTTACATTTATTTATTTATTTAAAACACAATATTTAATTATAGGAAATATGAACATTTGCTTAGGGCCTAAATTGTCCTAACGTTTGATGTTATATATACATTACAAATTATTCACTCTGGTTATTACAATCTAAATTCTTTTATACTGTTATGACAATAGATAAATAAATTATAAAATAAAGATACGTGTATGATAAAATATTGTTATATATACAAATAAAGTACACTTCATAGACTTATCCTAGAGAAGAAGAGAGAGCAACAGATAAACTTCTTCAACGCTAATTAACTTAGGTCAGTATATCTTATTATTATAATAGCCGTGATAAACATCACTTGATACAACAGCAATATAGAGAGTTTATAGTTTCTTTTATTTTAATATTAATTTATATTACAATTCTATAAACCTAAATCTTTCTGTAAAACAATACCAAATGATTATGTAAAATATATACAGTATTTAATATTATATGCACAAATCACACGTTCAGAATAACTTCCTATAGCACACGAAAATATTTAATCTATATGTATTTTTAATATGGCGCTCAAAGATTTGATATAAACAAAATAATAACGCAAAGCGTAAAGTGTGTGATTACAACGAAATATATTTATTCTCTCAAAAGGGTTGTTGTTCACTACAAATTCAAACAATGAAAAAAAAAAATACTATATATGAATATATATAATTCAGTTTTCAACAGCTTATAGGCTATAAGCCGCGATTATAATAGTATAATAAATCCATGGTAAATCCGACAATGGAAAATTTCTGTGGTGCCCCCCTTCCCTTGATGCCCTAAGCACGGGCTTATTTTGCTTAATGGTTAATCCGGCCCTGCTGCGCAGTCACTAAGCGTAAATCCTCTTGCTCTATGGCAGAATTTATAGTGGCAATGACCTTTGTAATTAGACCTTTGTAGGCGCTTCTCCTTTTTATAAATTTGTTCAATTCAGATGCACTCATCTTCAATGCAAACAACCCTTGGGCTCAATACCAAATGAGCTGAATTGGCAGGAATACTTAACCAAACTGATCAAACGCAAATTTTACTTTCAAATAAACTGAATTACTAGGTGGGGTACTAACCAACACCAGTATGCAATACCAAATTTTCCACCCAAGTAACTGGCGCACTGGTCTGCAACCTTCGCCTACGAATAATAAACCAAATTAACCAAACTGGTAAATGTAGGCCAAAAACAACGACAGACAAGTGGCCAAGTTTCGCAATTAGGCAACCAAACTTTCTACCCTGGGACCTTAATTCAATAATAACCCAAATTTAACCAAACCGGTAAAATGTAGGCCAAAACAACGACAGACGACTGGCCAAGTTTCGCAATTGGGCAACCAAACTTTCTACCCTGGGACCTTAATTCAATAATAACCCAAAATTAACCAAACCGGTAAAATGTAGGCCAAAACAACGACAGACGACTGGCCAAGTTTCGCAATTGGGCGACCAAACTTTTTACCCTGGGACCTTAATTCAATAATAACCCAAAATTAACCAAACCGGTAAAATGTAGGCCAAAACAACGACAGACGACTGGCCAAGTTTCGCAATTGGGCGACCAAACTTTTTACCCTGGGACCTTAATTCAATAATAACCCAAAATTAACCAAACCGGTAAAATGTAGGCCAAAACAACGACAGACGACTGGCCAAGTTTCGCAATTGGGCTACCAAACTTTCTACCCTGGGACCTTAATTCAATAATAACCCAAAATTAACCAAACCGGTAAAATGTAGGCCAAAACAACGACAGACGACTGGCCAAGTTTCGCAATTGGGCTACCAAACTTTCTACCCTGGGACCTTAATTCAATAATAACCCAAAATTAACCAAACCGGTAAAATGTAGGCCAAAACAACGACAGACGACTGGCCAAGTTTCGCAATTGGGCTACAATTTGCACAATCAGAACTTTGCCGAAAAATAGTCACTGACTCAGTCTTGGGGTAGAATCCGGTTCTGAAGGACCATGTTATTTTATTTATTTGTCGGGTTCAAAATCCCAGCTGAGCCGTGAACGGCCAAATTCTAAAGGGCCAGTTCTATCTGAAGCCCAAGTTAAGCTAAATTAAAACTTACGGATTTGAGATCCTATTAGGTCCTACCTCAGGGTAACCTCAGGGTTGCTGACTCGATGCGGGCCTACCTTAGACCTTAGTTACATGAATTTAATGTAAACAAAAAAGGGTACTATTTATGGTCTTCTTTCTCAACCTTGCAACAACAACGCAACCTGGACTATTGCACGGTGCAACAATCTTGTATCTAAACAACCAAACTGAATTGCAAGAGAGCTCTCTACAAGACCACACCCTGTACGTACGACATCCCACAAACGAGTAGAAAAGACGCGCAGCGCCCCAAAATGATGCCACCAGCGTCCCAAACACTGATGCCACAAGAGCCCAAAAATGCTAGCTCTTATTAAGTGAATTTTTCACTAACCTTACAATTATGAGATGGATATATATACACCTTAACTTAATATATACAAGCAATGCTGCATCAATCAGCTTAGTCATCATATCGCCTTGGGACAACAATGGTTCTTCCTCTTCTAGATTTTCTAACACACCATCGCATATTATAAATATTTTAATTATCTTTTTAAAATTTATTAATTTTCTTTAATTTATAATTAATTAACCCAGTAATATTAATAAATTTTCATTGCGTTCATTAGTATTACCATACCTCTTATTTATAACATTTCTAACCACAAAATATACATTCAACCCATAGAGGATATATCTCTCTAATACGGCTGAAAATTGCTAAAAATCCTGCGCTATAATTTCTGATGCGGATTTCTGACCGCATGCAAAAAGTTACAGAAAGGCGTATATACATACATTCATATAAGCGCTCCAAAATGAGTCTTATTTTGTGTTGCCTTAAGAAATTTAAGGGTTAAAAACAATACTAGCTAAATTTTTGTTAAAATTCACAAAGTTATATTTAATGATTATACCCTTATTTTTAAAATGAAATTATATTTAAACCCTCATTTTTATAATTATTTTGTATCCACTATAATTCCTTCAAACGCATAGATTTTACTTTACTTTCAAAATTTTAGATAATTTTGTTGTAAATTTCTTTCAAAGAAATCCATAAAAAATTGTGTAGTGTACGCATGTATGTATGTATATACAGGGCCATTCAAAAAAGACGCAACAGTTTAAATTGCTTATATTTCGTAATATTGTTAACGTACAGGAATGATATTTGTATTAGTTTACAGCGTACACCTGGGAGTTTTGTTACCGCTTAGGCCTAGTAGCGTAAGGCGCTAGGCGAACGACTCTTGTAGCTATAAACACACGTTGTTTAAAGTGTACATCTTCCTAAACACTGACTAATGACGCGCTACTACACCTTAGGCTACAAGAGTCGTTCGCCAAGCGCCTTACGCTACTAGGCCTAAGCGGTAACAAAACTCCCAGGTGTACGCTGTAAACTAATACAAAAATCATTCCTGTACGTTAACAATATTACGAAATATAAGCAATTTAAACTGTTGCGTCTTTTTTGAATGGCCCTGTGTATATATATATATATAAATAATACAACATACGACTCAGAATGGTCTCCTAAGATAACTTTTATGTAATACACAGACCCACTGTGCATTGAACAAGGAACCCTTCTAGGATATTAAATTCACTGTAGTCCAAATAAGTAATGGGACTAATGGTAAATGGCAAATACTGAAGATTTCTTTTTCCATGATGGAAGCCCAATGCGGTCAACGGGTCCGAACAAAGAGGACCCGAAATATAACTTCTCTCACCAACTATCTGCTAAACAGATAGAACCCAGCTTTGGGACAGAGTTTAGGGTTTAAAGCTAACCTAGAGAGCTAAATTCAGGACCTCGATATACGCAAGAAACTCGTTCCATTTGGGTCGAATTGAATTCACATAAAATAAAAAGGGTAACTATTGTAATTTTAGCCAAAATCCAAAACCTGTTGTTCGCGTTGGGCTTCATCTTCATGGAAAAGAAAAACTTCAGTATTTGCCATTTACCATTACTTGTTCGGACTATAGTGGATTTAATTACCCAGAAGGGTTCCTTGTTCCATGCACATTAGGTCTGTGTATTACATGAAAGTCATCTCAGGGGACCATTCTGAGTTATTTCATATTAAACAGACGTGTTAAGTGCCTCGAAAGTGGATGGTCAGAGTTGTCGGTTAGTCTTTTTCTTCGATGTAAATTCAGTTCGACGCAAATGCAATGAGTTTCCTGTGTATATCGAGGTTCTGTCTAGGTTAGCTTTAAACCCTACACCCCTGTCCCAAAGCTGGATCCTATTTGCTTAGCAGGTAGTTGGTGAGGGAAGCTATAATTTGGGGGGCCTCTTTGCCAGTGACCCGTTACCTGCGTTGGGTTTCTATCATGAAAAAGAAAAAACTTCAGTATTAGCTATTTACCATTACTCATTTGGACTATAGTAGATTTAATAATCCAGAAGGTTTCCTTGTTCCATACACATTAGGTTTGCGTATTATTATTATTATTATTATATAGGTTGCTTGTACCTCGTGGGGAATGGACGCTTTGTTTCTCTCTCTGTATTAATATCCAAATAAGAAGGGAATAACTTCTCAGTGGTTTATTCTGTTTACACCCGAAAGTGTATAAAGTATCAGTAAATCTGTGCATATAAATTATAAAGTAAAATTCATTAAATTTAAGAAAGTGCAATACAGTTTACACAAATTATCATCAGTTTAAAGTATATATTTAAATCGTAACACGGTTGGCATTCGAGAAAAGTTTTGAAACAAGGCAGGAAAAAGGTCATAAAACGCAAGTGTCATAAAACCCTCGTGACCGACACCCAACACCAACATCCAGCAAAAAAAAAAAAAATTGTATATGTATTTCTTTTTAAGCGACGACGATAATAATTATTAATGAATAGCATAACCATGGGTTCAAATTCTCACCTAATTTGCAATTTGTGTAATTTGGAAACAAATGAAAATGCAGCAATCAGGTGTGATTTCTATCAAAAACTGCAAGACTTTATCTGTATGAATTAGAATGATAGAAAAATATCCCTCGTGTCTAACGCCAAGCAAATCACAGGGATCAAATTCCTGTGCGACGCATATACACAGACTGTAAACTCTTTTGCGGTATTTAAAGAAATGGAGAAAGCAAATACGAGTGCTACGGAAAAGGAGGGAATAATGGGGAAATAAGAGTACCGAAATGTCTCAATGCAAACCCGGTGGATGAGAGAGGAACAAATAAAAATATAATGAAGCCATATAGTCCAGGCAATCTAGAGCAAAAATAGCTTCAACTTGGGCAAAATTGCTTCAGAAGCTTTCTAAACTGTTTCCAGCTCAGGAACCATTGCAGAATAACATATCCAAAATCCGACAAAATTGGACCCCGGGAACACCCCCAAAAATGAAATTAAAAATGGCGGACTGGCAGTTTCCTACGAAATACAATAAATTTTAATTTCGCTTCGTAGAGAGAGTTATGACGTTTTTTCTTGATCAGTAAAATGTTTTAAACACATTTTCGTTTCTAAATTAACCTATATGACACTAAAATTGTATTAGGCGGCTAGTATTAAACTATGACGTCACGTAATGTAAATAAAATATACTGTATGGAGTGTATGTGAGAATGGACATTGCTACATCTTTATAAACTTATATTATATACAACTCTTTAATTCCTACTACCCACTATCAAATCTGCGTATTTGTGCTTGTCATTTTCTTTAAAACTGTTATTATGTACTCCTTTTAAATACTGCAACACAGTTTATTAATTTGTGTTTTCTGTTTCAGACTGACTCGGTGTGCGTCCGCCTTCAAGAATGCAGACCCCTGAAGAATTGTGCGTGATTTGTAAGGAGAAATTGGACAGCGGACAGGAAGTGGTTCACATCTCGCAAAAAGGAGCAGATGGTATAAATGCATCCAGCCGCAGCCGTGGAAGCGATGTTGTTGCAACAGCTGGAATAAGTGTTCACGTTGTATGTAGGAAAAGGTTTACGGATAAAAAGACCATTGAAATAAAGAAGCGACAGACCGCAGCCGAGGCAATACCAAGGAAAAGTGCTCGTTTTCATGAATACGCATTTTCCAGTGCTACTCACTGTTTGTTTTGTGATACCTTTGTGGACTTTTCTTTCCAAACACAAACCAAAATCAGAGCATGTCAAAATAAGAACTACAGAGTTCTCCGAAACCATAAAAAGGTGCTGTGAAAGCCGCTGCGATGAATGGTCGTTTAATGTAAAAGGCCGTCTGGAGTATTATCTTCGTGATCTTCCTGCTGCAGATTGTGTCTACCATCACACCTGCAGCGTAAATTTTCGAAGTGGAAAAAACATTCCTCGCGCATACTCCTCCGACGATCATGATTCGAAGAAAGGGAGACCAACTAATGAAGAGCAACACCAAGCATTCCTTCAGACCTGTGTTTACCTGGAAGAGAATGATGATGACAACTGTTGATTGGAGACCTAATTTCCAAAATGGAGGAATATCTTCAAGGAAGTCAGAGCTCTGTCTACGAACGCAGGCACATGAAGAGAAAGCTTTTAGAACGTTACGGAGACAAGATCATAATATCAGGTGAAAGTGGGAAGGCAGATGTAGTAACACTACGAGAGACAGCTAATGAAATTCTTATAGATTATCACAAAAAGTCGAAAGAATGTGATATAGATATAGAGCTACAGAAGATTTACCTAGTAGAAGCTGCTGCAAAAATAATCAGAAGTGATATCAAGTCTGTCGACTCGCCTAGAAAAGATGTGTATCCATCTCCAAATGACATCACTGCAGAAAGTGCTCTTGATTACATTCCCAACAGTCTGAAATTGCTATTATCAAAAGCATTTGCGGGACAGGATGCTTCAAGAAAAATAGGTGCAATTGGGCAGAGCATTATGCAAGCAACCCGTCCTAGAGGATTACTATGTCCACTACAGATCGGTTTGTCGGTTCAGCTACACCACAACTTTAGGTCAAGGTACCTTATTGACGTTCTCCATCAGCTGGGTTACTGTTCGTCGTATGCAGAAGTAACAAGATTCGAAAGAAACGCGGCGCTGGCAAGTGGGTCTGGCTCTTTTACTGTTGATGAAACACTGCAGTCCTTCTAGCAGCAGATAACGTCGATCATGATGTCTGCACTTTGGATGGGAAGAATACCTTTCATGGAATGGGTATGATTGCCGCAATAACTCCGAAGATCAAGATCCACCCTTCTATTCACAGGCGTAATGTTGGTGACAATGACATTAAGAAGATTGCAACCGTTGACATTAGGGAATATAGACACGCGAGAAGCATGTTGAGGACATCTCATTCCGAGAACTTCCAGTACCCACTGCCACCATAAGTCGACTTAGTCTTCTCTGGCAGATATCTTCAGCAGAAAGATCAGGTCCAAGTTGGTCCTGAACAATGCAGGCAATTCACGGTGGATCAAGTGTCTCACATCCAGGTGTGGCGTCGATCACGTTCCTTCCCATCATAGATATGTCGCCAACTGACATGACCTGCATATTTTCGACATTACTATATTTGAGCAAGATAGCACGCGATCAAAAAGTCCCATGCATTATTACCTTTGATCAGCCTTTGTTCTGGAAAGCTTCCCAAATCATCAATGAACAGAGAGACCTGCAGGACATTGTTTTAATGCTGGGATCATTTCACACTCTGATGAATCTTTTGGGAGCAGTCGGTACTCTTATGAATGGTTCAGGATTGTCTGAAGTACTTCAAGAAATATACGGACCAAATGCCGTGCAACACATGATGTCTGGAAAACTGTTTCAAGAGTGATACGTGGTCATATGATAGTAGATGCAGCTCTTAGTACCTTACTAGTCGCAGACGTTTTCCCTCGTAATGAAGATGGAACTCCTCATGACCTCCATAAGGAAGCTTGTGACCTGCTCGACGATGTTATGACCACCAAAACAATCAGTTGAGGATGTGGAATCTTCGAATGCATTGTCTCAGATTGCTACCACTTTGGATGCGAAGAAAACTGACCTACAATCTACTTCGCGAACAAGTCAACTCTGGTTGGAATATCAGCGAATGATCAACATTGCACGTTCCTTGATAACAGCAGACAGAACCGGCTCGTGGGATTTGCACTTGCAAGCTATGCTGGAGACCATCCCCATAATTGCAGCAGCCGGACATCACAATTACCTGAAATCGATATACCTGTACCTGCAGAAAATGTTAAGTTTGCCTTCTGAAAATCCAGCCGTTAACAAAATGTTCCAGGAAGGTAAGTTTGTGGTAAGAAGAAGCGACAGATTATGGGCCGGACTCGGCACAGACCTGGTGATAGAACAAGTACTAATGCGTTCCCTGAAAAGCAGAGGCGGACTGACACGCGAAAGTGGATTTACAGACATCCAAAGGACAACGTGGCTCTTTTCTATGCCTCTGTGTTCCACTTATAACTTAGCAATGCAGGAATACACCAGAGTTTTTTGGAAAGTAGTGAACAGCACAAGGAAATGAGGGGAAGTAGACAAATCAGGGACAGTAATGACATGAAGAAAGTACTTGAACGTCTGGAATCCTTATCCCCATTCCATTCTACCTCGGGTCTCTGCAACATTGTAACAGGGCTAACTGCTGATCCTGGAGTTAACGTTCATCAATTGCATTCAATCGGTACGAACATTGTCGTAAAAATGATTGGGAAACAAGCCTTTACATATTCTGCCAAAAGATCTGACAAAGTGAAAACACTAGGATCTGCTTCTGCCGTTGTGATCACTGATGCTTCAGATATAGAAGTAGATCCTGCACTACTGTTTCAGAGAATGATGACTGTTGCCACTGGCGGAGACATGAATCTTCAAGATGTCATGTGTTACGAACTGTGTGCATATCCTCCTGCATTGTTCGAATCACGAAGTATCTTGAGGAAACCGATAAGTCTCAGCTAGCTCATGCAATAATCAAATACACTGACACTTTACGCATGGAAGAAGTTCAAGAAATTCAGTGCACAGACCAGTACGTATTGGATGGTGGATCTCTGCTACATCGTGTTTCCTGGCGTCAAGATGAAACATATGACAGCATCGCCAACTCATATGCCGATTTCACTCTGAAAACATATGGAAAAGCAATCATTGTTTTTGATGGCTACAGCAGCTCTCCTACGATCAAGGACATGACCCACAGAAGACGCAGCACCAAGACAAGCAGAAATGTGAATCTCAGTCCAAGCATGAAGTTTGTTGGCCAGAAGGAACACTTCTTGTCTAATGAAAACAACAAGCAAGCATTTACTTCCCTCGTAGTGAGATGTTGAAGAAGCACGGTGTACTGTTCACAACGCAGATGGGGATGCTGATGTGGACATCGTTCGTGCAGCAGTTTCCTCATCAGAAAATGCAACTACAACAGTAATAGGGGAAGACACCGACTTGCTGATTCTCCTTCTGTACCATGCCAAGGACAGTGGTTTCAAGTTGTACTATCGCAGCGATATAAGACGGGGACCATCTCCTAATCCTGTGTATGATATTCTCAGCATTCAATCATTGTTAGGCAATGACATCTGCAAGTATCTCCTGTTTGTGCATGCTTTCACGGGCTGTGATAGCACATCCAGAATTTTTTCGATCGGTGAAGCCAAAGCATTCGACACACTGATGAAGGTGGCTGAACTCCGTTCAGTTGCAAATACATTCTGTTCTGATTGTTGCCAACACTCTGACATTGAAGCCGCTGGAAGAAAGGCAATGCTTCTGTTGTATGGCTGCAAAACACTTGAATCCACTAACGCACTACGTCATCGAATGTTAGTTGAAAAGGTAGCTACACTAAATCTTTTGTTACACCCGAACGTTTGCCACCTACCGATGCGTCCACAAAGTACCACAGCTTTCGCACATACTTTCAAATACTAATCTGGAAGTCTACAGAAGAGAAGATCGATGCAGAACAGTGGGGTTGGTATGTAAAGAATAATTCCTACTACCCTACAGCCTGCGACAAGCCACCAGCTCCAAATTATCTACTCTCAACATGATCCGCTGCTCCTGCAAGACGAAATGTGCTACTTCAAGATGTGGATGCAAGCGTAATGGAATGCCCTGTTCAGCCGCTTGTGGCGAGTGCCAAATCAGTGGTTGCGATAACAACCCAAGTACCGGTAATCTATCCGATGATAGTGATGAAGGGATTAATTTCTGTATGTTTGTGACCAGGTATCACTTCTTCTGTAATGAACATAACTTGAAACTGGGAAAAAAATAATTGTTGTATTATTATTATAAAAATCTGTAAAAAGCTATATAACATTATATTTGCGTAATAACTGGTTGTGTTGTATATGTTGAATTATTTAAATATTACAACTGAAAGAAAAAGCATCAAATGTATCTCTATAAATAAAAGCGTAAATTATATATTTATTTTTTTTTCGTAGGAAACATCCAGTCCGCCATTTTGAATTTCATTTTTGGGGGTGTTCCCGGGGTCCAATTTTGTCGGATTTTGGATATGTTATTCGGCAATGGTTCCTGAGCTGGAAACAGTTTAGAAAGCTTCTGAAGCAATTTTGCCCAGGTCTAACTACAAATTGCCTGGACTAATAAAAGAAAGAAAATAAATGAGTAAAACTTGCGGTATGGTAAAACTGCCCAACGAGGATAATGATAAAAAGATAAAAACTAAATACGTAGAAATTAAACGGCCAACAAGAACTGGAAACGTAAAAAATGATAATAGTAAAGATAATGATAATGATAACGAAAATAATAAAAATAATGATAATACCAAAATTAAAAACAGAAAATAAAGAGACGACGAGAACTAGAAACGTAGAAAATGTCATATTTAAATATTACGCAAAAGAGCACTGCAGATACTGGGATGGGCAATGCATCTATGTACAATTGTACATTCCACTTTATGTAACTTCCATTACACAAAGGGCTATCGCAAATTTGAAAATGAATGCATGTTCCACCATTTTACTATCTGCAAAACCTATGCAAGATATGGGAGGTACAACTACGGGCAAAAATGCCACTACCACCAGTCCACCACCCTCAAAGGAGCACGACAGGTGTTCAGGCAAAACCAGCACCAAAGAGGGCTCCAATTTTTTAGATGAAGCCAACACAACAGTTGCTAAATACCAGCAAGCAGATACAAAGCCAATTGACAAGTACAGGGATCCGAGAGCCGTACAGAAGGCATACAGAAAGACATTCCATGCAATATCGGGACAACAGGTATTGAAAAAGATAAAGAGAGGAAAATTCTCGGAGGATCACAGGGCAATGAAACATGCACCACCATTGGAAAACGAATCGGAACTACATAAATGGAAAAACGAAAGCGAAAAAAATAAAAATAATCTTAATTAACATTCATGGCCTTAAACCAAACCATTCCCTGAACAAAGTCACATACGTGAAAGGACTCATGCAAGAAACCAGAACAGACTTTGTATGCCTCACGAAAACCCATCTAAAGGACTGCCAGGCGAACTGTGAAAACTGTGAGTTTTGTATTGACAAAAAAGAAATACGAGGGTAATTGAATAAGTATCCGCACTTTTTATTTTCACAATTTTATTTTCACATCTGATAGATTAGAAACACATCACTTCTCAACATAGTCTCCTTGTTTCTCAATACACTTAGTCCAGCGATCTACAAGCGAATTGCTTGCTTTAACTCATTCCGAAGCATGTCAGAATACGATGCACTTGTTACTGTAGTTCCACGCTCGAGATAATGTTCAAAGTTATCATTATCATTATTCGTATTCTGACATGCTTCGGAATGAGTTAAAGCAAGCAATTCGCACAAAACGGAGAGGGAGATTGTCGGAAGGTGTTATTCTGTTACACGACAATGCGCGCCCTCATACCGCTGCACAGACTAGAGAATGCCTTCAAGAACTTAAATTTGAAGTTCTCGACCATCCAGGCTACAGTCCAGACCTGGTACCTTCGGATTTTTACCTGTTTGGACCACTTTAGTAAAAGTCGCTTTGAGAGGTCAGCGATTCCAAGGCGATGATGACCTGAAGGAGGCGGCGCATGACTGGCTACGCACACAGCCAAAAACATTCTTTTGTGATGGCATTAGGAAGTTGTAGATCGCTGGACTAAGTGTATTGAGAAACAGGGAGACTATGTTGAGAAGTGATGTGTTTATAATCTATCAGATGTGAAAATAAAATTGTGAAAATAAAACGTGCAGATACTTATTGAATTACCCTCGTACATATTGACAACTATAACATACTCCGAGCCGACAGAAGAATAAGGCGTAAAGGAGGATGTGATATTTATACACGCGAGAAACATATGGCAGAAATGACTATAAGTACTTCAAACAACTACATAGAATGTGTAGCAGCAAAAGTGGAAAAATTAAATATGGTACTAATTGTAATATATACAGTATATACTGTAGACCCCGAACACACCAACTTCAAAATTCTCAGATTCCATGACAGAGGTTAGAAACTGGGTAAGAGATCTACACTCTCCAACCCCAATTATTTTTCTCGGTGCTGATTTTAATTTTCCATTCATGAAATATAAAAAGATAGGAAAAATATATGTATACAGTACACCAAGACAAAGGGGCACACGGGAAGACCAGGAGCAGGCAAAAATGCTCCTCGCTCTAGCCGATGAATTTATGTTCAAGAAATAACAGAAAATACAAGGAAACACAAGTGCCTTAATTTGGTGTTCAAAAACAACAGCAACCTAATTGATAACATAGAAATAGCCCCAACTATATCTGATCACAACATTATTGAAATAACAACCAATATAAAAGCAGCAAGAAAGGAAAGAACACGAACAACAGAAAGAAGCAAATTCGAAATTTTTAGTTTTCTCTCCAAAGCTATAAACTGGGAAGATGTTACATCCAGCATGGAAGTAATAGATTGGAAATCCATCTTCGAGGCCAAGACAACAGGAGGGATGCTAATGACCTTAGAGGAGAAGACGCTCGAAATTGTGGAAAAACATGTTCCAAAAATACAACAACGGGGAAAGAGAAGCAGATTCGAGAGACAAAAGAGGTCATTGTTCCGAAAGAGAAAAAGAGTGACTGCAAAATTAAGTTACTGTAAAGATAACATCAGAAAGATATTAAATGATAAACTGCAAAATATAGATTGCGTCATACAGGAACTAATTGAGAAGCACACAGAAAAAGAAGAAGGCGACGCTATAGAGGCGATAAAGGTTAATTCAAAGTACTTCTATAATTTTGCAAAGAGGAAGTCGAAAAATCATGCGACTATTGGACCTTTGAAAAACGAAGAGTGCTTTATCTGATAATCTAACAGAAATATCCGAAATATTAAGAGCTCAGTATGAATCATCTTTCAGTATCCCAAAAACTGACAAACTGATATGCGATAGAAACGCGTTCTTTGAAGAAGAACTACAAGGGGAAAGTATAACGGACTTCGACTTTACGACAAATAATATTACACAAGCTATAGGGAAACTAAAAGCACACTCAGTGGCAGGACCGGACAAATGGAATGCCACACTAATCAAAAACTGCAAGAATGCAATCGCTGAGCCCCTATATTGGATATGGAGACGATCACTAGACACGGGAGAAATACCGGGCATCCTGAAGAGCGAGCGCGAACATAGTCCCACTATATAAAAGAGATCGATCCGAGGCCAAAAACTATAGGCCAGTGTCGCTTATATCTCATCACTAAAATATTTGAAAGAATAGTTAGACAGAAAATCTATGGCTTTTTGGAAACTGAGAAAAAATTAAATGATAACCAACATGGGTTTCGGTCAGGCAGATCATGCCTATCACAACTAATGGAACACTACCACAACATTATTGATGCACTGGAAAGTAATGAAAACTATGATGTAATATACAGACTTTGCCAAATCGTTCGACCAGTGTGGCCATGGAATCATAATACATAAACTGAAGTATATGGGAATAACAGGAAAAGTAGGAAAATGGATATACATTATAATTTCCTTAGTGAGCGGCGGCAAGTCGTTACAGTACAAGGAGCATCTTCATCAGAATCAGAGTTCCTCAGCTCAGTACCACAAGGAACAGTATTAGCTCCACTACTTTTCATAATCATGCTAACTGACATAGATGAGGACGTTACCAGAGACAGCAGAGTAACATCCTTTGCCGATGACACAAAGATCAGTAGAAAAATAAGAAACCCAGAGGATATAAGATCTCTACAAACAGACATGAACAGAATCTACAAGTGGATGGAAGACAACAATATGAAGTTTAACTCTGAGAAATTTCAGCTGTTACGGTACGGAAAAAGAGAGGACCTAAAATCCATGGAATATTATACCCCAAATGGACACGAAATTCAGAGAAATTCTAAAGCAAAAGACTTAGGAGTCGTAATGACTGATGATGCGAAATTTGAAACAAAATAAGATAGCAGTAAACAGAGAAAAGAGAATAACTGGGCAGATACTGAGAACTTTTAAACGAAGGGATAGGAATATAATGATTCCTCTACTAAAGACACTGATCATACCCAACTTGGAATACTGCTCGGTCCTAACATGTCCATATAAAAAAGAAGACATTAGGCAACTAGAAGGGATTCAGAGAAGCTTCACAGCCAAGATGAAGGGGTGCAAAGAACTAAATTACTAGGAAAGGTTACGCGAATTAAACCTATATTCACTGGAAAGGAGGAGAGAGAGATACACCATCATTTACACTTTGAAAATAATGGAGAAACTAGTCCCTAATCTTACCCTGAACTCTGTAACTCCCCAAACAACAGTGGAAAGTAGAAAAGGAAGACTGTGTCGTGTTCCCAAATTAAAGGCTAGACAGGGAACATCCTTAACCCTGAAAGAAAATAGTTTTGTTGTGAGAGGACCAAAACTGTTTAATCAGCTGCCCAAAGACCTAAGGAACACGAGTGGTGTAGCGGTGGACATCTTCAAAAGAAGATTAGACGACTGGCTCAGAACAATCCCTGATGAGCTGGGCGTACCTGGCTATGTGAGGTGAAGAGTATAAGAAACCAACTCACTACTTCACCAGGTCAACTCGAGAGGAGGGGCGACAAGCTTGACCTTCGTGAAATGAGGAGTCATCGCACGGAACAGTTGAAAGTTTGGAAGGAAAGGTATATAATTAATTAAATATAACTTAGCATTAAGCACCACAATTAACTAATAGCAATACAATTAGTTGTTATTTATTAAAGTTAAGCAAGTTATTCCTGAAATGCTCCGGGGTGCAAAATTGTTAGTCCGGCCCTACACTGCTCATATTGAAAAAAGAAGCAAATTTGAGATTTGTAACCTAAACTCCAAGACTATAAATTCGGAAGAAATCAGATCCCACATGGCCCAAATAGAGTGGAAAATAGTTTTACAGGATAAAACAACAGAAGAAATGCTAACAACCTTGGGAGAAAAGACGCTGGAAATCTTAGAAAAATATGTTCCGAAAGCACAACTAAAGGGAAAGAGGATTTTTTTTCAAGATGCAAAAGCGAACAATATTCCGCAAAAGAAAGAGAGTAGCTGCGAAGTTAATTAATTGCACAAACAACAATACCAGGGAAGTAATACAAGAAAAACTGAAGAGTATCGGTAAGGAAATACAAGCCCTAATTAAGGACCATACAGAGAGGGAAGAGGAAAATGTGGTAGAATTAATAAAGGAAAACCCAAAATATTTCTATAGCTATGCGAAAATGAAAACAAGAATGCGCGCCATTTGGTGGTGGTTTATTATATTTCTGGTGGTGGTTTATTATATTTTTCTTGACATAAACGTAAACTTTCTTCATAATTATTATAAGAAATAGCCCACGATACAAGAAAAGTAACAAGATACACTTTTTCTTCATTGTTGTATTCCATCCTTAACGACATGGCGCTGACTGGGGCTAGGGCCTAGGTCTTTCCTGTTCTAGCCTAGGATCATTCCTGGCCTTGTAGAGTGCTTTGAAAAGTATCGCATACACTGCAATGATATCATTGGAATTTATTTATTATTAACAAATTATTTGTATGTATAAAATCTTTAAAGACTTTTCTCCCACCTTGTATATATATCGTCTGCGCTTTTCCTAGTCGAGGAAAAGCAAGACAGTCAATAAATTTACAAAAATACCACAGCCATAAAATTTTTTGAGCTGCACATCCAAAGCCGGTGAGACCAAATTGGTGAAGCTGCACTCAAAATGTAAGTGGTTCGTGAGCTTAAAGAAAATGTTAAATTCTCACTGACTTAAAAATTTCTGTTCAAAAGGATGAACGCTAATTTTGTGTATAATTTGTGTTTAAAACAAAAAGGCGTTATCTTTTCTGTGTACACAAAAATAAACCTTAAAAAAAACAGGACAAGAATAACACTTAAAACATATGGCGTTAAAAATTCAATGTTAAAAAACAAAAAATATTTAGCGGAAGCTGTTGGAAAGGAAAAATCTCTCTCTCTCTCTCTCTCTCTCTCTATCTATATATATATATATATATATATATATTATATATATATATATATTTTTTTTTTTTTTTAAGTTCAGGAAGAACCGATTCGCCTCTATTTAAAAGGGCATATCTCAGCGGAAAAACAAAGAAAAAGTGAGAGGAAAGACAGAGGAAAAAGAAAGGGTGGAGGGGACAGTCGAAGTGGAAAAAGACCAAGGATGACAAGGACTGCAGGGTCGAGCCCCATCATCCTTGGGTGCTAGGGCCGGGAGGGCGCACGTGAAACCTCCAGGAACAAGCACGTACAAACGAGCACAAAGAGCACTCAAGAGCACGAGCTTAGAACCCCCTTGCGGGGATATATATATATATATATATATATATATATATATATATATATATATATATATATATATAAACAGAAATATTATACACATTGAAATATACATACTGAAACCAATGCGAAAGTGTATATATAGAAAACTCTCAGTATATCTTGCCAGTAGGATGGGCGCAAAATGAGCGAGTGCAATGCAATGTTGCAAATGTTGATCAATGTTGCAAAAGGGTAGGGGGATTTTGCAAGAGGTTATGCAACAAAGGGGGAGGGGTCGTGAACCAAGTCAATGCTGCAAAGGGGGAGGGAGTTATGCAACAAGGGGGAGGGGGTTATCCCCCAAGCTGCAATGAGAGGGGGGAGGGAGCTTTGGGGGAGAAGGGAGGATGACCTCCCCCAAAGGGGTAACCTTAACCTAAGAGAGAGAAAGGAGAAGGAGGAGGGTCTTTGGGGGAGAAGATGGGATGTCTTCATCCCCCAAAGGGAAACCCTAACCTAAGCCTTAACCTAAGAAGGAGAGAAAGGTGTTCGCCTGTCTCCAGTCAGACGCATAATAAGCGTCCAGGGGCCCAGCATCTGTTATATAGAGGGTCGTGAGTTGTCAGATACCATTTATTTATGGTTTACCAGAGAGTACCATATATTTATTTATTTATTTATATAAGGAGGGTTACCAGATATCACCATTTTAATTATTTATTTATAGATGAATTTCCAGAGACTCCTATATAATTTAATTATGTTTAGGGTTACCAGGCTGCACCATTTATATTATTTATTTATTTATTAAAGGCAAGAGAGACGTGCTCCTTAATTTGCTCGAATTATTACAATACATTTAGACGCAAAACGAATCCCACTATTTAAAAGAAATTCACTTGACAATTAATCCGAAATAAATAAAAAACCAAATTGACAACAGAAAATAACAGTACATTTTATATATACAACCAAAAGAATTAAATGAGAAGTCTATATGTACTTTTATAAAGAAATTTCATCGAAATCAAAGTAATTGACAAAAGAATTAAATGAGAAGTCTATATATACTTTTATATTATTTTAATTAACAAAAAAAAAGAAAAACCATTAATCCGAAATGAATGAAAAAACAAATGACAGAAAATACAAGCAAAAATAACAATACACACTTTAAACGCTGTACATAGTGTATATATATATAAACACTATATGATCAAAAGTATTCGGACACCCCGGAAAATCCGCATTTCTGCAAATATCACCTTCGCCGAAAGGTATGCTGGGAAAAAGCGTGGCGAAACTATAATGCTGAGGTGTTCTGTTAAGTTATCAGTAACTGTTGTGAAGCCATGCCGCGCGGACGTGAACTCTCCGAGTTCCAACGTGGACTCGTCATCGGATGTTATTTAAGTAACGTTTCTATACGAAACATTGCAGCCAAACAGGATATACCAAAGTCGACTGTAGCGGATGTTATCATGAGATGGAAGCACGACGGTGCAACTAACGCGTTCCGGACGACCACGCAAACTGACGGAACGTGATAGAAGAAGTCTGGTACGACATGTCAAGAAGTCCCGCACGTCCTCTGCCGCTTCCATCGCTGAGGAGGTAGGAAGAGCATCCGGTACCTCCGTTAGTACTGTAACTATCCGCAGAGAGATGCACAGACTCGGTTATTATGGTAGAGCAGCTGTACACAAGCCACTGATTACAAAAGTTAATGCCACGCGTCGTTTGGCCTGGTGTGTCTCCCGTCGTTCCTGGACCGTGGAGGACTGGAAAACTGTTCTTTGGAGCGACGAGTCGCGGTATTCACTCTTCCAGTCTGATGGGCGTGTTTGGGTGTGGCGATAGCCCGGAGAACGGCTTCTTCCTGACTGTGTACGTCCAACGGTGAAGTTCGGTGGAGGGTCCATCATGGTATGGGTTGTTTTTCCTGGCTAGGGCTCGGCCCGTTGGTTGTTATACCCACTACCATGAACGCTGACGTTTATCTCGACGTTCTGGACAATTCGGCCCTCCCTACACTGTGGCAATACTACGGAGATGGCCATTGTTTGTTTCAACCGGATCGAGCTCCCTGCCATACTGCAAGGCGTGTGCAGTACTGGTTTCGTGAAAATAAGGTGGATTTGTTAGACTGGCCTGCTCAGAGCCCCGATCTCAACCCAATCGAGCACATGTGGGACGAACTGGTGCGACGGATACGAAACCGCACACCACGCCCGGCTTCACTTGCATCTCTTGCATCAGCTCTGCAAGAGGAATGGCGAGCCATTCCTGCACAGACTTACCGAAAACTGGTGGAAAGTATGCCTCGACGTGTTGACGCTGTAATAAAAGCAAAGGGTGGACCTACTGGTTACTAAATGCCATAATAAAATCATTTTTCCCAAAACCATGCGGTGTCCGAATACTTTTGATCATATAGTATATATATATATATATATATATATATATATATATATATATATATATTAAAAAACCATCTAAATTTGTTCAAAAAGACGTGTACTCTTTTGCAACACAAATAAAATAAAAATTTTAGTAACGTATTCCGTACCATATTTCCATATTATACTGTAGGTCTAAGGTGGAGTGAAAAACAGATTACATTCAAACATACGCCCTCCCGTGTGCCTATTGTGTATACTGTAGGTCTAAGGTGGAGTGAAAAACATAGATTACATTCAAACATACGCTCCCCGTGTGCCTATTGTGTATACTGTAGGTCTAAGGTGGAGTGAAAAACATAGATTACATTCAAACATACGCTCCCCGTGTGCCTACTGTGTATACTGTAGGTCTAAGGTGGAGTGAAAAACATAGATTACATTCAAACATACGCTCCCCGTGTGCCTATTGTGTATACTGTAGGTCTAAGGTGGTGGAGTGAAAAACAGATTACATTCAAACACACACGCCCCTTGTTGCATGACTGTCTTATTCATAATGTGATGAACTTGTACATTTAAAAGAAAAATCTTACAATCATACTGAATAATTATTTAAAAACTAAAAATTTTAATTCATAAATTTTAAATCTCTAAACTTGTCCACGATCCTTTCTTTGAAAACAACTTTTCTTTTTATTCCAAGAAAGTCAGAAGAATCTAACGGTATAACACACGAAACACAGGTGAATCGTCGACCAAAAAGGTTAACCGCAAAGGTCCCCTGACCTTCATCTCGTCTCAAAAACCGGTTTCCGTCTCCGTCCACACTATATATTGTCTTCGTTATTGCCATTACTAATGAAGTTCAAAACTGAACTTAAATATATACATAAGCATCACGTGATTGTTTTCCATGAACAAATTATTTATAGGCTAAATTAGCCTTTGATTAAGTAATGAATTTCCTTGTCATATTCCCATATGCAACAATATATATATATATATATATATATATATATATATATATATATATAGGGTGTGCAAATGTATTTATACAGTAGTAATAATAGATAACTTGGTTTTCCTTCTCCCCGAATTGTTCATTTTGACTAAGGTCAAGGTTGTCACCCGCCTTAGACCTACAGTTTAACGTTGAATCCGAACTACACTCCAGCACGGGCGGGCAGAAATTACAATGTCATCGTCCAGACTCGATCTCTCAAATCCCGATCAGTACTCCATCGTCTTAACCACTAGGATACCTAGGGTAATCATTTATCTACCAGCCCAACCAGACATTCATTTTCACGAACTAAACACATTTTAATCACACTCCTACTCGAGAATTGGCAAGTAGAAAGTCAAGTCGAATAGATGTATCCAAAATGGGAAAAATTGAGGATCGAGTAGTATGACCGCACATAATAATGCAAAATATTGTCGTGGTAGAGATTGCCAGTGGCAATTCACCTTGAGATATGAAAATAAATCTACGGAGAGAATGAACCGATATAGTTGTAACCAAAATGTGGAAAGTTGAGGACCGAATAGTATGACCACAAATAATAATGCAAAAATATTGTCGTGATAGAGAATGCAATGTTGCAAATGTTGATCAATGCTACAAAGTGGTGAAGGATATTGCATGAAAGGGTGGGTTCCAAAATGGGAAAACCGAGAATAGTATGGGCGCAAATAATATTGCAAATATTTGAAACTATCGTGGTAGAGATTGCAAGTGGCAATTCACTCATACACCTTGAGATGTGAGCATTAATTCAACGGAGATAATATAAAGACACCATTATTCAGCCAATCAGGACGTCCAAAGCGTGGGTCCGTTATATCGGTGTTACGATTGGTACACAAATTTAACATAACCCCGCCCAGTTACAATGACAACCAATCAGCAAACTTACGAACCCCCTCTTAGTCTTTTCGGGGTGGTGCTTGGGGATCATGCAAATAAAAGAAAATATTTTCAGCTGGGGATCACTGCAGTTATTTTCACCAGTGAATAAACATTCCCTCCGTCATGAGTCATTCACAGGAACTTTACAGGTTACCGGATTTATATCAAGATGGAGACACTATCGCATTGTCTACAATTAATCTTTTTAACGCAGCCGACCGGGACGGATTATTCCCAACGCAAACCTTGATGATATTTGCAATGACGCTCCTTACAATCCGACGTAAGGGACTGCAGTAGAAATGTAAGTAATTATGTGCCTGTAATTTTATTTTTTGTAGCCAATTATTCGCGAACTTATTATTTATTTAGTGTGCCTGTCATTAGGAGAAAGAGCACTGTTCTGGGTTATTTCATCATATATATATATATATGGAGGGTTGTAGTAATTCATCTCATCACATTTAAAATGCTTCATTTAAATAGTAGGTTTTCGCAATTATAGATTAGTTTGCAGTTAATATTATGCTAAAGTCCTGTTTTGATTCGTTGAATTTTTTTATAGTAATCCTTTGCAAGTTTTAAATAATTTTATAAATTTATAAATGTTATTCGGCATTTTCTTAACACTTTGGGTGCCACGTCACACGTATGTGTGTGCCAGTTATTTTTTTTTCTGGCGATGGCACACACATACGTGTGACACACATTTTTCAACTCCTGAGCGCAGCACACAAATATATGTGACAGTATAGGGAAATTACTATGTTATTTGAAATCTGTGGGCTCTGAGGAAAATTTTTATATATTATACTTGGTCGTTGGGGACAAAATTTATTAAATATCCAGTGTTCTGTACAGTTACTCAAATCAGTTTATAGTGAAATATATTTAGCATTTTTATGATTTATTTGTATTATTATGTGCATGTATAATGCACAAAATAATACTATAATGATAAAACTATAATGATATAAGTAACTGCATCCAGGTTCCGGCACGTGGAGCCAGGTGGATGGTGGAACCCTTTTTTTTTTTTTTTTTTTTTTACTTCCGTTGTTTTGGTTACAAAGACTTACATGAAAATACTTATTGTAATCTATTTAGGAAATAAACACAAATACATTTTTATATAAAAAAAAATCCTTTTATTTGATTACAAAATACAAAGCCTTTTATGTGAATATAATTATTGTAATATTTATGAAAATCTCTAAAACATTCTAGACAAAAGAATGTTTCCCCAGGGCAAGAGCTGCAATACGTATGCACATTCTTAGCATGTTCCTTGCTTTCTCTGCTCTCTCTTTTGTGATTTTTTCATAACATTGTTTGCATCTTCTTCTGATCTTTTTTCCCTGAACATTTTTCTTTTCAAGAATTAAATGTGATGTAGACGCTGGTCTCCTTTGCCGGGGTAAAGTCTCTTCAAAATCCAGGAGTGCCAAAGTTATTTTCTCTTTGAATTCTTTCAGTTGCATCTTTTTGCAAGTTACTTTTTTATACACAATCCAAGCATTCACAACTGAGACTCCTAATAGAAGTGCAATGGCAGCTTGCGGTACCATTTTATACCCTTCCTAAGTGCCGTTTCATAGGATGCCATCTGGTCAGAGATGTCTATTCCGGTCTTCCCTTATTGTATGCAATAATTCCTAAGGGCTTCTTTCCACTTTCCTACGATTTCTTTGCCTTTCTTGTGTATTGGATGGGCCTGGTTCTTTCAGTTTCCCTCTCTTCTCTCTCTCTAATTTCCACAAGTTCAGGACTGTGTTTTGTTGATAATAACCGGACATCTCTGGCATCTTTCCATTTCAATACAACTATTCCGTTTTGTTCTTCCATTGCAATCATTTCCCCTTTTTCAGGTCTGCACTCATTACCTCAGGTGGCATGTTCTTCTTTATTTTATAAAATATATAGTTATGTAAACATAAGATAATAATTTTAAGATTATAATTTTATAAATATTTATAATAGAATCTAAAAAAGAGAAAATAATGAAAAAAAATGTCACACACATGGTTGTGCCATGACCAGAAAGGCTAAATTTGTTACTTGTCACACCATGGGTGTGCCATGGGCTCATAAGGAGTGACTATTTAAAAAAATAAAAATGCATATATTTAAAAAAATTATTAGAATTTTTAAAAATTTCTTATGCATTTCTGTTTCTCTATTCATGCCTATATTAATTCACACACAAAAAAAAATGGGCTGGTGGAAATTTTGCGGATTTGGGCGTGGCACCCAAAGTG
Source organism: Bathynomus jamesi (assembly GCA_023014485.1). Classification (NCBI taxonomy): domain Eukaryota; kingdom Metazoa; phylum Arthropoda; class Malacostraca; order Isopoda; family Cirolanidae; genus Bathynomus; species Bathynomus jamesi. Next base: position 365,811 of record JAJOZX010001521.1, read on the forward strand.
TTAAAGGAAATTCTCTGAGCGGTTCGAAGATATCTTCACATTGTAATACTCTCCATATGTTTTAAACAATTGGGTTTTTATTAAAAAAAATTCAGTATGAACTAATTAATTATCTATTCTCTTTAAATGTCCAATGAGGATTTGAATCGTGTTATACAATCTTTTCGTTTCGAAAAAACGCATGTCGTGGACCTGGATACGTCGGTAGAAGTTTTACCGAGCAGCCAACCCAACGATTGTCACATCATTAACGAAATAATGCAAGGTTTTTTCTTATGTTTCGATCTTTGTTTTTTCGGGTAAGACACAATGTATTTTCATCAATTTATTAAATGAAAGAAATCATGTTTTAGTACAATAACCATCTTAAATAAGGTACAGAATACACAAACTAACATTATTGGATACATATATATATATATATACAAACAAAATCGGAAAACGACTTTTTATCTGACTGCATACCATTTCGTCGTTTCGTTGTGTGACACGTGTCGAATAAATTTTAAAAATTTATAAATTCCTTACCACGTGATATATGCATGAGAAATGAGAGGCAGTACATCCCTCAAGTATTACTAAAATATCCTTGTAGTCGGTAGGGATTCCATTCAATTTCGGGGATATGCATCTGCTCGAGAAATTTTACACATCAGGGTCACTCCAGGGCTGAGTCTCGAGTGAATCAAATTAGTACATCCGGTCCCTATTTTTAAAATAGATTGCAAACCACTGAATTCCTTCACTACCAACAACATCTGTGTTCACAATAAGGCTACCGCAATCTCTTGTAGTTGGCAATTTCAATGTTTCATTGTTCGCAAACACACCGATAAATTTGGATCGCGTGATTCGGTCACTATTCATTACTCTCTGAAGTGTATTCGCATCCATTTTAAAAGTCAGTGACAACGCTCCTAAATCTGCCAATTTCTATTAGAGCTTGTGATTCGAGGTATACTAGTACACTTATAGGCGCGTCTATAGGCTTGGCGAATTCAATCTGACTGAGATGTTTCCACTTTGTTGTGGACCTAAGTGTGTATTTACACTAGCCGCTAAGTCAGGAGTGATATCAAACGGATAAAGGTTAATCTGATCGGTGAATTCGTTCTGCGTTACCCAAATCCCAACCACATCACAAGCATCTGCAATATGGGCCAGATTACTATATGCTCTCGCGCAAAGCGGAACCACAGCGTCTGTTGAATAATCCGTATGCAATGTTCCCCCAACGCAAATCCGTTGACATATAGAGTTATATTTTTAAGGCCGAAATTCTCGAATTTTAAGGCATTCTTTTTATATTTTCCATTCACCGAAGCCTGCTCCTGCAATCCAATTACTAACCTTTTAGGTAGAACCCCAGGGCTACGTTCTCTATCTGTTTTGAAGCCAGCCTGCGGGTACCGTGTATAGTTTGATCTGTACTCTGTTAACTGGGTATTTTATTGTGGCGTGTAGAACATTTTTTTCAATTTCTATTTGTTTTGGTAAATTCAGTTTCACTCGCTGTACGCTGAGGTATGTCTCCATAATGTGAATTACAACGGGTTTTGCTCCTCTTCTTGATCAGCCCCCAGATTTAAACATCTCAGGATTCGTGCGGGTGAGCTTTATTTTCATATCCACCCCATTCACAAGCAGTTTCTCTTGGAATGTGAAGTCTGTATGCAGGCGTCCAAAACATTCGTATAACTTTTTTTTTAGAATATGGTTGAATATGGAGTGCAGAAAGTTTGTTTCATGGTATACAACATATTTGTCATCGCAGTCCGTTCCATCAGAATGGGCTATACGTAGTTTGCGTACATGTGCATACAGTTTGGATCAAAAAACAAAAAATAAGGGCCTGAGCTGGGTATCACGAATTCTATAGGGGCACTCGGGGAACTAATTGTGTTTAATGGGTTAATCGTAATAAAGTCACTGTGCTCAATGGAAACTTGTGTTGGGGGCATATCAAAGAGGGACAGCTCCGCTTTACAACATTGTGAGCTACATGGATGGATGAAGCGTGCCATAGCGAATCAGAAATAGTGCCACCTCTCTCGAGAAGTGGTAAACAAACTATGAATCATGAGAGCAATGTCCTTAGCTTATATCAGTCAAAAAAAATTATCAACCATATGTTTCATTCGCTTAGAACACTTCTTTTTTATGTCCTTTTAGTTTAACTCCAGGTGCTGGTAACCCCTTCTTCTGGACAAGCCTCTTCTTCTTCCCATCACCACGCATTTTTCTCTTTGCATCTTTGATGATTTCGTCCCGTGTATGCTTTAAATGTTTTTTTTAGAGCTTCTTCAGGTTTAGTCCCAGCCACTATGTCTTCTGCCGTGTTAAGACCTAATTGTAATGTTTTCCTCCCGAGATATCTGGTACCCCTCTTCAGAAAGGGGACAGCCGTACGTAGTATGGTTGAAAAAATGGATCCAACCCCACTACCACGCTGGTATCTCACACCTCGTTAGACTGTGAAAGGTTCTCTGTCCATTATAACTCAGTGCGCCGAAAGTGCAGCTTCACTGTTAAGCTCCCATGACCGAATGAGAAATTTTTTCCCTCAATCGTCTTATATATATTTAGAAATTGGTTATTAGATTAGCTGCGACATTCACATAATGGGGCCTGTCATATGTAATATTCAAACTCCTTCCTCTATGGTTGGGGATGTGCGCTATGCGCAGCAGGTGTGCCTGGGTATCCCCAACAAACTGGTGCCCCACTATATTGCTGTAAATATAGCACATGTCTGGGGGTTTATAGCCATCAACCATTTTCTCTAATTTCAGCTGATACATTAGGCTGGACAAGTCGTGTTGTGCCTTGTGAAATGTATCTCTTTGGATGACTGATCGATATCGTCCATCGGTCATAATTTTGAACACTCTTTGGTCTTTAATATTTTGGTTAGCCTGCGATTTTAGGTCCACAGTACATGCATGGGGATCATTGTTTACGATTTCATATACTAAATCGTCCTTAAGATTTGAGCTTTTTAAACTTACGTTTAAGTCTCTCACAACATCCTCGACCGCACCATAGTGACCCGGCCCTAGTGTTACTTCTGTACTGTAATACCTTGCATCCCCAGTCAGGGCGGTACGTACGGTTTCATTCCGAGTTACCCCGGCTTTTTCACACTCATTACAATCTCTAAGAATCGTAAAAACGGGTTCTTTATAATCAATACTTAAAAAAAGGGTATTCAGCTGAATTTCGCATATCCCCACCTCATACGAATCACGACCCAATTCAATGGGTTCATGGAGTTCTGTTAACAAGTTGGTTAGGGTGTTGTTAGGGTGTACAGAGAGAGATGAAGAGGACGGGAGTGTGACGTAGAAAAGGTTAGACGCCATGTTGCATACTATTTAAGCTTCATTATTGCATCAGCTTTTATATAGGTGTTGAAGCTTTCTGGGTAACCTAGCCATTTCACCAGGTACATTTTTCTTTCCTGAACCTTTGCTTCTTAAAATTTTTTCAATTTTAAACACATTTTTTCCTAAATTAAATGTCACTTTCTGCAACTCCTCTCGGTAAAAGCCTCCTGCGATTTCTTCCCCATTAAAATCTTCAACGTAATACAACATTATCTCGCCTTTAGATTTCATAGCCCTAACTTTAAAAATCTCATCTGTCCAGCCATGCTCAAATCCCTTCGCGAATTTATTTCCTGAACGCGACAGCCTTACATAATCATTGATTTTGAAACGTACAGAGTGTGGCGGTGTTCCAGCTCTTCTCACATCGGAATCTGTGCGCGTACCTCTTTCTAAAATCTCGTTAGGTGTTGTCCCAATCGTGCGATGGTGGGAGCGGTTGTAGGATGAGGCCAATGATTCCAGAATGTCTATAAATCTGTATGAGTTTGTATGTGTAAAATAGCGGTGCATGCGTTCCTTTATGGTACGTTGAACTCTTTCAGCTAAAGATGCCTTATGTATAGAATTGGTAGTGTAGTAGGTGATATTAAACTCTGTCAACACGTTCTGAAAAGCTCGGCCTGTAAATTCTTTCCCCATATCTGTACAAAAATAGCCAGGAACCCTGTTTTCTTTCAACATCAACGTTTTGGTGGCTTTAGCAACTGCTTCAGGCGATTTATTTTTCAGAGGAATTAGCCACAGATATCTAGAGAATACATCTATTATGAATAGGATGTAGCGGTAACCATCGTTGTACTCTGAATATCTTCGCATGTCTGTTAAATCTGCTTGCCAAATAGAGTCAATCGATGCCGCTGTTGTCCTGGCTGTTTTAAATCTTTTTCTCATAGGCTTATGAAGTGTATAAGCATCCTGCTCCCACAAAAACCTCTCAACATCTTTCTTCCCTACTCCCTAGAACCGTGTCTGGATTCTTTGAACGTTGCAGTGAAGCATACACCTCGTATGGAATCACTACCACTTTCTTCATTATATTAATCTAGTCAGTAAAGGACCCAAAACTGAAAATAAGATGGTGAGGAATGACCCTCCTCTTTGTACAATAATTCGTTTTTTCTTCCCCACAGTTTGACTTTTACGAGCGAGTGTACATATTATGTTCTTGTAACCGCATAGGCGAACCTTCTGAGGGGGTTTCATTGATACATTGCAATTTATAACGTTAAGACATATTTCACATGCATTTTAAAAAGTCGGAGTCGATATTTTTAGCAAACATCTATTGCATTGCCCGGGGAAGTCGATGATAGATTTTTATTAATTCATGGTATTTCTTTAGCCTCTTTGTCATTCTGGAATATACACTGTTTCAGGCTCGTTTGGAAATATATTCGTTCTTAGAAGCACCCTAAACGTGTTTCGTGGGTGAAGGTCACAAAGTAAATAGCCGTAACGCGGGCTTGTAGCTTCTTTATAAACTTGCAAAAACTCGATACGCTGATTCGGGAACATTTGATTGGCTAATACCCCAATTTGTGATACATCTCTACGTTGCGCGAATAAGACTAGATATTACGTATTTAACAACACATCACGCTTGTATCTACATTATTTTTGAAAAATAGATTCTGATTGATGAAAAACACGCTTATGTAAAGATGGTGGGAGAATACTGTAAATGTCTTGGCAAACGTTTTATCCATCTCCATTCTCCAATCATGAGATCGTCAATTACAATGACTGTATGTTCATTTCCTTTTAACGAATTAATGTCATATATGATACATCCTTGTGGAACAAAATATCATCTTCGTACTCGTTGAACACTGATTGATACGTCGAATAGCACCATATAACTTTATGCACAAATTTTGAGAACATCTCTCCCTTTTCTTTAATGATTTTAAGCATAAACACAGTTCCACCACATCCTGTAGGGCCAGATATAGTACATGTGGATGGGCTCGTGAACCTGAATTTTTCTACAGAATCCATTTCTAACACGTCACACTCCTAAGTGGGTCATTTACAAAATATAATAAATATTTAAGTGATGATCCTTATATTCTACAGTCTTGTTTTTCCTCTTCTTCCACAGAACCGTGAATGACGATGAGGTACAGCACCCCATCATCGATATTGCAGATGACCCCGACGACAGTGTAGTTATTGTCACAGACTCCATCCCCACTGCCGAGTCCAAACCAACGATACCTGTAGCACGCGACAATTCAAGGCGGAAGCATGCTGAAGAACCCTCCACGTCAGGTATAAAGTGTGCCAGGATTGCGCCGGTTGTTAGACCCCCAGTAATAGAGCCCCAACCCTCTACGTCTTATGGCACAACCCCCATAATAGTACCTTCCTCAAATATAACCCCTTATTCCTGTTCAATTCCGGGTACATCCTCCACAGCAGCAGCAGCAGCTTCTCGTTCTGTAGAGGATGGCATAACATTCGAGTTGTGCTCACCGCTACCCCTACCCCAGCCTTGACTAGAAATCGGTATATAGTCAGGGTTGATCCTAGATGCATGTAGAGCAATGGTGTTGAACACGGACTACGGCACGTAGTTAAACGTATTGTGGAGTTTGCCCTACAGAACCTCGACGAACGTGAAGTCAGAACACGGCTGTCCTTCGGGTTCGGGTCAGATGACGGGGATGTAGATGATTTTTGGGTAGTAATACCATTCAGACGCTTGGCAGCTGTAGATATAGAGTATATATTAGGCCGTATAATGCAGGCCTCTCAAAATAGTATAGCCTTCAATATTAACAATTTCACGATAAATACTGACCGTGTATTCCGTGTTGCGGGTCATAGTGCCACACCTTATACTCTTAACTTCAATTCTCAGGCTATTTATAGACGGCATATAAACGCCGATCGTGGTTGCCGCTTTCCAGCAGTAGTTTTGGCCCGTATGTTTACTGTACTAAATACACGGATCAAAAACATTTGGTTGCCTACGGTAGTGGAGCGTGCCCGTAAACTAGCTGTAGACTGTAAACTTGAGTTTAACTGTAATATGGGTCCTGAAGAGCTGAGAAGGGTAGAACAGGAAATGAATGTTCGTATAGTTGTATTTGGAATGGATGATTGTCGTAGGACTGTGTATGTTTTTAAAAGCAGTGTGAGAAATTGTACAAGACCCCTACTTATTTTAGGGCTGTCAAGAACAACGTATCTTCCCATCCGTAATATAAGTGACCTTTACGCGAGTTATGATAAAAGTCGAAAATATGAACGACATCTTGATGTGTGTAAGGGGTGTCTCGAGTTTGCGGATGATATAATGAAACATTGTAAAGATTGCCACATGGTATGTGAGCAGTGCAAAAGCTCCAAATGTGAAAGCCGTGTAGTTCAATCTGAGAAGAGGGACTATGATGTGTGTACGCACATTTTTCAATAATAACTATTTTGAGCTCCATAAATCAATTGGCATGTGCAGGAAAATGAGAATCTGTGAATGTGGTATGTTTCATATGATGGGTAATTGGGGGAATTTCAAGCATAAATGTGATGAAATTCACTGTTCTACATGCCATGAGAAATATAAGGCGGTTGGAGTAAAGCATGTATGTTATATGAAAGACACTAAGCCTAAAAATAGCCCACTCTAATAGACAGAGTTTATTTCCACAACAGTTTCGACGCCCACTGGCATCCTCCTCGGGTGAATACAGAAACACGAATGAGCCAAAACAAGAGGGAAAAACAATCCAGGGACCGACCGTTAAGAAATTCGCACCTAGGTTAGATCCCATTCTCCCGACACCGGAAGGGCATTTTCATTAAGTACATTCGCACAAATTTAAAACTATCTTCCTGTTCTAAACATACAGATTCTATTATTTTTTTATTTTTTTACATAATTATTACATTTATCATTAAATTTATTACATTTAATATTGCATAATTATTTATTACAGAAATTATAAATTTATTATTACATTGGTTATTACATTGTTGTTTATTATACAGAACTTATAAACCGAAAAAAAAACGAATGAAAAAGGCGATTAGGAAACAATCCAGAGACCATTGAGAAATTCGCACCTAGGTTAGATACCGTTCTCCCGACACCGGAAGGGCATTTTATTACAGGGTCCGCTTATAAGTACATTCCCACAAATTAAAACTATCTTCTTGTTCTATACATACAGATTCTAATATTTTGACATAATTACTGCATTTATTATTGCATTTACATTTTTTAACATTTATTATTATTACCTTTACCCTAATTATTAAATTTATAATATTACCTTTATTATTACTCTGTTGCATTTATATTTATTTCCACATTTATTACTTCCATTATTACATTTACTAAAAGCGAGTAAGGAAACAATCCAGAGACCTTTAAGAAATTCACACTTAGGTTCAAACACGTTCCCACGACTCCGTAAGGGATTTTTTTTTTGACCAAGAATCTCATTAAAGGGTCTAACTTATAAGTACCTTCGCACAAATTAAAATTATCTACTTTTTCTATACACACAGATTCTATTATTTTTCTTTCGACATAATTATTACATTTATAAAGTACCTTACTTGATTCCCAATCTATAGCATGATTATTTTGGCTGGCGTGATAAAAAATGGCATTATTAGTATTACAACTTCTGAAGGCATATTTGTGTTCTTTAATACGGGTTTCAATATTTCTTCCAGTTTCTCCCACGTATACTAAATCACAACTTTTACAGGGAATGCTGTAGACACAGGCTTGTTCCTCTTTTGCAACGTTATTCCTAACCAATTTACTTTTCACGGTAGACGAATATTTGAACGCCAAAGCAAACTTAAAATCTTTCGTCAACGGTTTTACTCTTTCTAAGCCGGCAATGTAAGGCAAACTCACATATTGTTTTTGGTTAATTGAAGGTTCCCGAGGGGCATAAAAAGATTTTCTGGCTTTAAAATACGCCTTTCTGATAAACCAGTCGGGATATTTTAAATCCTTAAAAATGTTCCAAATCTTTGAATTTTCCGGGTCTAGCAAATGTGGGCTACAAATCCTGAGTGCTCTTAGAAACATGGAAGAAATAATTGAGCTTTTAACCCCCTCACCATGATATGAAAAATAATGAATGTACGAATTACAATGAGTAGGTTTTCTATAGACCGTGAAATTGGGCTTTCCGCTTTCGTTAATGACCAAAACATCTAGAAAAGGTAATTGTTTGTCGTTCTCCCATTCATATTTAAATTTAATAGAGGGAACAAGATTATTTAATGACTGAAAGAAAGTGTCAAAGTTGTTCCAGTGGTCAGGCCAAAATGAGAAAATATCATCTACATAACGAAACCAAATTAGATTCCTGGGACATGTTTGCAACAATTCCGACGCATAATATTCCATGTATAATGTACTCAGTATTGGGGATAAAGGGGACCCCATTCCCATACCAAAACGTTGCAAATAAAATTCTTCACCGAAGGAGAAAGCATTATTGGTGACAGAGTTTTATCAGTTCTAAAAATACAGATGTGGGCATGCCTAGTTCTACGTTACATGTTGGCAATTTTATATCTAAAAAACTAAGTACATCATCAATGGGAACTTTCGTAAACAAGGACTCAACGTCAAAACTGATCATTCTTCCCCGTTTCAAATCTAAGGACATAACTTTGCTAATAAAGTCACAGGAATTAGTGATGTGCGAGCCTGAAAATTTACCAACTAATGGGGATAATTTATCTACAAGAAATTTAGATAACCTGTAACTAAAGGAACCCCTGTGTGAAGTAATGGGACGGAGTGGTATATTAATCTTATGGGTTTTGGGTAGGCCGTAAATGTGGGGGAGTTTGGGGTTAATCTGTAGAAATCTTTTAGGATCAATCGCCGGGACATCTTTTAATAAGTTCCTGATGGTTTTGTTGAATTCGGCAGAAAGACGCTTTAGGGGGGACGATTTCACTTTGGTGTAGGTGAATTCATCACTAAGTAACGCTTCCATTTTTTGTTTATAATCACACTTGTCCAAAATAACCACAATGTTACTTTTGTCCGCTTTAGTGACAAATATTGCTTCGTTCTTTCTGAGCTTGTCTAAAGCTAACCGGAATCTTTTAGGAATAGAGTCCATTGAGTTGAAATGTTCCAGAAACTTGCTCAGAATCAATCCATTTAAACACGGAATATCCACCCTGGAATTAACTACGGAAGACACAAAATCTAAAACAATGTTTGGTGCTCTTCCAATACGTGCTCTACCGTAAAATTTACATTCCAATATGTGCTAACTAACGAAAATATCACGACCTAACCTAACCAATCGTTAGGTCAATTGTACGCCCTTGACGATTGGTTAGGTTAGGTCGTGATATTTTCGTTAGTTAGCACATATTGGAATGTAAATTTTACGGTAGAGCACGTATTGGAAGAGCACCCAATGTTTTTATCGGGTTTAAGGGCAAACGACAGCCCTAAATTAAGAACTTCCTTTTCGGATTTGGATAAGACATATGTCGATAAATTTAAAACGGAACCTTCCACCGCACACTTTGACCAAGCACTTTCATCACATAAATAGGATAGCTTTCTGTTAAGTCGTTGTTCAGTGCGTCTAGTCTCCACGTCGCATTTATAATCTGCAGTTTCAAACAGCGCCACAAGTAGTTCACACGACACATGCGATTTAAGGACGCGTAGACAATTTCTTAGTTTGAAATACGTATGGTCAATTTCTCTTTTAACACACGGAATACTTTCCTTCAAAATTTCCCTGGCAAAATTCGGAAACGGTGTATGGTCCTTTCTGAAGGTAAACGGTATCAAGGACTTCGGGCACACTTGCTCCACTAAACACTCTTGCAGGAACTTGAGTTGCAGCTTCTTGGTCTTCACAGCCACTAGTGTTTTTTCATATAGACGATAGGAAGATATAAGTTGGGGAAAGGTAACTAAGAAGGCGAATAGATGGCGTCTGATCGTGGGATCCATAATAAATGCAAAAAACTTCACTTTTTTTTTACGTGAAGGTCAAAATATGAAAATAAAAACCCACTCTAGTAGACAGAGTTTATTTCCACAACAGTTTCGACGTCCACTGGCATCCTCCTCGGGTGGATACAGAAACACGAATGAACCAAAACAAGAGGGAAAAACAGTCCAGGGATCGACCGTTAAGAAATTCGCACCTAGGTTAGATCCCATTCTCCCGACACCGGAAGGGCATTTTCATTAAGTACATTCGCACAAATTTAAAACTATCTTCCTGTTCTAAACATACAGATTCTATTATTTTTTTTTTTATTTTTTTTTTATTTTTTTTTTTTTTTTTACATAATTATTACATTTATTATTAAATTTATTACATTTAATATTGCATAATTATTTATTACAGAAATTATAAATTTATTATTACATTGGTTATTACATTGTTGTTTATTATACAGAACTTATAAACCGAAAAAAAACGAATGAAAAAGGCGATTAGGAAACAATTAGGAAACGATTAGGAAACTCTGTCTATTAGAGTGGGTTTTTATTTTCATATTTTGACCTTCACGTAGAAAAAAAGTGAAGTTTTTTGCATTTATTATGGATCCCACGATCAGACGCCATCTATTCGCTTTCTTCTTAGTTACCTTTCCCCAACTTATATCTTCCTATCGTCTATATGAAAAAACACTAGTGGCTGTGAAGACCAAGAAGCTGCAACTCAAGTTCCTGCAAGAGTGTTTAGTGGAGTGACGCACAGTTCCTTTATAAGTAGTTGCTTGAGCACGAGTCATCTGAGTCACCTCCACTCAAACATTACTTTAACTATGAATGTATGAGTACAGATGAACATGAATATTTTGACCGCTACTACAACAGTTTTAATTAATCTAATCCTTATAATATAACTGATGAATGTGAGCGTTATTGCGTGAATGATGTGCGCGTGCTTAGAGTATGTTTCCAGGCCTTTAGAAGGATGTACATAGACTGTTTCAAATGCGAACCGTTACAAGTCGCAACCAAGATCGCCTCATTATGTTTTATGGTGTTCAAGAAGAACTTCAGCCCGAAAGACACCTTAGCCGTCATTCACAGAAACAATCTCCGCAGTTATAGGCACAAGGCTATTTACTGGTTCATACACCTACAGCAACAGACAGGTGTATACATAACGCATCCCGCAACACAGGGGAAGTACCCATTAAAGTTAATGGTCATGTTTTTTGGGTTGATGGTCTAAGCGAAAACCGTGCAACTAGTGAGAAGACTGTGTACTCCTTTAACGGCTGCTGGTGGCACGGATGCCCCCGTCCTGAGTGTGGAATCGGAGGAGATATCCACAGTAGATCTCCTGCCGACAGTCTTGCATGGACCCACGCCCGCGATCAACTTATAGGCTCCCACTTCACTCACAAGGTCTTGTGGGAGCATTAATATGATGCACGGATGGAAACAGATGGACAGTACTGTGAAGAAATAAACACGATCAAGCGTTCAATTGTGCTGGATCCTCTCAAATGCGGTGATAGTTTGTTCGGAGGGCGTACAAATCCCTTCAAGCTATACTTTCCGCCTACGGAGGGAGTGAAACTCCATTACTACGATTTCTGTTCTTTATATCCCTACGTGATGAAGAACAATCCGTACCCCGTAGGTGCACCTGAAAAATTGGTGGGACCTGACCTGCCCCCCATCGAGGTGCTCTCCACAAATTTGAACGGGTACTATTTCAGCCTTTCCTTCGTAGATGTGCTCCCCTCACACGATTTATGGATGCCGATCCTGCCTGTCGTTATAGATCACAAGCTCATGTTTCCCCTGTGCGTGAAGTGCGCAGAGGAGAACAATGGGGATTGTAATCATAAAACCAACCAGCGTAAGATCAGAGGTGTATATACAATCCCTGAACTGCACCTCGCCGTTCGCCATGGCTACAGAATATTGAAGATATATGAGGTGTGGAGGTTTCAGAAACTACCCAACCTTTTCACGCCATATATAAATGCTTTTTTGAAGGATCTACTGAACTACAGACGCTAAGACTAACAAAGACCATAATATCCACTCTAAGGTTAGCCCGAGAGAAAGGAAAGAGTAGGGGGTTAAAAGAGGAGAATAAGGGGTTAAGTAAGTAGCAAAACCTATCATTCGTGGGTTAACATTCATTCAGAAAAAGAGAAAGAAAGACTCACCATCATCATCCGCCGGCCACTGCCGACATGTCAAAAATAGTCGAAGAAGATAGGAAAGAGGTGAAAGATGAAAAGAAGTAAAATAAAAACGTTTACAAACCATGCAAACACAGTCTTAACTCAAATACTGTCATACCATGCAAACTACAGACATGCAAGTAAAGAGAGAGAGAGAAAGAAAGAAAAAAAAAGTAGGAAGAGTATAACAAAAAGTGGGTTAGTTTACGCTCCGAGCTACATCTACGTTCGTGTTAGTCTAATTTTTTTTATATAATTTTATTGCTGACATCACAAGCTGGCATTTCACAAGCTGGCATTAATCGTCAACAGACTCATCCTCGACCACCACCCCCAGAGCTCCTGTTGCTAATTGTTTTATTATTTTAAACAACATTAATATTTTTAAAATACCTATCTAAACGGTTTTTAAACATATTAACGCTGGTAGAGTTCACGACGGACGCGGGAAGATTATTTCATTTATCAATTACTTTAAACGTAAAAAAGTTTTTAGCGATGTTAGTAATGAAACGTCTGCCACGCAACTTAAATCCGTTATTATGAGTATTGCTATTATCGAAAGTGAACAATTTGTCAAAATTTACGTTATCGATTTTATTAACGATTTTGAAAACTTCAATAAGCTCCCCCCTTAATCTCCTAGTTTCGAGTGAATGCAAGTCACACTCATTAATCCCATCTTTGTAAGACTTGTGGCGTAATGACGGAATTAGTTTCGTGGCGCGACGCTGAACCCTTTCCAACCTATCAATATCCTCACGTAAATACGAGCACCAAAACTGAACGGCATATTCTAAATGAAGCCTGTCTAGGGACTTGTAAAGGGGCAATATAATATTCTTCGATTTAAATTCGAAATTACACGCTATGAAGCTGAACATCCTATTAGCTTTTGCGCAAGACTTCAGGCACTGATTCCTAACTTTTAAATCTTTAGATACGCGTACGCCTAAATCTACTTCCTCGCCAACGCTCTCTAACTGTCTATTGTCCATCGTGTACGTGTAATTGATACGAGAACTTCTATGCAAAACTTTACATTTGTCGACGTTAAATTGCATCTGCCACTTATCCGTCCACTCCATAATCCTATTTACATCGTCTTGGAGCCTATTTCTATCGTCCACGTTAAGAACTTTACCGCCTATTTTAGTATCGTCCGCGAATTTTGACACGTTACTGGTCAAGCCAACATCTTTGTCGTTAATATAGATTACGAACAGCACTGGGCCTAACACTGAACCCTGTGGGACACCGCTACCTACATCCAACCACTCCTATTCACTACCATTAACAACGACCCTCTGTCTCCTAGCACGAAGCCATTCCTCTAACTAGTTGGCTACCTGACCGCATATACCGTGCACTTTAACCTTCGTAATTAATCTTCTATGCGGAACTATATCGAACGCTTTTTTAAAGTCTAAATAAATAACGTCAGCTGCTCTATGCCTATCGTATTCGCGCACTATTTCGTTATAAAATTCTAACAAATTAGTTAAATAAGATCTATGGCGTTGAAACCCAGGCTGACTACTATTAATCGAATCGCGACTTTCTAAGTAATCGACGTTACGGTCCCTAACTACGGATTCCAAAAGTTTACCGACAATTGACGTTAAGCTAATATACCTATAATTGCTAGCTACTGTCCGGTCGCCTTTTGTAAAAATGGGCGTAACGTTAGCTAATTTGAAGTCTTCAGGAATAATCCCCGCTTCCAGTGACTTATTAAAATTTTTTGTTAAGGGGCCTACGATAACGTCTTTCAAATCTTTCAAATGTCTAGGATAAAACGCGTCAGGGCCTGGAGCCTTGCTAACTTTTAGCCTATCAATATAATGCGCAATTTCATCCCTTGTAAACAGTTAGATCATTCAAAATAGTCTCGCTACTAAATGGAACGATATCGTCAACGTCGGGGACATTATTTACGTCTTCTACGGTAAAAACTGTCGCAAAAAAGTTGTTAAAAATACCCGCCATCGCCTTAGCGTCGGAAGCCAAAGCGCCGTTAGCGTCCACTAAAGGGCCTATGTTATCTTTTATCTGCTTACGATTATTGACGTAGTCAAAAAACTTTTTTGGATTATGTTTACTATCCGCAGCTATAAGTATCTCTAAATTACGCTTAGCATTCCTGACAGATCTTTTAACCTGACGTCTAAGCTCGATATATCTATTAAAGTTAGTTACTGTGCCATTGCGCTTATTAAGTCTATACACTGTGTTACGCTCGTTTATGAACTCGCCTATTTCCCTAGTCCACCACTTGGGCCTACAACGATTTCTAACGCGGTTGGGCCTACGAGGAATAAACTCCCTTTCGATATTTCTTTAAACGCCTCAATGAAAATTTGCGTCATTTCCCATAAATAAATTATCCCAGTCCACTACTCTCATCCTATCCGCAAAACTATCAAAATTGGCTCTACGAAAATCGGGGACTTCTATTACGTTACTATCCTTACTGTTTTCTATCACTAGCTTAAACCTAATAATTTGGTGATCGCTACATCCCAAACTCTCACCTACTTCTAAACCTTCGACTATATTATCGTCGTTCGTCATCACCACGTCTAAGATATTGACTCCGCGCGTTGGTTCGGTAACCATCTGTCCTAAGAAATTATCTTCCATGAACTCAGTCAGTCTCAAACCCTCATCATTACCAGTAAAAGTCTCGTAATTAACATTAGGGCAGTTAAAGTCTCCGACAATTATACTATCCCCATTATTAATAAAGTTACCAAGAAGCGAGTAAAATCTAGTATCGGTATCGAGGGGTTGAACGGGAGGTCTATAAACAACAACAAAATTAAAACTACTACTACGCGCCCTAACTTCAACGCATAACGCATTAATTGCTGCCAGAAAATCTATCTTAACCTCGATAGCCCTGTACGAATGTACAGGAAAACGCCGCCACCAATCCTATGTAACCTATCTTTAGTAAAAAGTTTAAAACCCGCTATATCAAGTTCCCCCAACAAGTCCCGAGTCACGGTATTTAACCACGTTTCGGTTATAGCAACTATATCCTAGTTCCCTGAATAAATTATCGCCTTAAATTCGTTCAATTTATTTCTGATACTACGCGCGTTATCATACAATAAAAGACGTTTAAATTAATTTTTATCACGGATCAGCGTTTTAAACTATTTTTCACGTCGGGCCGGCCTTTCCCGGACCCACAACGTTTAAAGAAGGCTTCGACCTATACAACTTTCGAACGTTCTCATCGATTAACCTACCTAACCTAGCATTCCCTATTTCATTGAAATGCACCCCCATCTTTTATAAAAAGGCTAGGATCACTAAATTCTGATCACAGCTTTACGAAGGGTACATTTTCCTCAGCACAAATCTCTTCTAGTTTAGTATTAAAAAATAATTTTTGACGTAATCCTAAGACCCAAACCGTGCTTCGCCGTAATACCTAGAACTAAAAACCTATCTGCCCTTGCCTTCAGGGACCTAATTAACCCCCTATATCTCTCCAAAAGGTCAGGCACTCTCGTATCGGGCCTATACGAGTCGTTGCCCCCTACCATCGTCACCAACATCGAGTGACGGGAGGCAACATCAATCCTATCTATTTCGTCTCTAATTCTGTCAACCCTGGCCCCTTGTAGACAGACCCTCCTCCTCTTGGTTGGATTCCCTTCAACGAACTCCTTATCCATATGGCGTACTAAAGAGTCCCCAATTAAAATAGTTTCCCCCTCGTTCACATCCCTATTCAACTAAGCGTAAGGTTCGAAACCTTGATAGAGGGAAGATTCCTAT
The DNA here is from genome assembly GCA_023014485.1 of Bathynomus jamesi. Taxonomy (NCBI): domain Eukaryota; kingdom Metazoa; phylum Arthropoda; class Malacostraca; order Isopoda; family Cirolanidae; genus Bathynomus; species Bathynomus jamesi. The sequence goes on from JAJOZX010001521.1 coordinate 382,169, forward strand.
CACCTAACGGACGTGGCCTAGCTGCACCCTTAACTTCTCTAAATCCCTCCCTGTCTACTAATCTCGGACTAACCTTAACCTCTTTCTCAACTCTGTCTAACCTTCCCGATAAGCTAGCTATACTAGAAACTATGTTCATCACCTCACCCTTCAAATTACTAACGTCTTCAACGTTAGTATAGGTTCGGCCTTCATCAACTGTAACCCTACCCCTGCCCTCATCAAGCGTTGCAAGTCTTTCCGTCACCTCGCGTACACTACGTTTTATATCAACTATTTCTCCCTTAAATCACAAAAGAAACAAACCGATCTCTCGGTAATCGCCATAGGACCGCCGTTATAATCTTAAAATCCGTATACCACCGATTACCCCACACCTACACACGACGCTTTCTGCGACGGCATCGCGCAAGTTAAATTAGTTAGTTTATAACCGTCACAAGTTTAAGTTAAATTAAGCCGGCACGCTATGAAAACTTCTAAATCGCTAAAAACCACTAATATTCAGTTACTTAACTATAACAATGTGAATATAAACGCAAGTATATAAAATTCAGAACTTTCCAAAATTAAATTAATCGGCAATATTCAAAAGTAGAAACAATATCAGAGAGCCCAAGGAATGCGTCCGCTCAGTAAGGAGTCTGGCTGACGAATGAGTAAGGAGTTTGGGTATCCGCGAGGAGTTGATACCGAAGATGAAAAATCGGCTTGTATTCAACGTTACCGTGACCGTGAAGGTACACAGCTTGACCGTTCCCAAATTATAAAGAACCCAGGCAAGTGCTTTAGTGCAAAGTTGTGTCTAAACAGTCTTTGGGGAAAATTTGCAAAGAATACTGGCAAAGGGAACGTTCATTTGGTACAAAGTTATAGTGAAGTCTGGGATTATGTCAACGCTCCCGATAAGGAGGTCATGGAGATCGTGAATTTAGGTAATACATAATAAAGTACAACAATACCGAATTGACCACAGATACCTCACGGGTTACAAACATACCTGTAGCCAGCTTCACAACGGCCTACGCACGCATCAAACTTTGGGGCCTATTGCATTCTCTTGGTCAGAGGGTTCTGTACGCCGATACATATAGTTTGATATTCATAGCGAGGGAGGTGAATACATGCCTCCTATTGGTGAATTCCTCGAGGAGTTGACTGATGAGATCAAGGATGAGTATGAAGACATCGCATACGCCGACTCTTTTGTCTCAACAGGACCAAAAACTTATGGGGTACGGGTGAGGGTGGGGGAGATATGAAATATATCGTGAAGGCTAAGGGTATCACGCTCAACCAGGCGAATCGGCGGTCGTTAACTTAGATTCGTTGAAGGATCTATTGTGCTTGGATGATATTGAGGGTGACGAGCCATCCCAACTAACTGTAGGGACCCACAATTTTCGGGCGCAGAAGCTGGGGGCATGAAGGAACTTAGGGGTAAAAAGGTGTGTCGTAACACCTATAGGAAACGTTACCAGGTGCCTGGTACCTATGATACCGTACCCTTTGGATACCACAATTTTTTATTGTTATATATGTCTATTGTTAATGGTATGTTTATTTATTACGCGTACTTGTAAATATATATACACCTTGAATAATTCGTTTATTAAATAAATCATGTTTCAATTAGCGTTTCACTTTTTCCTTTGTGTGTGTGTGGTGTGTGTGTGTACAGGAGAAAGTTCTAAGCTCCGCCCTGTATGATCGGTCACGTGACTCTTGTTACTACCCGGACATATCTCTTCTCTGCGTGTTCAGTTGACCGCTGCAAGCCCTGGATCTCAGCGTGTATTTTCCCACGTAGACGAAAAATAGTAATGGCTACCTTTAATATTGCGTGTTCGACGTTTATGAAGTGGTATTCAGCAAAGTGTGAAGATATGGTGGATAATGAATGGCCCCCTATTCCACCCTCCTTTGATACTTTTAAGACTACATTGAATCGTGCGAAGCTTGAGGAACAAAAGGTACAAATACTCTACGGGTATTTTGGCGAGAGCATTGCGGGATTTCGTGGTACAAGCGATGTATTGAGATATGTTTTAGGACTAAACTTTATAAAAGGTTACAGATACCGTGAAGTGGAAGAAACAACACGTGCAGAAGAGAAGCAATGGTTATGGTTAGTGACTCTTGTTGATGAGTGATGTGACAAGTGATATTATGTCATGTTGCATCATGCAGAGTACTCGTACCCTGCGACTGAGAATGTAAATCTTGTCATCCTGGAGAATCTTAAGTATTTTTACCACTACATTAATATATATCATGAAGAGTTTTGTAGTGAGGTTGTGGCTAAAGGCCTGCGTGAGTTTTTAACAGAATTTAGAGACGAGTATCGTCTGCTAAGCAAAAAGGAAAAATATGGGCATATGTTTCTCTCAAATAGTGCACCGGAGTGTGAATAAAATGTGTTTAGTTCGTGAAAATCCCCCTGAACGAAAATGTCTGGTGCGCATTCTGGGGAGTGGGAGTGATAAAACATTAAAACCGGTATTGCTTCATGTATCGGAAAATTTCTCAAAACACCTACCCAGTATAATGGGTTACAAGTATTCACGTTGGAAGAACGCCGTACACGTTTCGCTTATGGTGTGACTCACTCCTCCCGCCGAGCCGACGAAGTCATTGCGCGTGTTCAGGCGTAAAAGCCGTGCCATTAACTATGTACTGGAAACGACTTGTAGACAAACAAACTCTGGTAAACGGAATGTTGTTTATTTAAGTGTTGAGAAGATGAATAGAGTATTCGTGGTAGTTGAGAAATGGAGTGAGGATCGTTATAAAATTCCTGCAGGTGTAGGTATAAGAAGAGAGCAGATTAGTGATACCCCCTCATATGCCATTATTTGTACGTTGTGTATAAATAACGATCAGCCATCCATTAATATACGACTGATGTGTTAGAATGCACCTGCAAATAACGGTCTTGTCCCTACGCGAAAGCGTTTCATCCTCGACAGAATGTTTGAAATCGTCGGTTTCCGCAAGCTGAAGCCTATATTAGACGCGCGTGTAACGGATATGATTTATTTTGATACGGTTCTCGAATACGCATACACCGCTCTGCTCCACGGGTTTACCGAGTGTAGGACTGAACAAGGCGAGAATGGTCTAGAGCTGGATGCTTATTTAAAAGGTTTAGACTCTGTTATTTATTTATTTTTTTATTAGGTTCAAAATCCCAGCTGAGCTGTGAACGGCCAAGCTCTGAAGGGCCAGTTCAACCTACAGCCCAAGTTAAGCTAAAATTAAAAACTTACGGACTTGGAGGTCCTGTTAGGTCCTACCTCAGGGTTGCTGACTCGATGTGGGCCTACCTTAGGCCTCAGTTGCATGAATTTAAGATAAAAACAAAAGGGGCACTATTTATGGTCTTCTTTCTAAACCTTGCAACAACAACAACCTGCATTATTGCACGATGCAACAATCTTGTATCTAAACAACCAAACTGAATTGCAAGAGAGCTCTCTATAAGACCACACCTGTAAGTACGCATTCCACAAACGAGTAGAAAAGACGCGCAGCGCCCCAAAATGATGCACACAGTGTGCCCAAACAATGATGCCACAAGAGCCAAAAATGCTAGCTCTAAATTAAGTGAATTTTTCACTAACCTTACAATTATGAGATGGATATATATACACCTTAACTTAATATATACAAGCAATGCTGCATCAATCAGCTTAGTCATCATATCGCCTTGGGACAACAATGGTTCTTCCTCTTCTAGATTTTCTAACACTCCCCACCGAAGAGGCATTGTTGTCATTACCTTCTGCAAGGTTAGCCAAGCCTTCTCCATGAGGCTGTAACTCAAATGTTTCATCTTGACTATCATGTTTTTGCTGATTTCTAAAGCATAGAGTTTTTGTATAGGTCTCTTTAACTTTCCTCCTGAAGTCTTTACCAGTGCAGACCTAACTAAATTGTCTTTGCCAACAAACAACTCTTCAATTATGCCAAGCTTCCAGCATTGCCTTGGTCTTTCATCCCCAATCATTACCACTTCTCCCACCTTGATACAATTTGCATTGGAGCCCTTTACTTGCCTGATGGGTAATAATTGAGTTCTGGCAAGTATTCCATCTGCCACCTCTTCCATAACTGATCTTGTAGCTCTTCAAGGTACCTGAACCGTCTGGTTAACTCTCCTTGAGTGCTCTGGATAGGCTGCAAGTCTTCTGGCACACTGGGGCTTGATGTTAATCGTTTACCACAAAGAAAATGATTTGGTGTCAATGGCTCTGCATCCTGCATACTGTTAAACAAAAGTGATAGGCCTACTGTTCACCATTGCTTCTACTTCACATAAAACAGTGCAGAATTCTTCTTTGCTCAAATGAGCATTAGCTAAAAGTTTCTTTAATGGACACTTTACACTTCTCACTAGCCTTTCCCAAAATCCTCCCCACCATGGTGCTCTCTCAACAATAAACTCCCACTGTACCCCTTGGTGTGAAAAGTAGGATTGGAATCCTTCCTCTTTTAGCAAGGACCAAACTTCTTGGAGTTCCTTTGCAGCCTTTTTGAAGGTTTTTGCATTATCCGATATGATTTTATTTGGGAAACCCCTTCTGTTCACAAACCTTTTAAAGGCCAAAAGAAATACATCACTACTTAAGTTGCTTACCAACTCCAAATGGATTGCTCTGGTGGTAGCACATGTGAAAAGACATATATAACCTTTGTTAGACTCCCCTGCTCATACACATAGACTGGCCCTGCGAAGTCTACTCCCACTACATCAAATGGGGCAGTATAGACACACCATTCTCTTGGAAGTGGAGCCACCTTTTCATAATAAGGCTTTGCACTCCAACGCTTGCAAACCACACATTTATGCAAGACCTTTTTACTACTTGTCTAATTTTGGAATCCAAAACTGTTGTCTGATCTCTATTATCACTTCTCTAACTCCAGCATGTAACAACTTATGATGAGTATCCAGGCTCAAAAGTTCCACAAAGTGCCCCCCAGAAGGTAGCAAAATTTGATGTCTTTTCTCCTCTGGAAGACCTTGAGAGCAGAATGTGTTGATGGAACCTGTAATGGACGGCTGGTGAGCAATTCCCTCTCTTCACCAAATTTTTCTTCTGTATACCACCCAGTATTTCCTGGCTTGCTGAATCTCTTACTGTTCAGAATTCCCCCTTCTTGTTTCTCCCTTAATATTGTTGGTAAATCTATATACCCATGCTGTCACTCTTAACAACCTTTTCAAACTGTTAATGTCCTCAAGCCTCAATATGAGGTCCTGCTGCATAACTTGACAACTGTTCACAGTGCATTTTCTCACCTCACTCACCCATGCTTCTTCAGCCTGGCATTCTCCTACAATAGGCTGATTAGAAGGCCAGTTATCACTTCCAAGTTTTAGCCACTCTGGCCCATTCCACCACAAACTTGACTGTGCAAGATCTTTCACTGAAATTCCTCGTGTTGGTAAATCAGTGGGGTTTTGGGTGCCTGGACAATGCTTCCATTGCTTGGGATCTGTGTGCGCTTGAATTTCCTCCACCCTATTGGCAACAAATGGTTTCCATTTCCTTGCCTGGCTTCTTAACCAGTGCCAAACTATAGTGGAGTCTGTCCAATAATAGCTTGGAATTTCATAGAGAGCCAAAGACTTTTGCACTATAACTGCAAGCTGACTAGCAATAACTGCACCCATCAATTCCACTCTTGGAACAGAAAGCCTTTTCAAAGGTGCTACTCTGCTCTTTGCACCAACAAACCTGCAACTTCCTCTTGCAATGTGCCTCATATAAATACAAGTTGCATAGGCTTCCTCACTTGCATCACAAAAGATGTGCAGCTCCAAATTGTCTGGATTATTGTTCAACTCTCCAAAGTACCATCGTGGGATTTCAATGTCTCCAAGATGTGCCATTTCTTTGAACCAATATTTCCACCTTACCACCATATGATCAGATAACTCTTGGTCCCAACCAAGTCCAATTTCCCAGAGGCTCTGAAACCAAATTTTTTACTTTCACAAATGGAGCCAGGAATCCAAGAGGATCAAAGACCTTGAAGCCAAACTAAGAGCTGTACGTTTTGTCCACCTTGTCTCATTCTCAGCCAGCTCTACTAAAGATTTCCCATTGAAGGTAAACAAATCTCCTTGCTGCCAAAATGCCTAGCACTTTGCGTCTATTGCCCACAACTCCTTAATACCAGAATCCTCAATACTTTCTGCTGCATCAGGTACTACACAGGATGACTCATAAACTCTTGTAATTGAATGATTGGTCTGCCATTTTCTAAGCTCCATGCCAGCCTCCCTCATTATAGCTCTAGCCTCCATGAATATCTGTTTAGCCATTTCTGTATTATCCACGGAACACAGCAAATCATCAACATAAAAATTTTTCCTTATGTGTTCAATAGTGTTAGGATAGACTTCAGAATATTTCTTAAAATGGTACTGCATAGTAGCTGCCAACAGAAATGGACTAGAGCTGAGGCCAAACAACACTGACTTCATTCTATATGCTTGAACCTTAGGTTCATTTTCCAACAAGTCTTTCGTATCCACCCACAGATACCTTACTGCATCTCTGTCCTCTGGTTTTAACTTTATCCGCAAAAAGGCTTGCTTCACATCTGCAGTCAATGCTACTCTACCAAACCTGAATCTCAGTAACAAGGAAAATAAATCTGCATTTAAATTTGGCCCAGCATCCAAACAGTCATTCAAGGACACACCACCTTTGTCCTTGGCTGAGCCATCAAAAACTACCCTCAGTTTGGTGGTAGTTTTGTCTCGCCGTACCACTGCATGGTGTGGCAGATAATGTGCCTCCTGGCTCACCAGCTCACCTTGCACCCTTTCATAGCATCCCTTACCTAGCTTAGGATGGCCTCATTGTATTCAATTAACAACTCCTCATTTTTTCTTAGCCTGTACAATGAAGTCTCCAACCTCCGATTAGCTAGCTGAAGGTTTGAACCGGGTTTGCAAGAATCCTTCCAGGGAGGCCAACTTCATAGCAACCATCTCTAAACCCAATCCCTTTTTCAAATTGCTCTAAAACATCATTGTTCACTGTACTTGCCTGTTGTCCTTTATGCCAATGGATTCAAGTTCCCAAAACGCTTTCAAATGCCTTTCCAACCATGGCTGTTCTCCTCAATCTTAACAAAAGAGCCTTAACTTCCATTTCATTGCAATAGCTACCATGTAGCATCCAGCCTAGCTTACTTTCAATAGCTACCGGGCCTCGAGATGTGCGGACAATATTACCAGTGATGAAGTCCCAATATAGTCAGCTCCATTCAAAAGACTAATATCTTCTGTTCCTTCAAACTTATTATTGCCCAAATTAATTCCTTTAACTTGCAATTCTTGGAAACATGCCATATCTAAACAAGTAGTGACTGGAGCACAAAATTCCTCAATCTCTGCAGCTTGGACTTTGATAGTGGGACTTTGTGGTAACAACCCCTTAACCAGAACTTGTACCTTCTTAAATTTGGTTCGGTTTTGAACGGAACCCCCAAACCCAGAAATTCTTAAATTTTCCCTCTTAAGTTCTTTAAACTTCAATTTTCTGGAAATTCTGGTCTTAATAAAGCTACACTGGCTACCACTCTCAAACAACACTCTTACAGTAGCTTCTCCATCATTCCCAATTAATAAGGCTGCAGCTGCTTGCAATAATCCTCCTTTACTTTTACTCCCTTTCATAGCAGTGGCATGTGCCACTGATGTCTCTACTTCTGGAGTAGGCCTACTAGGAGTGTTTTCACACAATAATGGCTGATGCCTGCCATGACATTTTTTGCACAAAATTTTAAACTTACAAAACCTTGCTCTGTGACCTTTCAAAAACATTTAAAACATGCTGTGGATTTAGTTACCCTGTCCTTTCTCTCCTCAAAAGGTAAAGCCTCAGCCACCTCACATTTATATGACTTGTGGTTGCCTTCGCAAAATATGCATTCCTTGATTCCCTTTAATTTATTCTCAGAGGATGCATGTAGAGCTGACACTGTACCTGGGCTATTCCTTTTTGTAGAAACCTTGGTGCTGTGCCTGCCTTTGTCCCCTTGTTTAACATCCCACTGTGCAAACTCAATTCCCTCTCGTCTTGCTAATTCGGCGCCTAAAAGGCTTAACATCTGCTGAAGGGGGATGTACACATGTTCTGTAGAGTGTCCCCTACTTAATTCAAGCAAAATTGAGCTAGACAATTTAGACTCCAGTATAGTAACCAACATTATACCATACCTTTCCATTCCTACACCCAAGTTGTCCAGGGACCTAGTTCTAACTTCAAATTCATCATATAACTGCCGTAACTCCTTGACACTATTGGGATTATTAACAGGAGGTATAGCTAATAGTTCACGGAGGTGGCTTTTAATTAAGATCTCTGGCTTACCAAACCGTTTCTTTAATATATCCCAAGCCACAGTATAATTAGCCTCTGTTAATGCTAATCCTGCTATTGTCTTTGCTGCCTCCCCTTCCAAGAGGGACTGCAAATAATTAAACTTCTCCACCGCACTTAACACTTGACTAGAATGAACTGCTGATTGAAAACTGTCTGCCCATCCTTGCCATTTCTGAATACTCCCAGAAAATGTTTTGAGCACAAGCCTCGGTAACTGAACTGCAGATCTGTTAACCTTAACTTCACAAACACCATTTGTTGAGTGTTGTGTTTCATTATTAGACCTGGTCTCTAACTGTACTGAGCTCCTAAACTCTTTTTCTCGGTGGCCTACTTTAATTATATCATCAATAATCTCTTCAAAGTAAATTATGTTATTTTCTATTTCATTCTCTTCTATAAGAGCCTCAATTTTAACATTTACTTCACTTAGAGCAACTTTTTTAGTTTCTAATATGGAAAGCTGCGCAGTCACTAAGCTTAAATCCTCTTGCTCTATGGCAGAATCTATAGTGGCAATGACCTTTGTAATTAGACCTTTGTAGGCGCTTCTCCTTTTTTTAAACTTGTTCAATTCAGCTGCACTCATCTTCAATGCAAACAACAATTGGGCTCTATGCCAAATGAGCTGAATTGGCAAAAATACTTAACCAAACTGATCAAACGCAAATTTTGCTTTTTTCAAATAAACTGAATTGCTGGGTGGGGTACTGACCAACCACCAGTATGGAATACTAAATTTTCCACCCAAGTAACTGGCGCACCGAAGTCTGCAACCTTCGCCTACGAATAATAAACCAAAATTAACCAAACCGGTAAAAATGTAGGCCAAAAACAACAACAGACGAGTGGCCAAGTTTCGCAATTGGGCGACCAAACTTTCTACCCTGGGACCTTAACTCAATTATGCTCAACTCGTCTAGGCCTAACTTGGGCTACAATTTGAACAATCAGAACTTTGCCGAAAAATAGTCACTGACTCAGTCTTGGGCTAGAATCCGGTTCTGAAGGACCATGTTATTTATTTATTTATTTTTTTTATTGGGTTCAAAACCCCAGCTGAGCCGTGAACGGCCAAGCTCTGAAGGGCCAGTTCAACCTACAGCCCAAATTAAGCTAAAATTGAAAACTTACGGACTTGGAGGTCCTACCTCAGGGTTGCTGACTCGATGTGGGCCTACCTTAGGCCTCAGTTGCATGAATTTAAGATAAAAACAAAAGGGGCACTATTTATGGTCTTCTTTCTAAACCTTGCAACACACAACAACCTGCACTATTGCACGATGCAACAATCTTGTATCTAAACAACCAAACTGAATTGCAAGAGAGCTCTCTATAAGACCACACCCTGTAAGTACGGCATTCCACAAATGAATAGAAAAGACGCGCAGCGCCCCAAAAAATGATGCCACAAGAGTGCCCAAACAATGATGCCAAAAGAGCCCAAAAATGCTAGCTCTAAATTAAGTGAATTTTTCACTAACCTTACAATTATGAGATGGATATATACACACCTTAACTTAATATATACAAGCAATGCTGCATCAATCAGCTTAGTCATCATATCGCCTTGGGACAACAATGGTTCTTCCTCTTCTAGATTTTCTAACAGACTCTTTGAAATATCATGAACTTTGGTACAAAGCACTTGAGCGGTACAGGGCTGAGCTCACCTACACCGTTCCCCCTGGAGAACTATTTCTTTATATAATGAGCAGCTGTCGTTACGACTTAGAAGATTACTTCAACTGCCGCTATGCATTGTGGAGATGAGCTCACGATTGAAAAGCTCGGATCGGTAAGAATAAACCATCGATTGGAAAGGAATGTTTATAAACTTGTATTTAATAATGATGTTGTCGCTAACGATGACCTCTTTGTGCGTGTTTTTGAATGTAGTCTAGCCGTGTTTAAAGATAACTTGCCAACCGAATGTAAAGTGGGCACAAAAATAGTATTGAACGATATGAAGGCCATTTACATCGAGTATAGGTATCCCTATAACTTGAGCGGTGAAATAATGTTAAATCGTATTTACTGCGTAGTGCAAAGCAATAATGATGTGACTGTAGACTCGATTACGTGCGAGTTTAGTGTTTTAGTTAAGCGCAGTAGAAGATAAAGTGTATTTATTTTGATGTATATTTAATTATTTAATATAATTGTGTGTGTGTGTATATATATATACATTTCAACTGCAAAGAACACGCAGTATAAAATAACGTAAAGAACGACGCTTGTATAGGAGAACATTCCGCGCAAGATGAGAAGAGAGAACGAACAAATGAAAAATGAGGTAACCACCGGAATCGAACCCGGGATCTTCCGATTGCCGGTCAGATATGATAACCATTACACCACGGGCCTCACTCATTTTTTCATTTGTTCGTTCTCTCTTCTCATCTTGCGCGGAATGTTCTCATATACAAGCGTCGTTCTTTACGTTATTTATACTGCGTGTTCTTTGCAGTTGAAATGTATGTATAGATACGGCATGCGAGGGGTGCCCCCTTGGGGCATTGGTTTCTGCGCGTATGTAGAAGAATTACGGCATTTGTTCGAGTGAGGCCCGTGGTGTAATGGTTATCATATCTGACCGGCAATCGGAAGATCCCGGGTTCGATTCCCGGGTGGTTACCTCATTTTTTCATTTGTTCGTTCTCTCTTCTCATCTTGCGCGGAATGTTCTCCTATACAAGCGTCGTTCTTTACGATATATATATATATATATATATATATATATATATATATATATATGTCTGTGTGTGTATATATATATATCCTGTACTGTTATATTGATGGTTATACTCCATCGTTTTGTATTTCTTATATTATTTTTTATTTTATTTTTTATTATATATATATTCCTCCTTCATATTTCTTATACTATTATTTTATTTTTTTTTTTTATCATATATATTCCATCGTTTGTATAGAATGAATTATTGTATATTTATTTTCTATATATTTCGTGAAATTGATCCAATAATTCGTCTAAATAAACAGAATGGTGTAATGGTGTTTTATTTAATTCTTTTGGTTGTGTATATATAAACGATAGTATTTAATTATATGTATACCAAATGGCTGGTTACGTCTTCTAAACCGACTGGTGGATTTCTAAGTCAACTGTCAAGAATATATGCTTTAATTAAATAAATAGCGCAATCTGGCAGCTCAACCCTAATAATGTACACCTGAACAAACCATTTACGCCTTCTAAGCCAGATTAAACCTTCTAAGCCGACTGGCTGCTTTAGCCAACTGGCTGATTAGGACCTTATAAGAGAGCGGGCGCTCGGATGAACTCTCATTATGCGTCTGGCTGGAGCCAGGCGAACACCCCTCTCCTATTTAGGTTAAGGCTTAGGTTAGGGTTTCCCTTTGGGGGGTGAGGACATCCGACCTTCTCCCCCAAAGACCCTCCTCCTTCTCCTTTCTCTCCCTCTCTTAGGTTAAGGTTACCCCTTTGGGGGATCATCCTCCCTTCTCCCCCCCTTGTTGCATAACCCCCTTCATTGCAACATTGCATTGCACTCGTCCATTTTGCACCCAAACTACTCTTGACTTCTCATGGCCGAGTGGGCAACGTGGCAGCTCGCAAAATTCGAATCTTCAGTGGTTTTGGTTTGAGGTAAAGTAAATTTATTTATAATGTATTTAATCTTGAAACTTAAGTTGCTGTTCGTATGTGGCTCCTGATTACACTGTACAACAGATTTTCGGTTCAGAAAAAAACGGGAATAACATTTGGTCATTCTTAATATATCGAGTGTGCTGATTCCAAATCTGAAAATGTTTTTTTTTCTATCACGTCACGTTCTTTTGTAATGACTGCTTAAAATCTTCATACCAAAAAATAAGAATATATTGATAAACAGATAGGCTTTATCATATGGAACAGTTTAATTATTGCTATACTTCAACATATATGCCAAAATTAACATAAAACTCTCGTATTATACTGTTTTCAACTCATTATTTGTATTTATGCTGGCGTTTGTGTGATGCTTCTGGTTGGTCACGCTTTAAATTCCTGCAGAAATCGGCCAGCAGAGCAGGCCTCCACTTCCCTTTGTATCGGCTCTCCATTGTGGCTATATCCTGGTGGAATCTCTCCCTGTGTTCGTCGCTAACAACAGATGCGTTTTCCGGAAAGAATGAGAGATGTGAATGCAAAAAATGAATTTTCAATGACATCTTGCATCCGAGACGTTGGTATGCGTTGATAAGTTCATCTACAAGTGCAGCATAGTTGTCGTATTTAGTCTTTCCTAGTAGACCGCTGCACACGTTTTTGAATGCACGCCAGGCTGCCAACTCAACCTCATCCATCACCGCTTCAAAGTGTTCGTCTAGCATGAGTTGGCGAATTTGAGGGCCGACGAATATGCCTTCTTTAATCTTGGCATCACTTATATTTGGGAATTTTTTCTTTAGATATTTGAAGGCAGGCTTATCCTGTTTCAACGCCTTTACAAATTGTTTCATCAGCCCTAGTTTTATGTGAAGTGGCGGCAAGATAACCTTTTCCTTTCGTACTAGTGGTTCGTGAACAACATTGTGAGATCCAGGTGAGGAATTGTCTCGCGGCGGCCATACTGAGCGTGTGTAGTGTTCAGACCTTGCTCGGCTATCCCACTTGCATAGGAAACACATGTATTTCGTATAGCCAGTTTGCAATCCATTGAGAATAGCCACAACCTTCAAATCTGCGCAGATAAGCCATTCATGTTCATTGTATTTTATACAGTCCAGAATAAAAGCAACATTGTCATACGTTTTTCTCAAGACGACTGAATGAGCGATCGGAACAGAAGGCATTGTGTTCCCATTGTGTAGCAGTACACCCTTAACACTGTACAGGGATGCATCAATGAACAATCTCCACTGATTCGGTTCATAGCACAAACCCAGAGCATCAAACAGACCATGCATATCAATGCAATAACAAAGATTGTTCTTCATTGTAAAATATTCCTGCAAATCCAAGGAGTGCTTTCGGAATGCTGTAATTCGTACGTCTTCCGCCAGCAGATTCCATTCTTGTAGACCTGAGGCCAGCAGTTCACTTTGTTGCTTGGTAAGTATTAAATCACGGACCAAATCATTGAGTTCAGGCTGCGTGATGAGATGTTGTTCTTTCTTGGACTCGACTTGAGCTTCATAGCATTCGCTGTCTGATTCCGATTTGTCAGAGTCTGTGTTATCGATCGGCATTTCAGCTGGAGGACGAGGGATGGGTATATCTGTAGAATGTTCCACAGGACGCATAGCAGAACGAAGATTTGGGTAGACTATAGCCTTTTTCCCTTTTCTGTTGCAACCTGCAATGTGAGACAATAGACATTGTTGACTACTTAAGATAGTATAATTGTGTAATACATTATGCAGAGCAGGATATGCTAAAATGTGCTAAAAACACCAAATTTGACGTATATTCAGAAAAATAAAAGATTCAAACCTGTGATGTTCGTTAAGCAGAAATAGCAATCAGTTGAATGGTCCAGCGGCTCTCTCCATACCATTGGGACACCGAATTCCAGACCAGGACCGATGCCTTTGAACCATGCAGATAACGAGCTTGTACATCTCACACAGCAGATATGAGGCGCCCAGTGCTTGTCCTGATCACCAACTTTGCATGCGAAGTATAATTCATAAAGCTTTTTCACATGAGAAGTCAATTTCCTTTTATACTGTTTTAACGTTAATGTCCCACAAATATAACAAAAACTGTCTGGCGAATTTTTGCACTCTCTAGGCATTGTAGCATAACATCAATAAAAACCTGTAAAATAAGAAAATGATAGATCAATTTGCAATTTCACACAATATAGACGTTGTTGGTGAAATATACATAATTTGATAGCTGTTATTCAGTAATCAGGGCTGGCAGATCGGACCCGGACCCAGACCCGGACCTGAAAGTGAATTTTAAAATTGACCCAGACCCAGACCCGACCCGAAAGTGAAGGACCCGCACAGCCGGGTTTTTAGTTTACAAAATTTATGTGTGCGCCTTTAGATTTGGCAACAATGTATTGAATTATCACTCCACCCTCCAAATAACTCACTGGAAGTGGAGAATTAACGGTGACGGAAAAATAGCCTAATCCTAATATATTTTATTGTTTGTTTGTGAGTTGTGTACTGTGTACATTGGTTGGTCTCCAGTGCTTCGTTTGCTATTTATTTGAATTTGCGATGCCTTTACAGGGTCTTTTTTCGGTGGGGAGTGGTAGCAAAAAAACTAGCCTTACAAATGAATATTTTAAATATAATAATATTGATAAAACATCTACATGCCAAATTGAAAAGTGTGGAAAAGTGTATAGTGGCAATCATGTGACAAACCTAAAGCGACCCCTAAAATCGTGTCACCCAGACATATATCGTAAAGCTGAGGATCATGATAAAAGCCTATCTAGCACTAGCAGTACTTCGAAAACTCAAATACAAACTAAGGGAATGAATATAGGCCAAACTAGTGCTAAAAACTTTTTTAAACAAATTAAAGTTGGAGTTCACCTGCAACTTCATAAGAAAACTTTAGAAAATGGCCTTATTTCGTGGGTGACAATAGAAGGGGCGGCCTTTTAGCATTGTCGAAGATATTGGACTTAAAATTTTGGTTGAACCATTTCTATCTGCAATGAATATAAACATGAACAGAAAAAATCTTGCTACTTTGACTCTCGATAGAGCAATAGCTGAAAAAAATAAGTTAAAAATACTTCTTAAAAAAAAAGTTTCATTTAAAAGTAGATTGTTGCAGGCGCTTAGATAGAGGATTTTTAGGTATTCAAGCCCAATATGACTGAAAACAAAATTGAAAAAAGTTATTTACATTTCACACAAAAAATTATTTTACATTTCACACAAATATATACAGTATATATATATATATATATATATATATTATATATGATGAATAAAACTACGAAGGAAAGGAAACACAGCGCTTTCGTCTAATGACATCCTCAGGAACACTGAAGTAAATAAAGAGTTCAAGACTATATATAGGTTACAAAAAAAAAATATATATATATATATATATAATAAATATAGAAATAAAAATTGTGGGAGGAGCATACAAATTTGTAAGGAAAACTACCAATTTTAGCACTTTGCCCGAATTCAACACAAGATCAAATGGATTGTTTACAACCAATTTTATAGATAATGCCTGAATTATTTTTTACTATGATATTTTTCATAATATTGTTATATGAAATACTACATTAATATCCAAAAGTTTAAGTACATTACCAATGCCTAAAAAGCCCGGGAAAAGTGGAAGTACAAAAATATTCTTTGACAAAGTGCGAGTGTTATTATTCACACGATAGAAGGTTCGTTTTGCCTTGTTGAGACAAGATTCCATAAACGCAGATGGGTAGCACAGATCACTTCCAATACTGTTGATTTTTTCCAATTCGGCATCGATGTATTCCGGACTGGCGATCCTAAGAGCGCGGAGAAACATTGAAGAAAATATGGCCTTCTTAATGGGGGTGTCATGTCCAGAGTAAAATTGTACGTAGGACAAATTGTTTGTTTTTTCCGATAGATACTAAACTTAAAACCTGGGCTTTCCTTATGTACACGCACATCCAAAAACGGGATTGAGTTGTCTTGTTCCACTTCTAAAGTAAACTTAATGGAGAGGACTTGATCATTTAACTGAAGGAGGAAGTCATCCAGGTCACGATTCATGGGCCAGATACACAAAATATCGTCGACGTACCGCAACCATGGGATGCCAACCCCCAGGATTCTCGGAATGTAAGTAATTTCGAAAAACTCCATATAAACGTTGGAGAGGAGGGGCGACAAGGGGTTGCTCATGGCCAGTCCGGAATACATCGATGCCGAATTGGAAAAATCAACGGTATTGGAAGTGATCTACTACCCACCTGCGTTTATGGAATCTTGTCTTAACAAGGCAAAACGAACCTTCTATCGTGTGAATAATAACACTCGCACTTTGTCAAAGAATATTTTAGTACTTCCATTTTTCCCGGGCTTTTTAGGCATTGCTAATGTACTTAAACTTTTGGATATTAATGTAGTATTTTCATATAACAATATTGTGAAAAATATCGTAGTAAAAAATAGCCCTACCAATAATTCAGGCATTATCTATAAAATTGGTTGTAAACAATGTGATTCCTTTTACATTGGTCAGACGGGAAAGGATTTGCACACGCGTGTAAAACAGCATCAATATTCCGTTAGAACGGGACAGTCGTCTAGTGCCCTGTTTGTCCATTTGTCAGAGTTATCCCATTGTATTGATTGGAATAATGCTTCAGTTTTGTTTCACTCTAGCAACATTGTTAATAGAAATATTCTTGAGTCTGCTATTATCCAACTTACAAATAACTTTAACATGAGCAAAGGTCTTTTTCAACTCGATCCCGTTGTTTTGAATTCGTTCAGAACAGAACGGATTTAGACAAGAAGGGCAGAGTGCTAAAACTTTGGTAATTTTCCCTTATAAATTTGTATGCTCCTCTTACAATTTATTTTTATTTTATTTTTTTTTTGTGACCTATATATCATTCAGGCATTATCTATAAAATTGGTTGTAAACAATCCATGTGATCTTGTGTTGAATTCGGGCAAAGTGCTAAAATTGGTAGTTTTCCTTACAAATTTGTATGCTCCTCCCACAATTTTTATTTATATATTTATTATATATATATATATTTTTTTTTTGTAACCTATATATAGTCTTGAACTCTTTATTTACTTCAGTGTTCCTGAGGATGTCATTAGACGAAAGCGCTTGAACACCACTCTGTGTTTCCTTTCCTTCGTGGTTTTATTCATCATAAATATTTTTCACATGTTACTTTCGTGAAATAATTTTCATATATATATATCGTACAATATTACAGTATATGTAAAAGAATGTTACTTTAAATCTAAATCAGTAATAAATAATTGATTTCATAGGAGATGTTTTGAAACAAACCATTCAGTCTGTGTTAACCGAGTACGACTTGGGATCTGCACAAGTTGTATCCATTGCAACAGACAACGGGTCCGATATGATCAAATGCTGTCGCCTTTCCATTTGAGTTCACTCAAAAAATATAGAATTTGTTTCCACAAAATTAATTAAAATTTAGAATAAGGGGGGTGAAGAGAGCAATCATACATCGTACTTTGCCCCTTAGCAATGCATGTATAACTATATCTAGTTACTATTAAATATTAATACAATTAATACACCTACTTTCAAACATTTCCAAAATCGGATTAATTAATATATATGGTTAGGCTACTACCGTATAGCCATATAATGTTTTCAAAGGTGGACACCCGGGCCTCAAAAAGGACCGACGGTCCCGGTCCCGGTCCTTGCCTCAAACTGGACCGACGGTCCCGGTCACGGCCCTTTCTGAAGATAGGACCTAGGAACGACTCGGTCCTCGGTCCTCGGTACTTCTAGACAAAGTTGTAAGATTTTTAATTGAATTTACTGACCTTCTCTTCAAAGAGAGCCTTGGTGACTCTGGACGGTCCAGCCATGGCCTCCCGTATAGTCGGCTGAACCATGGTCCTCTGCCTCTTGTCGTCGGGGCGCTCCTGAGGGTCTCCTCGCCGCTTCTTCTTTTTCTGGAGCTCCACCCCGTCCTTGATGCACTGGTCGAACTGGTTCTGGACGTGAGGGTGGCGCCTGGAGACATGTCGTTTGAGGTTGTTTTGGCTCTTGTTGCTTGTCGAGAGGATGTTCTTGTTCGGCAGGCACAGCAAGCACTTGTACTCCAGGTTCTGCTCACCCTTGGGGCCCAGGTATTCAAAGTATTTGTCCAGGTACGGCCAGGGATTGCCGGGTTCAGTTCTTCCGCTAGGAGCTCCAGTTGCTTGACTTGAAGTTGAAGCACTAACATCAGTAGATTCTTCGTCTCCTCCAGGTGTTGAAACAAATTTCAGTTCAGTCTCAGTCTCTTTCTGTCTTCTGGAGGAAACGATCCATCTTCTTTAGAACTTCAAATAATCACTAAACACACTAAAATCACTAAAAAAGACCGTCCGGAATTGCTTAAAAATGGACCGTCGCTCCTCATTTCGTCCTAACTGAGAAAAGGACCGACTTTCCCGCTCACGGTCCTTAAAAAGGACCGAGTTCCTGGAGTTCGGTCCTTTTGGAACTCGGTCCTGCCCACCTTTGAATGTTTTACTATGTTTCAGAAAACATGTTAATGTAGCTAGGTAGCAGTCTTATTACCTATCCTATACCAGATTATAATTATTACATTGTTAATAATGGACCCGACTCAGACCCGGGTCATATACTGAAAGACCCGACAGGACCTGAAAGTGAACTTTCGGGTCCAACCCGGACCAGGACCAGGACCCGAAAGTAAATTAGAAAAATGACCCAGACCCGGACCCGACCCGAAAGTGATAGACCTGTACAGTAGGGTGGATCGATTTTACATTTTTTTCGATTTCCATATTCTAATAGAGACAAAAACTTGCGCATGCATGAGAAAATAGCCTCTGCAAAATCTTAGCTTAATAGGTAATCACCTTCTGCCCCCGGCAGAGCGATGAAAATCATATTTTAGTAGTCAAAAACGTATTTTTAAACCCTAGCCCTAGTCATAAAATTTTGCGTGTGTTATACATATTTTCAGATCGGCTCTTTGTCTTAATAATGCATTTATATATTTCCCATAGCATTTATATCGTTGCTTAGGCATGAAATAACACACACGCAAAATTTTATGACTCTAGGCTAGGGTTTAAAAATACGTTTTTGACTACTAAAATATGATTTTCATCGCTCTGCCGGGGGCAGAAGATGATTACCTATTAAGCTAAGATTTTGCAGAGGCTATTTTCTCATGCATGCGCAAGTTTTTGTCTCTATTAGAATATGGAAATCGAAAAAAATGTAAAATCGATCCACCCTACTGTACAGCCCTCTCAGTAATACCCACTTATAGCACCGATTTATGATAAAATATGGCTGACAATTTTGTTTTAAATGATTAATGAAAGAAATTTTTCATAAAATCAAAGTGGAAACAGAGCCAAACACCACCACCACAGCATATGCATGACTGAACAAAATGTAAAAGATGTGTTCAGAGAACCAGTGGTTCTCAAAATGATACAATGAAATAGGGTCATTTTCATAAAATCGGTGGGTGATACAAATAAATGAGTGTTATTTTCGGAATCTACGCATATAATTAATTAGCCATAAAAATGACGATCTCATTTCCGTTTTTTTTTCACTGTTGCACAGTGTTATCATGAAACTTATATGCATTTAATTACACTCGGTTAATGAAAATAAACTGAAATGGCATTTAACTGACATTTTCTCCAATAGATGGCGCCACCCAATCCGATTAAATTATTTTCAAGGAATCAGTTCCTCGAAAAGTATTTCATCAAGCTTCGAAGTTTGATGAAAATACTGTCATCACTTGAGGGCATTTGTTCGATGAAAGAATTTCCCACATCTTGATGAAAATTCTAGTTTCGTTGTACATGTTAAAAGCTACCACTGAATATTTGTTTTATTAACAATGAATTTTTAACACCCATATTTTCTGTGTTATTCTTGTCCCGTTCTTTTTAAGGTTTATTATTATGCACACAAAAAAGATTTGCCTTTTTGTAGGACGCATTTTTCAGACTAGTACAAATTATCAATGTCATATTACGTCAAAATTCACATATTTAAATCTCAGGACAACAAATTAAAATTCACATATTTAAATCTCAGGACAATAAAATAGTTTAACTGGGAACGGCAAAAACTAAGGATTTTTAAAACGCCAAAACCAATCTAAATTTGGGTCTCATTGGTACACTTAAACTTAAGTAAAAATGTGAATATGACTTATATTTACATATACAACCCTATTCATAAAGTCGCACTGCATCGTTACTGCAACTGAACGATACACCACGCGATATACTGTAGTTACTAACAGTGTACTGTTTTCATACGATAATCTTGTAAGTTTGGGTCATTTTATCATAAAACTGCGGAGTACGATTATCTCAACACGCATAGGTTCAGTGTCGAAAGATGGGTCGTAAATATAAATTATTTAATGCCCTATTTTTGAGGGTTTACTTTAATGTAAATCACACGACCATTTGTTACCGTTTTTCACCAATGAATCATGCCTCGCTTAAAACCGATTGTAGCCATTTCTATATTAATCGGCAATAATCGGGGTTTGAAAATTTCCAAATCTTACCGCTGAATAGCGATTAATATATTCACTACATTATAAAACATCTATTATAGTGTAAATGGCTCTAATACGTTTTAAACTGGCAAGATTTTGCGGTGGAAAACAACAATGAACTATATAAATGTGTGATATACTAATATAGAACATATAAATACACAGATATCATAAACCTACACACAACACATGTGTTGTGTTAATGAATGAATAACTACAAGGAATAAGTATGTATACATACCTATATAGGATCAGGGCCGCATTTAGGGGGTGGCGCACCGAGCAAATGTCCAAGGCCCCGCAAATTTCAATTCAAAAAAATTAAACGTCACGTATTTGCCATCTGCGACGAGTTTTACTTTTTCCGGCAGGCGGCATGGCATCAGACATTCTAATATCCGCTTTGATGGTGTTTAATTTGTTGTTCTTGTTAGTGTTACTCATTTCTAATGTTGTTACTAACTTACTTCTTGTTTCTGTTGCAGATTCATGATTTATGTTCTTATTGTTGGCATTGTAATACGTACAACATGGAAACGAGCCGTGACCGGGATCGAAGGGGGAAATATAAACCCGGTAGTGAAAAGCGGAAGGATAAGAAGCGCAAAGAAGAGTTTCTTGCGACGGTGCCGAAACTGACTAATTGGATTAAATCATCAGCAACTAAGTCAGCCCCTTCAGCAGGCCCACCAACTGCCTCCGCTACTTCAGCAGCTGCGTTTTCAGAAGACGCGTCTACGTCAGTGCGTTCAGCAAGCCCAGCAGCTGTATTTTCAGGAGACTCGTCTACGTCAACCCCTTCAGCAGGCCCACCAGTTGCCTCCGCTACATCAGCAGCTGCGTCTTCAGAAGACCCGTCTACGTCAGTGCGTTCAGCAGGCCCACCAGCTTCAGGACATGCAATTAATGACATTGGCTTGTGGCCACAAGTGCTGACCGATGACTTTAGAGAGTTCTGGATAGAGCGGGGAACATCAGATTGCCGAAATTATGACAGCGACTTCAGTAACTCTTCAACTACTGAAAGTGGTACAACACGCCGGTGTACGAAGACATTATTTGTTAAGAAACATAGCCTGACGAATGAGCGGATTGAGGTGTCATGGCTGTGCTATTCTGAGTCCACAGGCTATGTTTACTGTTTTGTATGTAAATTAATGTCGAGGGCGGACAGCAAGTTCACAATCGGGTTCAACGACTGGAAGCATGGTAGATAACACTAGGCAACAAATTTCAACTTTTTTTTTGTTACAGACACGTGAACTACTGATTCCTACTAAAGCGCTGATGCTGATTTCAGATCTGATATCAAAATTTCTCTATCACGTCCAGATTTTGTGTAACCGAAAACCCTATTTTTCATTTTTTTTCTCACCCGCTTTCTATTACGAAAGCCGTCAAGCTACTTTTCCGTGCAACATTTTATGTTAAGCATACTTAAATAATTAGTGAACAGGGATGTCTTTCCTCCTTTATTCTGGCTTAGACAGACAGCGGAATTCCGCTGGCGGAGTTACCACCCCTGCGCCCAACCATCCACCCAAAGCGCGTTAGTATTTTGTTGTTACTACTGAAAGGCAAATTCCTGTTCTTAAGTGAAACTTTGGTGTGTCCTCTTCCTTTGTCGCTTGTAGGATGACGAGCTCTCCTTCTGCAGGAACCAACAATAATCTCCCATCATATTTGGGTTGAAATTACCTTGGTATCTGTTTTCCATAACTGAGATCTGTTGGTGGAAGCGCTCACCATGCTCGTCACTTACAGCCCCAAGGTTGGCCGGGAAGAAGTCAAGATGAGAATGTAAAAAATGAATTTTCAAAGACATTCTGCATCCCATTATTTCATAAGATTTAAGCATGTTTTCTACGAGTTTACGGTGGTTTTCAGCTTTGTGGTTTCCAAGAAAATTTTTGACAACTTCAACGAAAGATGTCCATGCTCCTAGTTCATTCTCATTTAGGTTAGATGGAAACGATGAGTCGTGGATGACACTGCGGATCTGTGGTCCAGTGAAAACTCCAGCTTCTAGCTTAGCATCTGTCAATATTCCTTTGAATTTATCCTTTAAATATTGGAAACCACTACCTTGATGATCCATACCCTTCACGAAATTTTTCATAAGGCCAAGTTTAATGTGAAGTGGTGGAAGATGTACTTTCTGAGGGTCAATAAGTGCTGGGTGTTTCACATTGTATTTACCAACAACATGTTCAGTTCTAGATGGCCAATCATGTTTTTTGTAGTGGTTCTTGTCATCTCTGCTGTTCCATAGACACAAAAAGCACATATGCTTTGTGTAGCCCAACTGTAACCCAAGAAGTAATGATACAACTTTAAGGTCGCCACAAATATTCCATGTGTGGTCCTTATATTTGATGAGTCTTAGCAGCAGTTTCATCGATTCATAAGTCTCATTAAGGCCAGTGGCATGTGCTACAGGTATTGAAGGTTTTTCATTGCCGTTGTGCAGTAATACAGCTTTAAGGCTAGCTTTACTAGAGTCAATGAACAGTCTCCATTCTTTTGGATCATAGCGACAGCCAATCCCTTGCATCAGACCACTGATATCGTGGCAGAAACAAACGTTTTCTTCCTGTAAGTAAAATGATGAAAACTGCAAATGGCGATGGCGGAAATGGGAAACTTTGGTGTTTGGTTGGAGAAGATTAAATTCTTGAAGTCTTGAACCAAGCAACTCTGCCTTTTCTTTTGGTAATTCCAAATCGCGCACTAAGTCATTTAACTCCGCTTGACTTAACAAATGTGGGGAAATATTTGCATCTGGAACATATATGCCATCTTTCCCTGTTTCTATATCACTAGCAGAATCTTCAGATGAACTGCTGTCTGTTATCGTTGCTGGTGGAACTGGTGGTGGATTTGTTTCATCATGTGGTACTGGTTTCATTGCTGATTCGCAGTTTGGGTACGTGATCTTTGATTTGTTTTTCTTTGTGAAACCAGCAATCTTTGTCAAACAAAAATAACAATCATTGAAGTGATTTTTCGGCTCACGCCAAACCATGGGGACTGAGAACGGCATAGCTTTTTTTTACCATTCATCCAAGCTATTAACATTGCATTGCACTGTGCACAGCAAATATGTGGTGCCCAGTCCCTCTGTTGGTCTCCTAACTTACAGTCAAAATAACACTTGTAGGCAAGTTTAATCTTTGTTGTTATGTTTCTACGTTGTGGCTTAGGTGTATATTGTCCACAGACAAAGCAGAAGTTGTCTGGGTGATTTACACAAGCACGTCTATTTGATGCCATTTTGAATTACCATACAATATCTGAAAAAACGTAGAAAGTAATTATTACGATGTGCAAAATAAAAAGAAATACACACCGTAGTACAAAACAAATGCTATAAAAACACACAAGTCACCACAACCTGTCACTTGCTCATCAGCAGAGAGCTTCAACAACCGTTCTGCTTGACTGTCACGTAGCGACTGACCGTTGGGCCGTTGCCCGTTACTATGCTCTTGACTCAGTGTTGCCAACTCGGGATAAATTTTATTTATCAAAATTGTTCGAATTTGTATATAGTTGGCAAAAAAAATTGCTTTAACCTTGAAAAGCAAGTTTCATATTACTGGCATTAAGCCGATTAAAACCAAAATCTGGACGTGGTAGAAAATTTTACTAAAAGTGATTTGCATTTTACACAAAATCTAGACGTGATAGAAAAAATCTAATTATAGATTTGAAATCAGCATACCGAAATTAGCTAGGAGCACCTATTTGGTCTTCTGTAACAAAATCTTTGTTGCCTAGTGTAATCGGTCGAATCGCACGGAAAATGTGAGCACCATATGGAGTCGATGAGATATTTGTTGGTTAGAAAGTCTGTCTCCGGCCGTGTTGATTCGAAACTGGTGAACCAGTTTGAAAAGGAGTGCAACTACTGGCAGGAAGTTTTGCGGCGCTGTGTCGACGTTATCAAGTATATCACGTCACGAGGACTAGCAATTCGTGGACACGACTCCCGTTTCGGTTCACCAAACAACGGCAACTATTACGGAATTTTGGAACTTTTAAGTAAGTATGACAGTTTTCTAGCTGCGCATATAAGCGAGCATGCCAACAAAGGTAGCGGACACACCTCGTATCTCTCTCATTTCATTTGCGAGGAACTCATACTGTTGATGGCCGATAAAGTACTTCAGACGATTATCCGAGAAATCCAGCAGTCAAAATACTACTC
This sequence comes from Bathynomus jamesi, assembly GCA_023014485.1. Taxonomy (NCBI): domain Eukaryota; kingdom Metazoa; phylum Arthropoda; class Malacostraca; order Isopoda; family Cirolanidae; genus Bathynomus; species Bathynomus jamesi. The sequence continues at coordinate 407,020 of JAJOZX010001521.1, forward strand.
TCTATCCGTCGACTCTACGCCTGATGTTTCCCACACCGATCAATTGTGCTTCACCGTCCGATATGTGGTTGAGTCTGGGTCCGTCGAGCGATTTCTACAGTTCATACCTATGAACACACATACAGGGAAAGGAATCGCCGACGTGGTCCTCAACTTTCTGGAGACGCATGGCATTCGAATTGGAGACTGCAGAGGACAGTCTTATGATAACGCAAGCAATATGGCAGGGAAATACAACGGCGTAAAGAGCCACATCAAGTCAAAATCTCCGTATGCTGAGTTTGTGCCATGCATGTGCCACTCACTAAATCTTGTGGGTAAATCAGCAGTGGACAGTTGCACAGCAGCCGTTGAATTGTTTATGCTCATTCAGAATGTCTACACGTTTCTCGTCTCCTCGACATACCGATGGCGTCGACATGTAGAGGTTCTCGATAGTAGTTCCGTAGTGAGAAACTAAAGGTCGACAAAGGTCTCTCCGATACCCGCTGGTCAGCCAGATCAGATGCCGTCCAATCTTTAACCGAAGGCTACGCGAGATATCGTGGTACTGGATGAGCTAGCAGCAGATACCAGCCAAACTGCGGAAGCCAGGATCGAAGCCAGGGGATTGTCTAAACAGCTTCAACAACTCGAAACAGCCATTTTATTGGTTTTATGGAACACTATTCTCGAACGATTCAAAAAACGAATGCATCTCTGCAAAACAAGTGTCGTTAGACTCAGCCACCTCTCGCTGAAATCACTACTGCAATTTGTTGAAGATCTCAGATCAAGATTTGACGAATTCGAGGACCAGGGCATCGGAAAGTGTGATCATCGAGTATACAAGGAATCGATTCAACGCACAAAGAAGAGAAAGCGCCATCATGACGAAATCGGAACTACCGAAGATACGAACCTGACACCAAGAGATTCATTTCAGACCACTGCATTTCTACCGATAATTGATAAACTGTGTACCACTCTGAACACTCGTCTAGAAGCGTACGCTGTCCTGCAGAAAAGATTTGGATTTTTGTATTTCCTTCTAGTCCTGGACATCGACAGTCTTCGACGGTCAGCTGAACATCTAGTACAGAGCTTTCCAAACTTTTCACGTTGGCGACAAACTATTTAAGCATAAAAATTTTCACGACACATTAATTAATTTTTGTTATCAAATATCAAATATCAGATAATTTTTCAGTAGGTGGTTTATCTTGTAGCCGATTTTGTTGATAGAAAAATCAAAATTTCCAAAATACAAAAAACGCTAATGTGTCGCGGCACACAGTTTGGAAAGCTCTGATCTAGTAGAATGCTATCCGGCTGATCTGGAGAAAGAGCTAGTAACAGAAGTTGTGCAGTTCGCTGCTCTAATGAAACTCACCGAAAGTGAAACAGAATCCCAGACGGAACGTGAAGACATGTACAACAGATTTTATCGGCATATGACCACAAACGAACTGGAAGGAACATTCCCAAACATGGAAATAGCAATGAGAATATATTTGTGTATGTTTGTCACGAACTGTTCTGGTGAACGTTCATTCTCGAAACTCAAACTGATCAAAAATTACCTTCGCTCCACAATGGGCCAGGAGCGCCTTTCGTCCCTGGCGCTGTTGAGTATAAAGCATGAGGTGTTGCAGTCGGTGAGTTTCGAGGACACAATCACGCAGTTTTCCAAACAAAAAGCCAGGAAGCGTCCTATGTAATATTCGTTACAAATCTACACTCTATCTACAGTACAGTAAGCTGTACAGTTTAGCTGTTTATTAAGTGCATTACAACTATGTAGCTGTTTATTAAGTGCATTACAATAACTGTGTAGATGTTATTAAGTGCATTACAACTGTGTAGCCTACTAGTGTAGCTGTATACACTGTATGTGTACATAGTTAAGTTATAGTCTTTAATATCACATTAATAAACCGAATGGCTTACGCATGTGTTTTGTGTGTGTTAAAAAAGTATATCTGTTGTGTGCATTACAAAATATTGTCATTCATTAACACATTAAAATGATACAGCCCCTGTGTAGGATAGACGAGACACCGTGTTATTTAAACAACTGTTCGATGGGCAGATTTTGCAGATTTTGTTTTATGATTCTTGTTGTTGTTGGTGGTTAGCCGACCAGCCCACCCTGATCGAGCAAGCCGGCGGCACGCAGGTAACCGATCGCCCTCTCCCGAGTGAACCAGAGGTTCAGCACACTAGTGATGTTGTATTGTGTTCGTTGTTGTGCTAGAGCGGTACAGTCTGTCATAATGTGTTCAATTGTTTGTGGTGTGTCCTGGCACAGGTGGCAGGTGTCGACTGTGGAGTTGTTTAGTCTGTGTTTACATATATGTACGTTGGGGTGATGTCCACATCGGAATCGTGCTAAGTTAACTCGATCCGATCTGCTCAGGATGGTCTCTGACCTGTCAATGGGTGGCGGCTTCGCACCTAGGAGGACCGCATTTGGACCGAGTCGTGTCAGTGCTTTGTGGGTTAGGTGTGTGTGTGTGTGTGTGCGTATGTGTTTTCTGTACTGTGTGATGTCTGTGGGGCGTGGTATGGAATGGAGTATTTGGTTATAATGTCTCTCTGGTGTTACCTTAATGGTGCGAGGTGTTGGTGCATGTTTGTACATGTAGTGGCAAGGGTGTTGTGGGTTAGTTGTCGCTGCGGTAATTACGTATAAAGAGTAACTCAGTCATTTTACACACCATAATACATTTTTCTAGTAGTATTTGATGTGATTTGTTCAAATCTGACCTCCATTTCCCTCGGAAATGAGATCCAACAAAGTTATAGTACTTTGAAGTTTGGCTCATTTTCAAGGGAAATGGAGGTCAAAATCTAAGCAAAACACATCAAATATTACTAGAAAAATGTATTTTGGTATTAATTAACCTAACCTTACCTAACCTAACCCTAAAACTAACATATGTGGAAATAGTAACCTAAAACGCCTAAAACTAACGAAAATATCATTACTTAACCTAACCAATCATCAAGGGCATTCAGTTGGCCTAACCGGTTAATATTGGTTATTTCACCTAAATATCTTCTAATCTTTTCGTATTAGGCACTCACTGTCACATTTCGGGCAAGTTAAGGATGAGAGAATAACGCCGTAATTGATAAAAACATCCAATGCTTTCTCTTCATCTAGGGCACATGACGAATCAAGTTCTCAAAGTCAGAAACCACACGAACAGCACGTCATAATTCTATCACAAACACAACCAAACTGAATCCAATTACAAAAACAAAAATAGCCAGAACAGAAAACATCCAACTAATTAAGTCGCAGAGTAGCGAAAAAAATAGCCCAAGCCTAGCTCATATATCATATTTTCATGACGTCACCAGGCAAATATTGGGAGGGTGGGAAAAAAATGCCGCAAAAATCCTTAACATTTCGGGCAAGTTAAGGATGAGAGAATAACGCCGTAATTGATAAAAACATCCAATGCTTTCTCTTCATCTAGGGCACATGACGAATCAAGTTCTCAAAGTCAGAAACCACACGAACAGCACGTCATAATTCTATCACAAACACAACCAAACTGAATCCAATTACAAAAACAAAAATAGCCAGAACAGAAAACATCCAACTAATTAAGTCGCAGAGTAGCGAAAAAAATAGCCCAAGCCTAGCTCATATATCATATTTTCATGACGTCACCAGGCAAATATTGGGAGGGTGGGAAATAAATGCCGCAAAAATGTCATAATATTCAAATCTACATAATTTGGTAAGGACGCATCTGCGAACATAGTGACTAATATCAAAATGATGAGAAAATTATGCTTTAATGTTTTATAATTATATTTGCTTTTGATATTCTGAGTACGATGAAACTCATATTATCCGTTGCTGCTGCCATGAAGTGTGTTCCCCTCATGTTTAAATGTTCTCTAATTTTCAGTATTTTTGTTTCTGTGAGCAGGTGTTCTATTGGTGTTGTTTGAGTACATCCTGTAATGATACGAAGTGCGTTGTTTTGTATTGTCTGTAAGGTGTTTGTGTGTGTGTTTGAGATAATGGATGCCCAGCATGGGCTAGCATAATCCATAACTGAGCGAATATATTGTTTGTATATGAGTGATGTTGTTTCCTGCTGGTGTCCAAAGTTTGTGCCTGTTAGTACCCTAAGCATGTTAAGTCTTGACGTACATTTATTTTTAATGTCCTGAATGTGGTTTGCAAGAGATGTGTTGTATGTGACCCCAAGTATTTCGATCCTGTGAGTGTGTGGAATGTTGGTGTTGTTTAGTGTAAGCTGTGGAGTTATCTGGTGTTCTTTTGTGTTGCTTGTAAGCAAGGTGATGGTTGATTTTGTGGGCGCTACTTTGAGTCTATTGTGTGTGAGCCAGTCTTGTATAATGTTTATGTATGTTTGTAGGTTATTTGTAGCGGTGTCGATGTTGTTGTGGGTGGATGTTAGAGTGATGTCATCTGCATATGATGGTAAAGTAAGCTTGTTAACAATGGGTGCTGGAATGTCATGCATGTATAAGTTGAACAGTGTTGGTAAGAGAACAGAGCCTTGAGGGACCCCGTTCGGAAAAAGCTTGTTTTTGGATGACTTGCCATTAAATGTGACATGTGAGTATCTTCCTGAAAGATAGTTGCTCAGCCACCTTTTGGTGTTATTGTGCATGTTTGTGTTGAGTATTTTGTTTATGAGAGGGAAGCGTGGGATAGCATCAAATGCTTTACTAATGTCTATTGTTGCTAATAGTGTACGTTGAGCTGGTAGTTTGGAGTTGATCCATCCATGATGTGCTGCGTGAGGTTAGTGAGTAATGTCGTGGTTGAACGGTGAGGTCTGAATCCATGTTAAGTAGGCAATAATGGTATGTGTGGGTTGGTGATTTGTAAGATTAGTCTTTCTGTTGCTTTGGAAGGTGTGCATAGTAAAGTAATGGGTCTATAGGAAGCAGAGCTGGGCACTTCCGCAAACCGCAAATTCCGCAATTGCGGAAGTATGTTTTTCGTTTGCGGATTTGCGTTTGCGGCAAAGTCATCGCAAATTAGTGAATTTGCGTTGCGAAACTAAGACCGCAAACGCAAATCTTTCCGCAAATTTCCCACGTGGCCACTGGGAAATTTATTAAATTATTAATTTATTAATTTATTAATTTATTAAATTATTTAATTTATTTCCAGGAGTTGAGGACCTATGGCCCAACGCCAATGGAGAGGGAGACCAGCAACAGCAACTCCAATCGCCTCTCCAACAAGTTGGCGAAAGAGTTGGACAGTTGGTCCTCTGACAAGGAGAAGAACAAGGAGCTGGAGCAGAGCATGTTCCCCAAACTTCACCGCAACGCCTGGGTTCATGTTTTCCTCAAGTATAACACGGCCATCCCCAGCTCTGCGGCCGTGGAGAGACTGTTCTCCCATGGGTCAGATATAATGAAGCCCAAAAGGGCCAGCCTGACCTCTGACAACTTCCAACGTCTCGTGTTCATGAAGGGGAACATGGACTTATTAAAACTGGATTTGGCTCAGTTACTGGAGGAGGACGACTGAACTTGTTGACAAAGCCAGAGGCGTACACTTGTAGAGCTAGAGGGGTTGAGTTGTACAGTGAGTTCAAGTTGTGTACAGTCACAGTGTTAACTTAATTTAACTTGTGTAATGTAATGTGTGTATAGTTACTACAGTTACAGTACAGTCTTCTCTAACGTGTCTAAGTCTCAAAATTTATGAAATTCAAATGATAAATTTATTATTTAATTTATTTACTATTTACTTGCAGGAGGTGTTTCTGTTCAATATAATATATCAATATATGTAGTATTTTTATTTCTTCTACAATAGTGATTTATTGTAATAAATTATTTAGCCTTGTTTTTAATAAAAACAAGGCTAAAACATTAAACATTAAAAAGATATAAAAACTTTTTATACCTCTTTAATGTTTTGGATACTTTTTATAGTTAAAATTGCGATTGCAGAATTTGCGGTTTGCGGAAGTGTTTGCGGAAGTGCCCAACACTGTAAAAATTGGAAATATGGTTTGCGTTTGCGGATTTGCGTTTGCGGCACCAAAAATGGCAAGCAGTTTGCGGATTTGCGGTTGCGGAAGGTAAGGTTTGAGTTTGCGGATTTGCGAGTGCGGAAGTGATTTTGAGTTTGCGGTGCCCAGCTCTGATAGGAAGCTGGTTCTGTTGGATTTTTGTTTGGTTTGAGTAGTGTAATAATTTTACCTTGTTTCCATAGGTTAGGAATAATACAGTGTTGGTATGAATATGTGTTGATGTTTGTGAGAGCTAATATTCCCTGTGAGCCCAAGTGTTTAAGGTGTACGTTAGATATGTTGTCTTGTCCAGTAGCCTTCGAATTCTTAATGTTTTTGATGATCTACAGATCTACAGAAGCTAAGGCTAACAAAGACCCTAAGATCCACTATAAGGTTAGCCCGAGAGAAAGAAGAAAGTAAGGGGTTAAAAGAAGAGAATAAGGGATTAGTAAGTAGCAAAACCTATCACTCGTGGCTTAAAATTCATTCAGAAAGAGAGAAAGAAAGACACCATCACCATCCGCCGGCCACTGCCGACAAGACGGAAAAATAGTCGAAGAGAATACTTCCAGCTGTTGCAGACCAGTCCTCCACTCCATAGGGAGGTAGAGGATGCCGCCCACTAAGCCGGAAAGGGATGAAAGATGAAAAGAAGTAAAATAAGAACGCATTACAAACCATGCAACACATTCTTAACTCAAAGAACAACACATTCTTAACTCAAAGCAACACGTACCTCCAGCAGTTATAGACCGGTTCTCTACTCCATAGGGAGGTAGAGGACGGAGCTCACTCCGCCGGAAAGAGGAGGAAGATGAAAAGAAGTAAAAGAGAACGCATTACAAACCATGCAATACATTCTTAACTCAAACACTATCATACCATGCAAACTATAGACATGCAATGAAGAGAGTTACAGACATGCAAATAAGGAGAGAGAGAGAGAAAAAAGTATAAAGAATAACAAAAAATGGGTCAGTTTATGCTACGAGCTACATCTAAGTTCGTGTTAGTCTATTTTTTTTTTTTGCTGGCATCCCACGCTGGCATGTCACAAGCTGGCATTATCGTCAACAGACTCATCCTCGATCACCACCCCCAGAGCTCCTATTGCTATTGTTTTATTATATTAAACAACGTTAATAATTTTAGCGAGGGAGAGGGAAAATGGTGTGGCTCGGAGGGAAAAGGGTGAGGCTCAGAGGGAAAAGTGGGAGGCTCAGAGGGAAAAGGGGGAGGCTCAGAGGGAAAAGGGGGAGGCTCAGAGGGAAAAGGGGGAGGCTCAGAGGGAAAAGGGGGGAGGCTCAGAGGGAGAAGGGGGAGGTTCAGAGGGAGAAAGGTGATTGTTTTATTATTATATTAAACAGTTAATATTTTTAAAATGCCTATCTAAAAGGTTCTTAAATATATTAACGCTGGTAGAGTTCACGACGGGCGCGGGAAGATTATTCCATTTATCAATTACTTTAAACGTAAAGAAGTTTTTAGCGATATTAGTAATGAAACGTCTGTCACGCAACTTAAATCCGTTATTACGAGTATTGCTATTATCGAAAGTGAACAGGTTGTCAAAATTTACGTTATCGATGTTATTAACGATTTTGAAAACTTCACAAGCTCCCCCCCTTAATCCCCTAGTGTCGAGTGAATGCAAGTCTAACTCTTTAATCCTATCTTCATAAGGCTTGTTGCGCAATGACGGAATTAGTTTCGTGGCACGACGCTGAACCCTTTCTAACCTATCAATATCCTTACGCAAATATGGGCACCAAAACTGAACGACATTTTCTAAATGAAGCCTGGCTAGGGACTTGTAAAGGGGCAATATAATATTCTTCGATTTAAATTCGAAATTACGCGCTATGAAGCCTAACGTCCTATTAGCTTTAGCGCAAGACTCCAGGCACTGGTTCCTAACTTTTAAATCCTTAGATACGCGTACGCCTAAATCTACCTCTTCGTCAACACTCGCTAACTCTCTATCATCCATCGTGTACGTGTAATTATTGTTACGAGAACCAATATGCAAGACTTTACATTTGTGTACGTTAAATTGCATCTGCCACATATCCGTCCACTCCATAATCCTATTTACATCGTCTTGGAGCCTATTTCTATCGTCCTCGTTAACAACCTTACCGCCTATTTTAGTATCGTCCGCGAATTTTGATACGTTACTAGTCAAACCTACATCTATGTCGTTAATGTAAATTACGAATAGCAATGGGCCTAACACTGAACCCTGTGCAACACCGCTACCTACATCCAACCACCCCGATTCACTACCATTAACAACGACCCTCTGTCTCCTAGCACGAAGCCATTCCTCTAACCAGTTAGCTACCTGACCGCGTATACCGTGCGCTTTAACCTTCGCAATTAATCTTCTATACGGAACTGTATCGAACGCCTTTTTACAATCTGAATAAATAACGTCAGCCGCTCTATGTCTATCGTATTCGCGCACTATTTCGTTATAAAATTCTAACAAATTAGTTAAACAAGATCTATGACGTCTTGGTGATCTGGTCTGTATTGAAGGGTGTAATGGTCGTGTCGAGTCTGTAGGTTTTCTTGTGTCTGGCTGTTTGTCTGCCTGCGTGTTTCTGGTTGTTCTCTCTGTTTAAGTGACTTATCTTTGCGTAGTGATTAACTAGAATGTTAGCTTGTTGTGTATATATTGGGATATTATTTTGGCTGCGACAGATAGCCGCGTGTGAGGTGTGAATGCCGCTGTTTGAGGTTGTTACGTTGCCTTATGAGGTGGGCTATTTCTCTCGTGTTATTTGGGTTGTATTTCCTAATGTTGCCCTTGGGTATGTATTTGTTTGCATTATTGATGATCTGATTGAATGTCTTGAGTGTTGTATTGATGTTTATGATGGGTGCGCTGTTTAATGTGGTGAATTGTTCCTCAGAGTCTGTATTTTGAACTGTTCCCAATCAGCTTTCTTGTAATTTCTGTAACTGTGCCTAAGGCTGTTGGGGCAGAGTGTAGAACGTGTTGTAATGATGATGGGCAGGTAGTCTGATGACAGTTGTTTTTCTGGTCTGGGGAGGAGTTTGAGTATCCTGCTTGATGTGGTATGTGTGTATATTCTTCTGTGTTGTTAAGAATGAAGAGGTTGTTTAGTTGTGTGGCTATGTTGGCGCCTTTGGTGTTGTTTTGGTTGTGCAGGTACCAACTAGTGTCTTTAGCGTTGAAGTCTTCTCCTAAGATGACATTAGTGAGAGAGGCCAGATTGTGTAACTGTGGATTGTAACTGGCTGGCACCTGAGGTGAACTATCCAGTGGGATGTAAATGTTGATGAGTGTGGTGTTGTGTTTTGCAGGTGTTTTAATGTTAACTGCCTGTATTTCTATCGTGTTATCTGCTTGGATTGTGTTTGTAATGTTTTGGGTGGCATCAGTGTAGCCAGAGATGGGCAGTATCGCGATACATGTATCGGCGTTACGTATCGAGCGATACTTTTGTATCGGTAACGGTATCGCCTTAGCTACTTGATCGATGTATCGGGATGGCTAAGGTCATTTTTCTTAAATATATCGAAAAAAATCGATTCATCGATACACCGATACATTCATGCAAATAACTGAAAGTAATAGTAAGTAAAATTGTAAAAAGTTGTATAATCCACAAATTTTCTGAACTTCTGTTTTTTTTCAAATAATATGGTTTTAAGTTATAATGTTGAAGGAATCTGATATTTAAAATTATATCATACATATCAGTGATATCATGTTAATATTTTTTCATAAGGGTAATACTCGTTATTATTGATATCACAATTCACAACCATCTTAAAGGGGCAGATCACCTACAATTTCTTATGTTCCTCGTTAAAAGTTTATAACACGAGTTGTGAGTTTTTCTGTGAGCTAACTTGGTATAAAATACATTTTTTTTTAACTGAATTGATCGGTTTTTTACACCCAATATACAAAGTAAAAATTTATTTATATATTAGTAAGATTTGTTCATTCTTATAGTAATGTATCGGTATCGATATCGCTTTAGCCATCTATAAAGTATCGATGTATCGGTATCGCTTCAGGGATTTTCGTGTATCGATGCCCATCACTGAGTGTAGCTAATGCTTTTACGTATGTAAGTGATGAGCCCACCCCCGTTTCCAGTTGAACCAACCAAGAAACCAAACCGAGAAGAAATTAATTCATAAGCAGACTGCTTATGAACTACATGAAAAGATAAATGTGAAAGGATGGATATCTAGCCTAATAGAAAAATTTAAGAGTTGTGGCTAGTTAGCCTAATATGGAGCGGTACACCTTAACTAATAAATTGTGAATTTAGAATTTTTGGTATACACTTAACACTGATACCATTTTCTTGTACAGGGTGTACACAAATTATCTTTACAACTTCTCTCTCAAATAAAAATATTAGGAAACGAGGTACACATACCGTTTTTGCGCCATCTGAGAAAGTAATAAAGTTTCATTTAACTTCAAACACATTAATTATGGGCACCATTTATCACACGTAAGACGTCTAAACGGTATTCTATCTCCATCCATGTACGCTACAATATTTCAACGTCAACCCTTGCAACAGCAGCAGCAATTTTGGTCTTTAAATCGTCGATGTTGGCCACTGGAGTTGTGTACACGCAGTCTTTTACATAACCCCATAGAAAAAAGTCACAGGGTGTTATGTATAGTGATCTGGCCGGCCAAGAGATGCGCCCCCAACGGCCAATCCACCGATTTGGAAAATGCATATTAAGGGAATTTCGTAACAATTTCGTAATTTGTGTACACCCTGTACAATAATCTGACAACTATCACATGAAACTTTATTAGTTTCTCTCGCAGATGTCGCAAAAACGGTGTGTGTACCTTGTTTTCTAATATTTTTATTTGAGAGAGAAGTTGTAAAGATAATTTGTGTACACCCTGTATAAAGAACAATATATTACATAAAAAAATTTCTAAACTACTTTTGAATAGATTAAACTTTTATAATACGATTATCTTTTACTTTTCAAAGATTCAAGAAGTGCGGCAATTCTACCGTTACAGTTTATCTCTTGGTCAATGATGCACACAATGACACGAAAGTTGAGCACCTCATACAATGAGTGAGTTGCGGTTGGCACCCTTGGCAACATGTTACGTCAAAGAAGGGTTACGAGGAGATTCACTAAAGTTTAGCGAAACTTATTAATCAGTTTTTATTTATCAGTTATTTATTTTATTTATTAATTAATCAATTTCCATAATTATATTTGATTCTGATTAATTAGTACCGCGACTTATTAACTGTGTGCAGTTCAAGCACTTGGTTCTACTATTATCTAATTTATCAATGACAAAATAGTCCCAAACCATACTACGATTTGCCATTTTGAATGTTTTGTTAAAAAATATTATACCAAAAATATATCAAGAAAACCTGCAAAACAATAAAATTAAAATTAAATTGGAATTTGGTTTTTACTACCCGTACCCGATTTTTTAGCAATTACCCGATCGGGTCGGGTATCATCGAATAGTACATTACCCGATCGGGTCGGGTATCATCGAATAGTACATTACCCGATCGGGTCGGGTACCCGTGACATCCCTATTACAAACGCCATAACAATATTTTTTGAACAGTTTTGTGGGGGGCCGTGCATACGATATCTTGTTTCGGAAGTATACAATACCCTTTTCATAAGCTGCTAGACTTTAGGGTGGCCCACTAGGGTGTGTCGAATTTTTCAACTTTCAAATTCCAAATATGAGGGGTGCTAAAAAGTTGCAGCATGACTTAGGAATTCTAAAGATATTTTTGTTAATTTAATATAATTTAGTTTTGCTTGGTAAGAAGCTACATAAAAATAGTGACTTTTTTGTGGAATTATATAATTATTATATTAATAATTATATATGCTGTATATATAATGCACTGCTGTTTTTGCTTATTTCACAGGTTCAAACATATTCATCAGTGTGCTGAAGATTATTTGTCCGTCAGTGCTACCATCCTAACCAGTGGGAATTGACCTACAATGGCTTCTAAAAGGAGGACAAGACTGGGGACATTCACATATATGAGCAACCTAATTGGAACTGGTAGAGAGTTGTTGCCCTCTGAACTCCCAACTCTGCGAGACGTTCTGAAATATGGGCTACTGCTAAGAGAACAAAGTGGTGAGGATGTGAGAAACTACCCAGCAGCCAGTCTTGCAAAGGACATTTACCCTAAAGTGCTTGAAAAGTGGGAACGAGCAAACAGTTCTTTTGTAGCCCCCGTTGTAAATTCACGAGTCACAATCTTAAACAAGATCCAAGAGAGCTGGGAGCAGGCCAAAAACATATATCTTGGGAGAGGAAAGCTACATGTCAAAGAGGCTTTCATTGCAAAACTTGACAAGCTTTTTGACATCCTCAGTTGCAAGTGTAAAATTGTTCTCTGCTCTGAATTTGGCTGCCTTGCAGATGCTGGTTGCAAAAACGAAACTCACATTAACTGTACATGCCCTAGGGAGATGAAGATCCCTGTGAAGGAACTTGCTTTCATTAAAGGTCAGAGAGACAAGTCTGGTTCTATTGGACCACATCAGATTGGCTTGCCAGATCAACCTGAGCACAACAGACAAGTCAAAAAGCAGAAGCGGCAAGAAGACGAAAGAAGAAGGCTTGTTGAATATAAGCAGACAAGTAAGCAGGATGTTTCAATGCCATCAAATGAAATAATTTTCTCTGATGATGCAAATGATGAACAAATAGCTGATGCTCAAGATGGAAAGGATGGAAGTTATGAAGTGACATTAGAAATACCAAGCACGTCTTCAACTTCCAATAAAAAGCCAGAGTACAACACATTAGAAATACCTAATGTTGCTATGCATAGCATCAGATATGGTGTTGGCCTGCGTGCCACAGCTGCCATCACCACTGCTGCCTTTATGGATGCTGGCTTGATCACTGAAGAAGACAAGAGACTTGTAGTTGATCACAATAAAGTCAAGAAGGCCCAAGAAAAAGTTATGAGATCCCTGGATCAGGAATTTGATGATCTTTGTAAGAAGGGTGAAATTGACTGCATCTTCTTTGACGGCCGTCAAGATACAACTAAAGTTATGCTGAAAGCAGACAATTCAGATCGTCAGTTCCCCAGCATCATCAAAGAAGAGCATTATTCTGTGTGCAGTGAGCCAGGTGGAAGATATCTCTACCACTTCACTCCTGAGAAAGGCTCAACGAGAAAAAAACCTGTTGAAGTTATTGCTGATAATCTTGTAGATTTCATGAAGAAGAAGGGCATTGATAAAAAGCCTGCATGCCATTGGAGGTGATTCTACAAATGTTAACACTGGCTGGGAGGGTGGTTCCATGCATTGGGTAGAGGTCAAGCTTTGCCGTAAGCTGATCTGGTTGGTTTGTGCCCTCCACACTAACGAGTTACCCCTGCGACACTTGATCACAGCACTGGATGGGAAGACCTTGTCTAACAACAAGTGGACAGGTAACATTGGCAAGATGCTAGACACTGCAACCGAACTTGAAATTGATCCTTCATTCACCAATCTCAATTGGAGAGCCTCTTACTTCACTGAGTGACAATGTCGTAAAGGATCTCTCTACTGATCAAGCGTACGGGTATAGGATCACACAGGCCATAAGGACAGGAGAACTTCCCACAGATCTGGCCCTTCTTGAAATTGGTCCAGTGAGCCATTCAAGGTGGTTGACAACAGCAAACAGGCTTTGTCGCATATGGGTTTCAAAACATGGCCTTAAAGGCAAAACCCTCAACAACTTAAGACTGATAGTGGAATACATTGTTGATGTGTACTACCCCTGTTGGTTCAACATCAAAGTAAAACACTCTTGGGTGGAAGGCCCACGCCACATCTTGTTTCAGCTGCGGCTAGTTAGGCTGCAAAAGAAGGCTGTAGTGGATGCTGTTTTGCCAACCATCAAGCGCTCAGCATGGTATGCATTCAGCGAAATGATAATCCAGACACATTTGTGCTCAGATGACAGTGAGGAGAGGAGCTGGTGTCCAAAAGATTGTTGACATGAGGGGTGGAGATGATGACACACTTGGAGATCTTTCTGTACGTCCCAGGAAGACACCTTCCATCAACCCCAGTGCTTCTTCCGTGTTGGAGCTGACAGACTGGTCTGACGGGGTATTTGAACCTCCTTTGACATGTAAACTGACTACAGCGGAAGTAAAGAAGTTCTTTGACAAGCCTATGCAAGTTCCACAGTGGCCCTGTCATGCTCAGTCAATAGAGAGGTGTGTGAAACAAGTCACAGAGGCAGCAGGCAGGGTGTATACACATGAGAAACGTGAGGGCTATATCAGAGGCCAAGAAGCAAGTCGGCGGCTGATGTCCAAGAACGAATCAAAGCAAGACTTGGTGAAACTTGTTGTTTAAATATTTTTTTTTACTGATGTCATTACTTCCTAATGTTGTTTTATGATTACAAGGATATGTTTTATGATTACTAGGATATGTTTTATGCAGAGAAACTAAAATTTTTATAGCATTACCTGACATTTTGAGAAGCTAAAATTAATAAATGTTGTTTTCCGAGAGCAATTTATGTGCTTTTTAATCAAACGTAGATTTACCAAGCTAAGTGTTGAGCAATCACAAAAATAATAGCAGATTTGAATTCTTCACATCTAAAAACATATTTTTAAAACCCCTCAGTGAAGGAATTGGCAAAAATTAATTTTCCCCTCCCAAATTGACACCCTAGTGGCCCACTTTTCAATTTTTTTTTAAAAGTATAGGTTATCGTAGTTTTTCCCATTATTTGGCACTATACTAGCACATTGGTACCATTTTTACAAAAACTGATCAATATTTAGGGGTCTCGCATCGACCTTGAAATTATGAGTTTTTTTTTTTAAATGCGTACTTTTTAACTTTTTACTGAATCAAGATAAATCATTAAGTAGGGATGTTTTCTGAATCCTCTTGATGAGAGAAGTCGTTTGGTGTGCCTTCCAATGTCATACGACTAACGGTTTAAAAGTTGTGCCTGCATACAGGTAATACCAATGTGCTAGTATAGTGCCAAATAATGGGAAAAACCACGATCACCTATACTTTTCAAAAAAATCAGCAAATAGCAGACAAATAAGGAAGAAAGAAACAATAACTTAAACAATCACTTTTGCATTGTATTGACCACTATCACACGTCACTGGCTGCAACGTTGTCCCTCTGTGCTATGTCATCGTGGCGAGTGATGACTTTTTGAAGTCGCCGAGCTCTTTCCGGTTCTTTTCCACCACTTGCAGAAGATCCTGCAGCTGTGCCTCGTCCTTTGTGACCGTGTTCGCATAGTCTTGTATCAGTTGGACTCCTCTTTCAGCGACGTCATTGGTGACCTGGAGATTAGAGATCACATCCTTCAGACGACAAAAGTCCTCGTTCTCGTCCCACTTATCAGTTGGCAGGGTGAGCCACGAAGACCCATACATCTTCAGCAGTGGCGGATTTAAGGTGCGCGGGGCCCTAGGCCGGTTGGAGTGCGGGGCCCCAAACTACGCAAAGCTAGCTTAATTAACTGAAATGAAGATTTACACCCCCATCCCCCAGTGGTGACCTTACGGGGCCCTCAAATCAATGGGCGAGCGAAGCGTTAAAATAAATTTACTTTTTAAACAATATTCAATTTATTGATAATTAATTAGCCAAATGACCATTTCATAGTTGAACATTACACATTTGTTTTTTTGAAGCTTAACAATAAAAAATAACTATAATAATACACCATTAACAAAAAATAACTATAATAATACACCATTAACTAAAGAGAATACCACTTGACTGACATGCAAATGATGCAATGAGTGGGTTTTGTTTATTGCAGGCAATTTGTACGGTACACTTAACTATTTCTCAGTCGAAAAAGATTTTTTTCTAGCCTTCTTACTTGCAAACTGTTTGATGACATCAGTAAAATCAAGCACCCTTAATTTCTCATGCTCAATGCTCAACAGGGTGAGTGAAGACAAACGGTCCTGCCCCATGGTGTTTCTTAGATAATTCTTGACTAGTTTCATCTTGGAGAATGATCGCTCCCCAGTGCAGTTTGTGAGAAACATGCAGAGATAGAGTCGTAATACAATTTCAACATTAGCAAATGTTTCTACCATGTCATGTCTGTGAATTATCTCATACATTTCTAGTTCAGGACTTTTTGCAGCCTTTGCACCACCTGATGAAGGAGCACTTTCAGGTGAATCTCTTGGAATGGATTTCATAAGGTGTGCAAACTGCAAAAGCTCCGACTCCAATCCAGCCTCCAAGTCCTTAGGATATGAAGACACAAGCTTTTCAGCAGATGCTTTAAGCTCAGTGTTCGTTTTGTTTGAGATTTCTGATAAAAACCCAAATTTCTCTCGAAGGTCGCTGTAAGCAGCAATGCGTTGTTGTAGGGCAGCACAGAGCTTGTCAATGATGGGCAAGAATGCAGTCACTCTAAACTTCTCTCTCCCTGTCAGCATAACATAATTAAATACAGACACTAAACAGTTGTTCGGGTGAAAAAGTCGCTTTATGGGAAAAGTCGCCAGCCCCCACCAGTGGCGACTTTTTCCTTAAATATGTATAAAATGTATTTATTATGAAATCTAAGCCTAAGTACGTTTCATATAAAAAAATTAATTACATTAATTTAACATTTTTCAACTTATTTATGTTATTATAAAGCTGACTAAAACTCCCACATCCCCATTTATTGACTGGCGACTTTTTCGAGATACGACTTTTACCATTACTTACCACTAAACTCCCGTCAGCAAAGAGAGTGATACCATAATTATCACTAATCATTAATCAATTGTATTATTTATAGTGGAATCCAACATTATAATTATATGTGAGGGCGCGGGGCCCTCACAGGCGCGGGGCCGTAGGCCATGGCCTACTCGGCCCCCCCCTAAATCCGCCACTGATCTTCAGACCTGCAAATAAGAACCAGGAGGACTCGTCGATCAGGTCGGGGTGTAGCGTCATCTCGTCGACTGAGACGTTCTCGTATGTGAAGTCTTTGGGTACAGGGAGGTGGGACAGCTTCTCTGCCATCTGTTGCTTCACAGTGCCATCCACCTTGTTGCTGCATAGAGCGAAGATGACGGTCTGAGGCCTCAGATACCAGAAGTGCCGCCTCATCACTGCCAGTGACGCTTCTGCCACCTCGCGGTCCACTGCCCTATACCTCAGAAAACGCTGGTATAGCACCAGGTCATTCGACGGCGCATCAGCTGCTACAGGGGCCGCCAACCAAGCTGGTACGTACAGAAGAGCGATGAACCCCACGATCCTGTGCAGTTTGTCGACCAGCTCGGCGTCGAGCTTCAGCTGCCTACTGAACATCAGCAGTTTTGTGTAGTAGATGACCTGAAACAGAATAGGCACCATAGTAAGTAAGACAGGTTTATTGTTACCAATTACTTTGTTTGCGTTATAATGAAATATTTATCTTTGAATAACATTTAAACTTATCTCTAGATTATTTTCGTTTGAAAATAGTAACTTTAGCCATCCATCTTGCGTGGTGGTAGGCTCCTGGGCGCATGAGGTGAATGCCACGGCGTGGTTGTGTCCCGAGTACCAGGAGCGTGATCTCTGCCACTTCCCGGTAATCGTCTCTGACGAAACCAGAAGCTGTGCTCAGGAAGCTGACCGCCGTGTCCCGGAGTTCTATTAGCCACGTACTCTCCGCCAGATTCTCGACCTGCAGTTTGCAGTAGGTCGAGAGATCGAGCTCGTCCCATCTTCAAAAATAATAAACAAGAAAATTGTGTGAGAAAACTCTGAAGGTCCGGTTTGGCTTGCTGTTTTATAAACTAGTGGAATATCATGTGTGTCC
Source organism: Bathynomus jamesi (assembly GCA_023014485.1). Classification (NCBI taxonomy): domain Eukaryota; kingdom Metazoa; phylum Arthropoda; class Malacostraca; order Isopoda; family Cirolanidae; genus Bathynomus; species Bathynomus jamesi. The sequence goes on from JAJOZX010001521.1 coordinate 424,885, forward strand.
TAACTTTACCTTGCACAAAAAATGAACTAACCTTCTCTTCAACTGCTGAAACAAAGGATCAGTTGGTGCCGTAGTCCTTCCGAGCAGAGTGACGGCCACTGCCCCCACGATAAGCTCTAGGACGTGATGACGGCATCCCAGCTGGAGTAGCGGTCGCCCGAGCATGTTTTCCAGCCGGACAACTGCACCCTGCACCCTCCCCGTGTTGGTGGAAGTGGTGTCGAAGCAGAGTCCGATGATGCTCTCCTCACATCCCCAATCTTCGAGAGCATGTATGGTTGCCCGCGCCTGCGACAGTCCGGTGCCGTCAGCAACAGCTGGGACTGACAGCAACTTTCCTTCTGTGCAATGAGGAGCCCCGGAGATGAGAATTGCTTGGCGGTGCTCCGCCGTTCCAAGGAAGTTCTGAAACACATGCCATATATTTCAATTTCATGGTTGTAAAGTAACCTATTTTTGTTCACATTCAGTTCTCTTTTTAATTGACATTATGCTTCATGAATCTCATTACTAAATTGATAGCTATGAAAACTAATCAACTGACCTTGACCATTTTGCCATCCCAGTGGACAACAGTGTGCCTCGGTGGCGTGAAGGAGTCCTTCACAGCCGTCGCCACTTCACGGCGATGTGACACTCTTCCCCGGCGAGCCGTTTCTTTCGAGATGCTGAACTGATTGAGGTCTGCTGGTGGATCCGCCGAACGTGTGATAGCAGCCACAATGCTTACTACCGATGTAGAGAATGGAAAGTGGAAAGGAAACTGTCAAGAATACATGTGGGTTACGGGACACTTTAAAACTGACGCTATCGATGAATACTATACACAATACGCACCTGATTATTGGACATGCGGAAACGATCAGCCACTTCCATGACAGCAGGTGCATTAAGGATGCGGCGAGGAAGATTGACAGACACACTTGGCTTTTTCGGCAGGGGGAACGCTAGTTCTGTCTCCGACTCTCGTGACATGCCAGTATCATCATTCTCCATGGCCTCATCTCCGGTTTCGTATGCACACTTTGAGGTTTGCGGCTCCTGGCGAGGACGTTTTCTTCCTTCCTGTAGCTTTCTTTTTACAGCGAAAACTTTATCGTTCCCGCTCATCGTTGCCACCCGAGGACCACGTTGATCGAGGTACAAGTCAATGTCTTCTTTCTTGTCCTTGTCGGACAGCAGTCGATTCTTCTTTATATCTTCGACAGCGTCAGATGCTCCGATATCCCACAGCTTGTCCACACTGTCCGAAAACTTCTCCCGTTTTCCTCCGGCGTCAGTTTCTCGTTTTCTGCTCTTTTGGAGTAAGTGCCACTCTTTCCACAATGCCTCTAGCTTCCGTTCGCAGTTGAGCTTTGTGATTGTTTTAATGCGGGCCATGTTCCAAAACTTTAAGACGTTGTTTACAGTTTCTTTGAATGCGTCTTTCCTGTTAGCAGTGTACTGGATAACACTGAAGAAGTATTGCAAAACCTGCCGTGTTGTTGGCAATTTGCTACCACTGATGGAGGACGACGGTTGGCCAACTAAAAAAATTTCCGAGGCCGATCTTAGAGAAGGTAGCGATGTTATTTTCGCCTTTCCTTTTGATGACTCTCTATTTGTAGCTTCAAGAGTTCTTCCAGTTATGGTTGCCATTGATTTGTCCATGACAAAGGATGAGGAACTCAGACAGAATTTCAAAATGTTATGATCTGCAAAAAAAGAAATAGGTTAGGTACCTGGCACAGGCATAGTGCATTTTCTAATTACCTATATACATTATACATTTCGCCCGGGTATGGTGACTAATTTTTTTGAAAAGTATAGGTGATCGTGGTTTTTCCCATTATTTGGCACTATACTAGCACATTGGTATTACCTGTATACAGGCACAACCTTTAAACCGTTAGTCGTATGACATTGGCAGGCACACCAAACGACTTCTCTCACCAAGAGGATTCAGAAAACATCCATACTTAATGATTTATCTTGATTCAGTAAAAAGTTAAAAAGTACGCATTTTTAAAAAAAAACTAGTAATTTCAAGGTCGATGCGAGACCCCTAAATATTGATCAATTTTTGTAAAAATGGTACCAATGTGCTAGTATAGTGCCAAATAATGGGAAAAACCACGATCACCTATACTTTTCAAAAAAAATTGAAAAGTGGGCTCACTTGTGTTAAGCAGTTAAGATATCGGTTGACTTACAGTAAAGATGGATGAAGAATTTAATTTAATAAAGTTGAGTAGTATAGCCGCAAAAGGGTAGAGTGCAGGAATGTTGCAAAATATTACGTAATGTTGCAATGGGGGAGTGTTGCAAAAGGGGTAGGGTGTTGCAAAGGGGGACGGGGTGTTGCGAAGGGGGATGGGGGTCATGCAACAATTCAATGTTGCAAAGGGGTTGTGTGTTGCAAAGGGGGTGGGGTGTTGCACCCCCCCCGAAGGGAGAGAGAGTGTACCGGCCTTTGTTGCCAACCCCAAAATGGGATTGCAAGGGGCATGCAACTTGGAGGCGGAGTTCTCCCCCAAGCTATTCCCCCCAAAGGGGTATACCTAACCTAAGAGGCCTCTAAGGGGTTTTCCCAAAGGGCCAGAAAGAGAAAGGACCAGAGGTCCTTGCTCGGCTGGGAGCCGAGCTTGTATGACTCCGTCGTCAGCCTCTCGCTCTTTTATAGACCTCTAATCCGCCATGTGGCTGAGTTGCCAGATAGCGCCATGTATTCAATAGAAGGCTGAGTTGCCAGTTTGTGCTATATATTTAATTAATTCATATATTAATCATCTTCTTAATTCCAGCAATTAAAAGAAATTCTGTTTAGTAAATAAATAATTTAAACACACGCTCTTTACACAATAATCACTTTATTACTTAATTCCTATTTTTATTATTAATATCAAAATTTAAATCACGAATAACAGTGGGAAAGGTAAATAAACCTTACGAAGATATGCGAAACAAACTACAAATTTCTCACCCCATCTGTGCTTGTATATATATATATATATATATATATATTATATATATAAAGAATCATATTAACTGTGTCTATTTAATTTTGTCATTCCTTATATATATAAATGGATTTTCACCGAATTAAAACATTAAAAAAATCACTAAACAATTAAAAGAACTCGTTCCATTAGCATATTCTCAAATCTACACACAAACACACACACACGAGGAAAGGGTTTCCGACAATCTGGGTCAACTCAAAACACACGGTCGTCCCCCCTCCTCCCTCATTCCCCCCAAACTTCTCACCCTTCGCGAACGTACAATCGTCAAAATATTAGTTCAGACGAAATATACACAAATGAACAACTTTATCCTTACCTTATATATATATATATATATATATTATAATATATATATATATATATATATATATATATATATTATATAATATTATATAATATATTAGGGTGATTCAAATATGGGGGTAAAAAATTTTTTTTAATATTTTAATGTGTTCAACCCTTTAAATGGTTCATTTCAGCATAAAACCAACTATCCTAAAATATTTTAGCAAATTTTTAATTTTTAGGGGTTGCTACCAGCAATTAAAATTGACAGAACGACTCAAATTGTCATATTTTTCCACACCACCCAGGGGGTACAGTACAAGGCGCACTGCTTTTTTTAATGTGGAAAGCTCCCCCGTAGGTCCTACCAAAACCACAAGCATGCATAATTAAACTAGCATGATATTTGAGACATTAGCTGTCCTTACTTCATCAATGTTTCTTTCTTTCTATCAGGGTAAACAGCCCTGTAGTTTTTCACTACTTGTAGCAAGAATTGTTTTTGATCTTCATCATGTGTTAGTATTTTATTATATTCATCCATTAATTTTACTCCTCTTTCGCTATATCATTCACGACTTTCCACTGTTTGATAGATTTCTTAGCGAGTTATACTCTTCATCATTATGCCATTCTTTAGCATCTTTGAGTAAAAATTTTGAACTAAATTCTGTTATTGTAAAGAATCTTTGAGTATTTGATAACAAAATCTTCTAATTTCTTCGTTGGAATAAGTGCAGGATCTAGAAAGCCCGTTTTGCAGGAAGAGTTTCTGTTGTATTTTGCAAGGCCTTTACAATTTTGTTTTTCGTTTCAGTAGGCACTTCATCATCATAAAAGGCCAAGGCTACCAGTTCTTCTGATAGGTACCAGAGGTGACCTAACAGTTTTTTAATAGCAACAAATGCAATTGTGTCATTTATTTGTTTGTAGACTACAAGATTCTGTAATAATTCAGAGCAGACGAGGAGCGCAAGATGGCACAGGAGCTGTAAACCATGCTTTTACATATAACCGAGTAGCAAATAGACAGATGTCTTTTAGTCCTTTTTTGTCTTTTACTGAAATTTTGAACTGAGATTTGAACATAAAAATTTTTAATGAACATGTAATTTTGGCCATCCACCTAGCCCGATGAAGTCCCGCTGTGATGTTTAAATTTGATTCCACCTTTTGGTTCACCTCTCCCAAAAAAATAATTGTTAACTGCAATAGTTCTAGGTAATCGTCTCTTGGTTGGAATGTATCTAGTTGATTTGTTGCAAATATAATTGTCATCTTTAATGTCATGAATATTTTCATAGATATCTGGATCTGATAATGCTGTTTCGTAGTCCTCCTTATTAATGCTTGACCATTTTTCTCTGAACTTCTTAAAAAGGACTATATCTGGGCCAGAAGATGGTGATAAAGACTTTGAAACAACAGCTTCCAGCATAATTTCAAATATATGGTGTCGACATGCCAGCCACAATAAATCGTTGTCGAATTTTTGTTCTAGAATATAGCTGCACCATTTCTAGGACCATATTGGCTGCAGTTATATTGAAACACATGCATTTTATTTGTTCGCAGATGTCCCATTCAAAGCGATGTCTGATTGTTTGCATTAAAAAGAGACGCATTTCTGTCACTCAATTTTGCAACCTCAAGACTTCCTAATAATTTATCATCAAACAATTTTTCTACGTTTGCCAACCTTACTTTTCCATGTTGAAGGTTGTGCAGCACAGAAACCAGATTCATCACTTTTACTCTCTTCTGATTCTGATGATGTACTGGTGAGTATGACAGCCTCTTCATTCTTCTTTCTTTTGATCTCTTCTTCTGCTTTCCTCTTTTCATAACGTTGTTGCTTTTCTGCTGCTCTTTGCTCTTTTTTAGCAACAGCCTTATCAATGGTACCCATTTTTCCATGACGTCCTTTCTCACGTTGCATTTTCAAGAATTTCTTATCATCTTCTATTTTTATAAGCTGCATAGCATTCTCATGAGCAATGTCAAATAAGTTTTCCAGTTTATCTTTCCATTTTTCTTCTTTATTTAAATTTTGTGATTTTTTCCATTTGTTTGCTTTGTTTTTCTTAAGGAGCTGTCATTCCTTCAGTATTCCTTCAATTTTATCTACTACATGTATTCTTTGTTTTGCTGGTATTCCTGCTTTTTTCCAAACTGCTAGCACATCATCTGCAGTAGAGCAGCATGATTCTCTAATGTCTTGCTTTTTAATATTTGTGTAGTGCATGAAGAGGGCCATCATTTCCTTCTCTGATGGTAATACGGATGTTTTTAGTACTGCAGAGGGCTGCCCAATTAGCCATACTTCAGTTTCTTTTCTTGTAGAACTTCTCCCAAATGAGCAACTGGGTGATGGTGAGTTAGGCCTAGCTTCCATAATCGATTAATTGGTATCAAAATTACGAGTTCCAAGCAACAATTAAAAGCAAGCTAGTATATAAACCATTAATTAAAAATTCTGAAATATAAACAATTAAACATAAAATCATAAGTTGTAAAAACAAAAATTGAAAAAGAGGGAAACTTTGACGCCTGGTAGCACGTAGTAAATTTTATTTAAAATTCACCAAATTTGGCATACACTACTCTGTTGTCCTAGGGAACAAAATACAGGTTGAACAATTAAAAAAAAACTTTGATTTTTTTGAATCACCCTAAATTATATATATATATATATATATATATATATATATATATATATATATAAAGAATCATATTAACTGTGTCTATTTAATTTTGTCATTCCTTATATATATATATATATATATATATATATATATATATATAAACGGATTTTCACCTTAAAGTGAATTAAAACATTAAAAAAATCACTAAACAATTAAAAGAACTCGTTCCATTAACATATTCTCAAATCTACACACACACACACACACACACACACACACACACACACGAGGAAAGGGTTTCCGACAATCTGGGTCAATTCGAATCGTTTGCACAGAGGCCTTTTTGACCGCTAGTTGACCTTTCTTCCAGACCACTCGGGATAAACCTCGCTTCACTCCAATTCTTAATTTTGCTGTTGTTATTACTTCTACAATGAAATACATTCTCGAAGCGAAGAAAATGTTTTATACTTTCTTAACCTTGCCGATTTCTGATAATTATGATTTTGATAACCAAGTTTTTTCAAAATTACGCATGTACTCTGAAAGTACTAACAATTCCTAGTTATTGTTTTCAATTACAAGTTTTCTGTATAAACATCTGCAAAAGAACAGCTTCAGAGACCATTTACACCATGCGTACACTTATCTCGTGTAAACAGTTAGTGGGAAATAAAAACGTACCAATGAAACTATAGAATCATTTTGAATTCATTCACACCAGGCGTACACCTATCTCGTGTGTGTGTGTGTATATATATTATATATATATATATATATAAAGAAAGAGAGAGAGAGAGAGAGAGTTTTGTTCATTCTTTTAAAACAAATAAAGGAATGGATATATATATTATAGGGTGGTACAAATTACAGTAGTAGTAATAATTAACTTTCTCGCCGATTTGGAAAGCTTTTCACCCGACCTTAGACCTACAGTTTAACGTGGATTCAGAAATACATCTCGTCAGGGAATGATTGCTCACTATTTCATCGAGATAATTAAAGCTCATATACAGGACCTGCATTGTCTATAAGATCTGTGGCGCGTGCAGCCTTCAGAAGATGTGAACAGATGTTCTGTGGAACAGTTCAAGAAATACATCTCGTCAGGGAATCGTTGCTCATCATAATTTCAACATAACAGGAACATTTGATCCGGGGGTAGTATGACCGCGAAACATGCACGATTTTTCTCTTTAGTAATAATAACAACTAGCTCTTCCCCGAATTGTAACAACGGTTAAGGTTTTCACTCCACCTTAGACCCACAGTTTAGTGTGGAAACCGAATGCTCTTTTCTTTTTTAAAAATATAATTAAAGGAATGGATATATTTATAATTTCTTTATTATAAAATGTGGAACATGCAGTCTTCAGAAGATGTGAACATCTGCTCTGTGGATCAGTTCAAGAAATACATCTCGTCACGGAGTCGTTGCTCATTCTTCCACATCATAATTTCAACATAACAGGAACATTTGATTATTGAACCTGATTTAAAATAACAGGATCATTTGATCCGGGGGGGTAGTATGGCTACAAAACATGGTAATCCACGATTTTTTCTATGTAGTAATAATAATAATAATTAACTTTCTCGCCGATTTGTTCCCCTCATTAGACCTACAGTTTAACGTGGATTCAGAAATACACCTCCTCAGGGAATGATTGCTCACTATTTCACATTTCATCGAGATAATTAAAGCTCATATACAGAACCTGCATTGTCTATAAGATCTGTGGCGCGTGGAGCATGCAGCCTTCAGAAGATGTGAACATCTGTTCTGTGGATCACTTCAAGAAATACATCTCGGCAGGGAGTCGTTGCTCACTCTTCCACATCATAATTTCAACATAACAGGAACATTTGATTATTGAACGGATTTAAAATAACAGGAGCATTTGATTATTGATCCGGGGGTAGTATGTCTGCAAAACATGGTAATGCATGATTTTTTCTATGAAGTAATAATAATAATAATTAACTCTTTCTCGCCGATTTGTTCCCCTCATTAGACCTACAGTTTAACGTGGATTCAGAAATACATCTCGTCGGAGAATGATTGCTCACTATTTCACATTTCATCGAGGTAATTAAAGCTCATATACAGGACCTGCATTGTCTATAAGATCTGTGGCGCGTGGAGCATGCAGCCTTCAGAAGATGTGAACAGCTGTTCTGTGGATCGAAATACATCTCGTCAGGGAATCGTTGCTCATCATAATTTCAACATAACAGGAACATTTGATCCGGGGATAGTATGACCGCAAAACATGCACGATTTTTCTCTTTAGTAATAATAATAATTAACTCTTTCTCGCCGATTTGTTCCCCTCACTAGACCTACAGTTTAACGTGGATTCAGAAATACACCTCCTCAGGGAATGATTGCTCACTATTTCACATTTCATCGAGATAATTAAAGCTCATATACAGGACCTGCATTGTCTATAAGATCTGTGGCGCGTGGAGCATGCAGCCTTCAGAAGATGTGAACATCTGTTCTGTGGATCACTTCAAGAAATACATCTCGGCAGGGAGTCGTTGCTCACTCTTCCACATCATAATTTCAACATAACAGGAACATTTGATTATTGAACGGATTTAAAATAACAGGAGCATTTGATTATTGATCCGGGGGTAGTATGTCTGCAAAACATGGTAATGCATGATTTTTTTCTATGTAGTAATAATAATAATAATTAACTCTTTCTCGCCGATTTGTTCCCCTCATTAGACCTACAGTTTAACGTGGATTCAGAAATACATCTCGTCGGAGAATGATTGCTCACTATTTCACATTTCATCAAGGTAATTAAAGCTCATATACAGGACCTGCATTGTCTATAATATCTGTGGCGCGTGGAGCATACAGCCTTCAGAAGATGTGAACAGCTGTTCTGTGGATCGAAATACATCTCGTCAGGGAATCGTTGCTCATCATAATTTCAACATAACAGGAACATTTGATCCGGGGATAGTATGACCGCAAAACATGCACGATTTTTCTCTTTAGTAATAATAATAATTAACTCTTTCTCGCCGATTTGTTCCCCTCACTAGACCTACAGTTTAACGTGGATTCAGAAATACACCTCCTCAGGGAATGATTGCTCACTACTTCACATTTCATCGAGATAATTAAAGCTCATATACAGGACCTGCATTGTCTATAAGATCTGTGGCGCGTGGAGCATGCAGCCTTCAGAAGATGTGTACATCTGTTCTGTGGATCACTTCAAGAAATACATCTCGGCAGGGAGTCGTTGCTCACTCTTCCACATCATAATTTCAAAATAATAGGAACATTTGATTATTGAACGGATTTAAAATAACAGGAGCATTTGATTATTGATCCGGGGGTAGTATGTCTGCAAAACATGGTAATGCATGATTTTTTCTATGTAGTAATAATAATAATAACACTGGCCAACAAAATGAAACTTTTTTTTCTCATCACAAACATGATCACACTTTTCTTAATGCATCGTTCGCGCTGATTCCGAATCTGGTTTTATTTGTTTTCTAGCACGTATAGTTATATAGCTACACTGGTTTTGATATTTTCAGAGCTGGGCAATAAATACATTGAATGTATTTAAATACTAAATACTAAATACATGGGAGAAATGTATTTAAATACTAAATACTAAATACATTTTACGAATGTATTTAGATACTAAATACAAAATACATCAATTGTATTTAAATACATTTGTAAATACATTTTAAATACATACAAATTTTAACATGCATTCACTAATTCATGTTTTGATAAATTTCTACTTTAGTGCACTTTACCTTATTACCGTCTTTAGATTTAATTGTAAAGTATTTTCCATCAAACAGAGGGTGCACTAAACTGTTATCTGCAGATATATCACTGTTTGATTCACCGGATTTGCTTGTTGAAGCCATGACACGCACACGATAAAGAAATCAACCGCTTTCGACTAAGAGTGGCACACAACTGATTGAACTGACACGTTGAAACATGAACCATGCTGTACTACACTGTCGACGCGTCGTACTGTGCTAGTACAGAACGTGTATTAAACCAGTAAAAGTATTTACATTTTTATATTTTTAGTATTTAAATACATTGTATTTAAATACTCATTAAAGTATTTAAATACTATATTTAAATACATGAAAAACAATGTATTTATAATACAGTTCTAAATACACAAATGTATTTAATACGTATTTAAATACAAATGTAATTAAATACTGCCCAGCTCTGGATATTTTTAAGTTTTTGATATTGCTATAAGAAAATTTATGGATGTATAGATCACACTTAGGAATGCTAAACAACAATAAATCATATACCTTATTCAATGTACTTATAAATAAAGAATATATACATTATTTTATTAAAAGCGCTGTGAGTGTGATTTCCTTTGTAAATTTGGCCTGGATTGTCACGATACAGCATCCAACAATGGTCCGCCATCATACTTTCATTCCAATATCCTTGGTAGCGCTTCTCCATCATCTGAATATCTTGATGGAAGCGCTCTCCTTGCTCGTCACTCACTGCACCAAGGTTTTCAGGAAAGAAATCTAAGTGGGAATGCAGGAAGTGAATTTTTAACGACATTCGACACTCCATTTCTTTGAAGGCATCAAGGAGGTTCTTGACTCCATCTTTATACGCAGGTGACTTGTTGCTTCCAAGAAAGTTTTCACATATCCATTTGAACGCCAGCCAAGCCTTCAATTCCAGCGGACTTAGGACTTTTTCAAATTCAGTGTCATTCAAAACCTCCCTTATTTGTGGCCCAACAAAAATTCCTTCCTTCAATTTTGCTGCAGTAACCTTCGGAAATTTCCTTGAAAGGTATTGGAACCCTTCAGAATTGACTTTACCCATTGCTTTAACAAAATTCTTCATTAAACCAAGTTTAATGTGAAGAGGTGGCAGATAGATCTTTTGGGGATCCACTAAAGGGACAGACTGGACATTGCTTATCCCTGGGACATATGTATACCTAAGTGGCCAGTCACTTTTGGTGTAATGTTCTATAGTGGCGCGACTGTCCCACAGGAAAAGGAAACAACAAAATTTTGTGAATCCTGACTACATACCCATAAGCATTCCTATAACTTTTAGATCTCCACAAACATTCCATTGATGACTGTCGTATTTGATTGCCTTAAGTAGTATATCCATATTGTCATATGTCTCTTTTAGATGGACGGAATGGGCAATGGGGATGGATGGCATTATATTACCATTATGCAAAAGAACTGCTTTCATGCTTCTCTGCGACGAATCAATAAAGAGGCGCCACTCAGATGCCACATACGTCTGAGATATGGCTGTAAATAATCCATTGATTTCATAGCAATAACAGAGAGGACCGTCTACTGAAAAGAATGCTGTTAATTCAAAATTCCGCTTTCGGTAGTAACTAATACGAACATTGTTCTCAAGTAAATTGTTCTCCTTTAGTCTTGAGGCGAGAAGCTCTGATTTCTCTTTAGACAGCGATAAGTCTCTAACAAGATCATTCAACTGTCCTTGGGTTAACTTTTTAGACTCTAAATGTCTACCTTCAAAAGTGTACTCTGGTTCTGTAGATGGTCCGGAAACGCCAGTTGCACCTTCATCACTTTCCATGTCATCTATGATAGAATCTAGCCTATCACTTGGGGGAATTGGAATGGGCAATGTTTCATCATGTTTTACTGGTCTACGTGCTGAATCCAAGTTTGGATATACAATCTGGTGTTTGTTCTTGGCAGAAAACCCCATTAAGTTCACACTACAAAAATAACAGTCTTCATGATGATCTCTCGGCTCCCTCCATATCATGGGTATGGCAAATGGCATTGAAGCTTTCGTTTTGTTAAGCCAATCACGTAATCCATTTGAACAGCCAGAACAGATTTGATGTGGCGCCCATGGTTTATCTTGGTCACCTAGATGGCAACCAAAGTATAGCTTGTATATTTTCTTAATGTCGGTTGTAATACTTCGTCGCTGTGTTTTAGTTGTCAACTGGCCGCATACGAAACAGAACTTGTCGGGGTCATTCTTACATTGTCGAGGCATGTTGACTGACCTGAGCAAACTATAAATTAAAAAAAAATGTACACCAACTTGACACAACAAGTTCTTGGACTGGACTGATCTTTTGACACACAAAGCACGGCGTTGTTGCCTGAATCACAATGCTGCTAGACGTAAAAGCTCACACCTGAAATACATAAGATGTATAATTAAGATAATTGAAATAAATAAGATGAATAAACTAAAAACAATAATAAACACAATCAAATGTTGAAATATTAGTATTTTGCCTATTTAAAATGGTTAAATCTGTGTAGTTATATATATGCCTTCATCTTGAAAACTATACGTGCTAGAAAAAATCTGAATGCAGTTTTGGAATCAGCGTGAAAAATGCTATCCAGCCACCACAGATTTTACTCTGATGAAAAATCTTTGTTGACCAGTGTAATTAACTCTTTCTCGCCGATTTGTTCCCCTCATTAGACCTACAGTTTAACGTGGATTCAGAAATACATCTCGTCGGAGAATGATTGCTCACTATTTCACATTTCATCGAGGTAATTAAAGCTCATATACAGGACCTGCATTGTCTATAAGATCTGTGGCGCGTGGAGCATGCAGCCTTCAGAAGATGTGAACAGCTGTTCTGTGGATCGAAGTACATCTCGTCAGGGAATCGTTGCTCATCATAATTTCAACATAACAGGAACATTTGATCCGGGGATAGTATGACCGCAAAACATGCACGATTTTTCTCTTTAGTAATAATAATAATTAACTCTTTCTCGCCGATTTGTTCCCCTCACTAGACCTACAGTTTAACGTGGATTCAGAAATACATCTCGTCAGGGAATGATTGCTCACTATTTCACATTTCATCGAGATAATTAAGGCCCATATACAGGACCTGCATTGTCTATAAGATATGTGGCGCGTGGAACATGCAGTCTTCAGATGTGAACATCTGCTCTGTGGATCAGTTCAAGAAAATCGAAACCCCGAACCTTGCCCCCACACACACACACACACACACACACACACTATATATATATATATAGGGTGATATACACGAAAGACAAATTTTTCTGTGTAGTAATAATAATAATTAACTCCTCCCCGAATTTTCCAAAATTGCTGTGAAAGTGTAATGAAAAAGAACAGCTTCAGAGTTCATTCACACCATGCGTACACTTATCTCGTGTACTCAGTGTACACCTCCCTCATTGTGCCTGACAACACAGAAGCTCTTTCCAAAATTGTTGTGAAAGTGTAATGAAAAAGAATAGCTTCAGAGTTCATTCACACCATGCTTACACTTATCTCGTGTACGCAGTGTACACCTTACACATTGCGTACGATACACTATTTTTCTTCTACGCTAGAGAATACACATCTGAAATCCACGGCTTGCATCGCTCAACTGAGTACGCAGGCGTAGAGATATCCCCAGGTAGTAGCAGGAGTCACTTTTTTTTATGCGTAAATGGCTTGTTCAGGTTGAGTTGTCAGATACCACTTTTTATTTTAATTGTTCAGGTATACATTATTATGGAGAGTTGTTAGATACCACTTTTTATTTTAATTGTTCAGGTATACATTATTATGGAGAGTTGCCAGATACCATTTTAACTGTTCAGGTATACATTATTAGGTAGCCAGATTGTACCATTTATTTAATTAATTCTTAAAAGTTGGCTTACAATTCCACTAGTAGGTTTAGAAGGCGTAACATGATATAATTGTTTACAACCAAAAGAATTAAGTAAACAACATTACATCATTCTGTTTATTATAAATATATAGAAAATAAATATACATTTTGAATGATCAATTAAAAATAATAATAGTTTAAGAAATATGAACGAGGAATATGCATATAATCAAAAAATATATCCGTCAATATAACAGTACAGGAGAAATATATATATATAATATATATATATATATATATATATATGTGTGTGTGTGTGTGTGTGTAAAAATGAAATGAATAATCAATATTCATTTTTACATAAGAACCAAAATCGCTTAACGCGAGTTTGGATAATAATTTTACTTGTGGCTTCCTATTTTTGTTCGTGTCAAAACCCTACGATCTACCATACCTATGGTTTAGTCGTATCCATTTTTATTTGTTATAGAAGTTATTAATTAATTATGATTGTCTTGCATCTCACCCTCGTCCCTAGATTATGCATACACATTGCATATAACAGGATTGGAACCCGTAGTTGTACTTCTTAGTCAATGCCCTCTCTTTGCCTCTAATTCGTTCTTGTAAATCTTCCTAATAATGATTTGTATTATACGTACAAAATTCAATAACTATGACGTCATAAAGTAACTTAATTCTCTTCACGTTTTCCATACCTTGAACACTGAATCACGTGTTTAGTATTTGGACATCTTCCGTATTGAATGTATGGTAAATTCTTTAATAATAATAATAATAATAATAATAAAAAGAAAAAAAAACTTCATTCTCTATACATCATTATTTATGTTGTTTCCTACCTATTGTCTACTGATACCTATCAACCTATCAGTCCATATTTTACGCGCGTCTAGATTACGCACACAACCTATTCTGTTACTTACATGTAAAATACGTCCACATGTATTTTTTTATTTTTTTATTTTAAGTGCGTTCACCCTCACAAGACATTCATTAGGCTTACAGTAGTTGAGTGGTCGAATTCGTGAATCACAGCAGAATTGAACGTTTCTAAGATAAACAACATCTTTCGCTCTGATCCAAATTTATAACATATAATATAATGTAACATGTTATGTTGTATATAAATTATCTTGTATGTGCATGTACTTGTGTTATGCTAATAACCATATATTAACCATATATGTAAATATATAAAAACACTGTAAGAACGGTAAACGACGTAATGTACTTCGATGAAACTGTAATTGAATGTAATGACTTTATATATAATGAAGAATGTGCTTTAATAGAACTGTAAGGGACAATCATAAACGAATGGGAAGTAATCCATAATCGCAAGCATAATTGTAATAAACCCAAACAAAAATGTACTCAGTCGTGAAATGATATCGCCTTCAGAAATGAAGACGTGGCAAAAAAAATAAGATTAGTTTTATTTTTATTTATTTTTTTTTATTTTTATTTGGAAACTTTCAAACACCTGATCGTGTTTAAAAGGGGGGAAGCTTAACCTCCAACTGCCATCCCCCAACATTCAGGCATATTTTATACATGTATTTGTAAAATGAAGGACACTTCATTACGAGACTCTGCTTTGGTCACTGCTAAGAGACTCCTCTGGTTAGCAGCCTCGCTGCGGGGAGGGGGGGAAGAGGCCCCTTGCCTCCTTAATATTTTTAGATTCCGGCCTGAGCTATGGTCGAAAGAGGTCGAACCTCTACCCCTGTAAATTCAGAGCAGTACCTGTATATTTTTAAGAAGTAAATTTACAGTAAGAGAAACTTTTTATTTTCCCCCTCGAGTTGGGCTATCGTCAGAGGAACTTAGTAAAGTCGATAAGTTATAAAGTATCAAAGAAAGAATTAGAAAATTATAGAAGAAAAGTAACAGAAGAAATATCCGTTGCTTGCCTCCGTAACTAGAACCCCCGTCGATCCGAACCGAATCAGGGCCATAGACGGAGGGGTTAACATATATATATATATATATACATATATATATATACCCTATTATGGAGATATATAGAAAATAAATATACAATGGAATGATCAAAACTAAGAAATAATATAACCATCAACATAGCAGAAATATATACACACAACTAAATAAATAAATACATACACTTTATCTTCCACCGCGCAAAATAAGAAATCGTATAGCCATCAATATATCAGAAATACACACACACACACACACACACACACACACACACACAATATGTTAAATATATAAATACATTTCACTTTTTTTCAAAATACTAAACTCGCACTTAACCGAGTCTACAATTACATCATTATTGCTCTGCATTACGCAGTGTACGCGGTTTAATAATATTTCACCGCTTAAAGTATACGGAAACCTGTACTCAATATGAAGGGCTTTCATATCGTTCAGTACTATTTTTGTTCCCACTTTACAACCGGTTGGTAAGTTATCTTTAAATACGTCTAGAATACAATCAAAAGCAAGCACAAAGAGTTCATCGTTAGCCACATTATTAAACACAAGTTTATAAACACGCCTTTCCAATCGAGGGTTTATTTCTACTGACCCGAGCTTTTCAATCGTGAACTCATCTTCACTCAACATAGCGGCAATTGAAATAATCTTCTAAATCGTTACGACAACTTCTCGTTATATAAATCTCGGTTTTAATGTTTTAACACTCCCTGAATGCGCACCAGACAGTTCCCGTCAGGGTAAATTTCATGAACTAGGTACATTTTATAAAAGTTTTATTGTTTTACCACTCACCATTTCCACAAACTAAACATCTTCACACTCCGGTGCACTATTTGAGAGAAACATATAACCATATTTTACCTTTTTATTTGACACACGATACTCGTCTCTAAAGTCTGCTTAAAACTCACGCAGGGCACTAGCCACAACCTCACTACGAGCCTCATCATGATATACATTAATATAGTGATAAAAATACTTAAGATTGTCCATGATGACGACATTTACATTTTCAACCGAAGTGTACGAGTTAACAATAGACACATCAATGATTATATTCAAGACATATATATTTAAAAACACGTGTGATAAATAAGTTAACAATTGAAATTATGTTAACACAAGAAATAACAGAAAACACAAGAAAAAACAAATGCACAGATTTGGTGATCACAAACAACAGTAACCTAATACTTTAAAGAATGCATTCTATTAAATACTTTTAGCCTATGTTCACGAATTAATACCGGTTTTAAAATAGATTCAGTTTCCTCAATTCGTCTCTGAAATCTTAATCTGTCCCGAGCGCACTCTTCCCATTGTCCCCTTCTACAGCAATCAGCAACGGGGTAAGTTAGAACGTTGTCACAGAATTTTACTTTTGGGGGGTTTGGTGCAACCCAATCGTTTCCAATTTCATCATTCCATCTTTGGTTCACGAATTTTAACTCTTCTGCAATTTTGTCAAAGCTGCGTCTATCATCACTTCCAAAGTCACTTTGTTTCCTAATCAGAAACTCTCCGCCTTTTTCTGGTATGGTGCAAGGTTTCGTTGCAACCATATTCACTGCTCGAGTCTACTTCACTGTCGTTGTCTTCTAATCTAGATTTACACTCTTCACTAATGCGTTCAATGGATGAATAATCATCTTGGTTGATATTATTGACATCACAATCGAGAGGGCTCACTGGGGTAACGGACACTTCAGGTAATGGTGCGGGCGCATGAGGTGGGTCGGAGGCAAACTCCTCAGGTTGCCCTTGTGGCGGGGAAAATATTGTGTGGAGGTAATTATGTGCTGCTTCTAAGTAAACAAAACGGGCTTTATGTAACACAGTGGCAACTAATAATGATTTATGCAAAGATGCACCAGCTCTTCCGGAACGTCTGGATGCAATTTTACCGAGCGATATATTTATCAACTTGTGTGCTTCAAGCCCGTTTGGAACGTCAGAGATCATGTTCACCACTTAGGAATTGGTCAAGGCACAGAGAGCTAACTAACACGACTCCATCCTCTATTGCCAATCTTGTAATGAACTAAAGTGAAAGTTTCGCCTGCCTTTATACAATGTCGTTCTGACGTCATTATGAAGCTCCACGCAGGGAATTTCCAGGTAGTAGCATGAATCACGTCGCTGTTCTTTCACCTGTGCATACACACACACACACACACACACACACACACACACACAACACACACACAAAGGAGAAAGCGAAACTCTAATTGAAACATGATTTATTTAATAAACGAAATATTCAAGCTATATATATATTTACAAATACGTGTAATAAATAAGCTAACAATAGACGCATCAATGATTATATTCAAGACATATATTTACAAACACGTGTGATAAATAAGTTAACAATTGAATTTCTGTTATTTCTTGTGTTAACATAATTTCATTTGTTAACTTATTAACTACACATGTTTTTAAATATATATGTCTTGAATATAATCATTGATGCGTCTATTGTTAGCTTATTTATTACACGTATTTGTAAATATATATATAGCTTGAATATTTCGTTTATTAAATAAATCATGTTTCAATTAGCGTTTCGCTTTCTCCTTTGTGTGTGTGTGTGTGTGTGTGTGTGTGTGTGTGTGTGTGTGTATGCACAGGTGAAAGAACAGCGACGTGATTCATGCTACTACCTGGAAATTCCCTGCGTGGAGCTTCATAATGACGTCAGAACGACATTGTATAAAGGCAGGCGAAACTTTCACTTTAGTTCATTACAAGATTGGCAATAGAGGATGGAGTCGTGTTAGTTAGCTCTCTGTGCCTTGACCAATTCCTAAGTGGTGAACATGATATCTGACGTTCCAAACGGGCTTGAAGCACACAAGTTGATAAATATATCGCTCGGTAAAATTGCATCCAGACGTTCCGGAAGAGCTGGTGCATCTTTGCATAAATCATTATTAGTTGCCACTGTGTTACATAAAGCCCGTTTTGTTTACTTAGAAGCAGCACATAATTACCTCCACACAATATTTTCCCCGCCACAAGGGCAACCTGAGGAGTTTGCCTCCGACCCACCTCATGCGCCCGCACCATTACCTGAAGTGTCCGTTACCCCAGTGAGCCCTCTCGATTGTGATGTCAATAATATCAACCAAGATGATTATTCATCCATTGAACGCATTAGTGAAGAGTGTAAATCTAGATTAGAAGACAACGACAGTGAAGTAGACTCGAGCAGTGAATATGGTTGCAACGAAACTGCACCATACCAGAAAAAGGCGGAGAGTTTCTGATCAGGAAACAAAGTGACTTTGGAAGTGATGATAGACGCAGCTTTGACAAAATTGCAGAAGAGTTAAAATTCGTGAACCAAAGATGGAATGATGAAATTGGAAACGATTGGGTTGCCCCAAACCCCCAAAAGTAAAATTCTGTGACAACGTTCTAACTTACCCCGTTGCTGATTGCTGTAGAAGGGGACAATGGGAAGAGTGCGCTCGGGACAGATTAAGATTTCAGAGACGAATTGAGGAAACTGAATCTATTTTAAAACCGGTATTAATTCGTGAACATAGGCTAAAAGTATTTAATAGAATGCATTCTTTAAAGTATTAGGTTACTGTTGTTTGTGATCACCAAATCTGTGCATTTGTTTTTTCTTGTTTTCTGTTATTTCTTGTGTTAACATAATTTCAATTGTTAACTTATTTATCACACGTGTTTTTAAATATATATGTCTTGAATATAATCATTGATGTGTCTATTGTTAACTCGTACACTTCGGTTGAAAATGTAAATGTCGTCATCATGGACAATCTTAAGTATTTTTATCACTATATTAATGTATATCATGATGAGGCTCGTAGTGAGGTTGTGGCTAGTGCCCTGCGTGAGTTTTAAGCAGACTTTAGAGACGAGTATCGTGTGTCAAATAAAAAGGTAAAATATGGTTATATGTTTCTCTCAAATAGTGCACCGGAGTGTGAAGATGTTTAGTTTGTGGAAATGGTGAGTGGTAAAACAATAAAACCTTTATAAAATGTGCCTAGTTCATGAAATTTACCCTGACGGGAACTGTCTGGGGCGCATTCAGGGAGTGTTAAAACATTAAAACCGAGATTTATATAACGAGCAGTTGTCGTAACGATTTAGAAGATTATTTCAATTGCCGCTATGTTGAGTGAAGATGAGTTCACGATTGAAAAGCTCGGGTTGGTAGAAATAAAACCTCGATTGGAAAGGCGTGTTTATAAACTTGTGTTTAATAATGTGGCTAACGATGAACTCTTTGTGCTTGCTTTTGATTGTATTCTAGACGTATTTAAAGATAACTTACCAACCGGTTGTAAAGTGGGAACAAAAATAGTACTGAACGATATGAAAGCCCTTCATATCGAGTAAAGGTTTCCATATACTTTAAGCGGTGAAATATTATTAAACCGCGTACACTGCGTAATGCAGAGCAATAATGATGTAATTGTAGACTCGGTTAAGTGCGAGTTTAGTATTTTGAAAAAAAGTGAAATGTATTTATATATTTAACATATTTGTGTGTGTGTGTATTTCTGATATATTGATGGCTATACGATTTCTTATTTTGCGCGGTAGAAGATAAAGTGTATGTATTTATTTATTTAGTTGTGTGTACATATTTCTGCTATGTCGATGGTTATATTATTTCTTAGTTTTGATCATTCCAATATATATTTATTTTCTATATATCTCCATAATTGGGTATATATATATATATATATATATATATATATATATATATTTCTCCTGTACTGTTATATTGACGGATATATTTTTTGATTATATGCATATTCCTCGTTCATATTTCTTAAACTATTATTATTTTTAATTGATCATTCAAAATGTATATTTATTTTCTATATATTTATAATGAACAGAATGATGTAATGTTGTTTACTTAATTATTTTGGTTGTAAACAATTATAACATGTTACGCCTTCTAAACCTACTAGTGGAATTGTAAGCCAACTTTTAAGAATCAATTAACCCTTTCGCTCACGAATTATGACATAGGGTAAAAAAGAAATTTTACTTTGTGTGTGGTTGTATAAGAATCAATATGGTTTATTTTTCAGCTATACAATTGTCTACCCAGTGAGTGAAAGGGTTAAATAAATGGTACAATCTGGCTACCTAATAATGTATACCTGAACAGTTAAAATGGTATCTGGCAACTCTCCATAATAATGTATACCTAAACAATTAAAATAAAAACCTGGGGATATCTCTACGCCTGCATACTCAGTTGAGCGGTGCAAGCCGTGGATTTCAGATGTGTATTCTCTAGCGTAGAAGAAAAATAGTGTATCGTACACAATGTGTAAGGTGTACACTGCGTACACGAGAAGTGTACGCATGGTGTGAATGAACTCTGAAGCTATTCTTTTTCATTGCACTTTCACAACAATTTTGGAAAGAGCTTCTGTGTTGTCAGGCACAATGAGGGAGGTGTACACTGAGTGCACGAGATAAGTGTACGCATGGTGTGAATGAACTCTGAAGCTGTTCTTTTTCATTATACTTTCACAGCAATTTTGGAAAATTCGGGAGGAGTTAATTATTATTAGTACTATACAGAAAAATTTGTCTTTCGTGCATATCACCCTATATATATATAGTGTGTGTGTGTGTGTGTGGCAAGGTTCGGGGTGTCCATTTTCTTGAACTGATCCACAGAGCAGATGTTCACATCTGAAGACTGCATGTTCCACGCGCCACAGATCTTATGGACAATGCATGTCCTGTATATGGGCCTTAATTATCTCGATGAAATGTGAAATAGAGAGCAATCATTCCCTGACGAGATGTATTTCTGAATCCACGTTAAACTATAGGTCTAATGAGGGGAACAAATCGGCGAGAAAGAGTTAATTATTATTATTACTAAAGAGAAAAATCGTGCATGTTTTGCGGTCATACTACCCCCGGATCAAATGTTCCTGTTATGTTGAAATTATGATGAGCTACGATTCCCTGACGAGATGTATTTCGATCCACAGAACAGCTGTTCACATCTTCTGAAGGCTGCATGCTCCACGCGCCACAGATCTTATAGACAATGCAGGTCCTGTATATGAGCTTTAATTACCTCGATGAAATGTGAAATAGTGAGCAATCATTCTCCGACGAGATGTATTTCTGAATCCACGTTAAACTATAGGTCTAATGAGGGGAACAAATCGGCGAGAAAGAGTTAATTATTATTATTATTACTACATAGAAAAAATCATGCATTACCATGTTTTGCAGACATACTACCCCCGGATAAATAATCAAATGATCCTGTTATTTTAAATCCGTTCAATAATCAAATGTTCCTGTTATGTTGAAATTATGATGTGGAAGAGTGAGCAACGACTCCCTGACGAGATGTATTTCTTGAAGTGATCCACAGAACAGATGTTCACATCTTCTGAAGGCTGCATGCTCCACGTGCCACAGATCTTATAGACAATGCACGTCCTGTATACGAGCTTTAATTATCTCGATGAAATGTGAAATAGTGAGCAATCATTCCCTGACGAGGTGTATTTCTGAATCCACGTTAAACTGTAGGTCTAATGAGGGGAACAAATCGGCGAGAAAGAGTTAATTATTATTATTATTACTACATAGAAAAAATCATGCATTACCATGTTTTTCAGACATACTACCCCCGGATAAATAATCAAATGATCCTGTTATTTTAAATCCGTTCAATAATCAAATGTTCCTGTTATGTTGAAATTATGATGTGGAAGAGTGAGCAACGACTCCCTGACGAGATGTATTTCTTGAAGTGATCCACAGAACAGATGTTCACATCTTCTGAAGGCTGCATGCTCCACGCGCCACAGATCTTATAGACAATGCAGGTCCTGTATACGAGCTTTAATTATCTCGATGAAATGTGAAATAGTGAGCAATCATTCCCTGACGAGGTGTATTTCTGAATCCACGTTAAACTGTAGGTCTAATGAGGGGAACAAATCGGCGAGAAAGAGTTAATTATTATTATTATTACTACATAG